>CM053773.1:45625226-45643713 GCA_028658325.1 Potorous gilbertii
AATATCTCATGGGAAAAACAACTGACCTGGAAAATAGATCCAGGAGAGACAAATTAAAAGTTATGGGACTAACTGAAAGCCATGATCAGAAAAAGAGCCTAGACATCATCCTTCATGAAATTATCAAGGAAAACTGCCCTGATATTCTAGAACCAGAGGGCAAAATAAGTACTCAAGGAATCCACCAACCACTGCCAGAAAGAGATCCAAAAAGAGAAACTCCGAGGAACATTGTGGCCAAATTCCAGAGTTCCCAGGTCAAGGAGAAAATATTGCAAGCAGCTAGAAAGAACCAATTTGGGTATTGTGCAAATACAATCAGGATTACACAAGATCTAGCAGCTTCTACGTTAAAGGATCGAAGGCCATGGAATAGGATATTCCAGAAGGCAAAGGAACTAGGACTAAAACCAAGAATCACCTACCTAGCAAAACTGAGTATAATACTTCAGGGGAAAATATGGTCTTTCAATGAAACTGAGGACTTTCAAGCATTCTTGATGAAAAGACCAGAGCTGAAAAGAAAATTTGACTTTCAAACCCAAGAATGAATAGAAGCATGAAAAAGTAAACAGCAAAGAGAAGTCATAAGGGAATTACTAAAGTTGAACTGTTTACATTCCTACGTAGAAAGACAATATCTGTAACTCTTGAAACTTTTCAGTATCTGGGTAGTTGGTAGGATCACACACATACACATATGCATACACATACAGAGACAGAGCACAGAGTGAATTGAGTAGAAAGGGATCATATCTTAAAAAAAAATGAAGTTAAGTGGTGAGAGAGAAATGTAGTGGGAGTAGAGAGGGAGATATGGAATGGGGCAAATTATCTCTCACAGAAGAGGCAGGCAGGAGACTTTTTAGTGGAGGCGAAAAGAGGGGCGGTGAGAGAAAAACATGAAGTTTACTCTCATCACATTTGACCAAGGAAGGAATAAAATGCACACTCATTTTGGTATGAAAACCTATCTCACAATACAGGAAAGTGGGGGAGATGGGGATAAGCAGGGTCACAGGGCTGATGGAAGGGAGGGCAGTGGGAGGAGGAAGCAATTTGAAGTCAACACTTGGGGAGGGACAGGATCAAAAGAGAGAATAGAAACAATGCGGTCAGGATAGGATGGAGGGAAATATAGTCAGTGTTACACAACATGGCTATTATGGAAGTCATTTGCAAACCTACACAGATATGGCCTACATTGAATTGCATGCCTTCCAAGGTGGGGAGGGGAGGGAGGGATGGGGAGAAGTTGGAACTCAAAGTTTAAGGAACAACTGTTGAGTATTGTTCCTGATACTAGGAAATAAGAAATACAGGTCATGGGGAATAGAAAGTTATCTGGCCCTACAGGAAAAAAGAGAAGATGGGGTAAGGGAAGGGAGGGATGAAAGAAGAGAGGGCAGATTGGTGATATGGGTATTAGAATGCTCAGTGTATTGGAATGAGGGAAGGGGACATATGGGGAGAAAATTTGAATCCCAAAATTCTTTGAAAATGAATGTAAAAAGTTAAATAATTTAATTTATTTAATTAAAAAAACAATATCAAAGTGTAAGAGTAGCATCCATTGATTATCTACTTTAAAAATAATTGCCTGTTATTCTTTATTGAATCAATGGATCAGAATTGAGTATCTGTTGGGTCTGTAACACCTATCTCAGGATCAGAAAGAAATTTTGAATGTCTGAAAGTGTAAAGGAGATGGGGTAGGGTCATACAAAGCTGAGTCAAGAACAATCAACCCAAGGTCAACCAATAAAATGAGAAAAAGGAAGGTTAAGCTGTGGCAGAGAAGGGATATGTGGAGGAGAGTCATTGGCTCTGTGGATATTTTGAGTTGATACCATTAGTATAAACACCTAATAAGGACTGAGGGAAGTCATTTGGAAAGGTCTGCTTGTTCCTCAATTTTTTTGTCAGTGCCTGTCTATCTGTAGACTCTATAATACATTACATTCTTTTGATAAACAACTTGAATTTTACCTGTATCACAAATAGTCCAAGGGTTAAGGCAGAGTCCCAAATCTATTATGAAGTTTCCTCACTGTGAGAGGGGCTGTTGTTTGGAGCAATTCTGATTAAACTCAACATATTTGTCTGTAAGAAACTCTGTAAAGACACAGAAGAGAGAGCCATAAGGACCTTAGGGGTCATTTTATTGATCCTAGTCTACAAGAAACTAATTATCATTAATATTTCTCCCTTTAAAGTCTAATAACTGGCATGAATACTTCAGTAACTAATTTTGAACTTAGAAAACAATGAAACTCTCTATTACAAAGAACTACAATTTTTCAAAGTTCATTAGCTACCCTAAAGAAGGAAATAAACAAATGTTAAAAGATTGATCTGAGTCAATACCTAATTTATTGCCATAAAGTGATTGAGAACTGAAATAGTCTGATTCATCCAAGCTACTACCATAGTTTACATCTTTTTATAGATTCTATTTTCCTCATTTCCTCAGTGTCCTCTCTCCCTCCCTTCCTCCCTCCCTCCCTCCCTCTCTCTCTCTCTCTCTCTCTCTCTCTCTCTCTCTCCCTCTCTCTCTCTGTCTTTCACACACACACACACAAACACATACACAAACACACATGCACTCACACACTCACCACTTGTCTAATATTATCTCATACTTTAAAACCCAATTCAAGGAGAACCCCTTTAGGAAGTCCTCTGTTACTTAACCAGTTGAAAAATGAAGGTTCATATAATACATTGGACTTCATCTAGCTATTTGAACATAACTCTCTAAATCATTTATCATGCATTGTTTAGTACTGCATTTATTTACAAATTTCCTATCAAATCTCTACACTAGATTATAAATTCCAAGAGGGTAAGGATGTTATCTTACCTAATCTTTGTATAGACCTCAATACCTAGAATTTTATATTGCAATACTTCACATTTAGTATATGAGTGTAATGGAAGAAAGAGAAAGGAGAAAGGAAGGAAGGAGAAAGGAAAGAAGAAAGGAAAGGAAGAAAAGAGAGAGGGAGGCAGAGCTGGAAGGAGGGAGGGAGGAAATTGAAGGAAAAATTGGTATGGTAAAGTTATTTTTTCTAAAGGTTTTTAGATGTATGACTAAGAGGTGTTGTTATTTAAAAATATATTTTCTGGTTCATTTTAGGAGGAATAAGGGAAAATATATGACTCCAATGGTCTGATAAGTTTTCTTAATTTAATTGATTCTTTTATTTCATGTATATATGAAATACAGCCCTGTGTAAAGATGTAGAAATCGCATTTAAGAAAGTGAAGTTGGATAGAGTAACTGCTCCTGACCAAATGCCTGTGGAAAAAATCTTTGCTAGTGATAACACAATTTTAAAGGCTC
Source organism: Potorous gilbertii (assembly GCA_028658325.1). Taxonomy (NCBI): domain Eukaryota; kingdom Metazoa; phylum Chordata; class Mammalia; order Diprotodontia; family Potoroidae; genus Potorous; species Potorous gilbertii. The sequence goes on from CM053773.1 coordinate 45,628,573, forward strand.
AGAGATTGATTTTCAAGCAATCTCAAAGAGGGAAACATCCCTAGAGAATGGAAAAGATAACAGATGGTACTTTTACCACACACACAAAAAAGCCACTGTGAAGAGATCAGCAACAACTCAACATATGCCCACTTTCTTGTTTCTCTAAAATCTCAGTAAGAATGAACTATGTATTAATTGAGAGAATTCTGGATGAAAATATAATATAGGAAAGGGATGCATTTGCAGATGATTTTCTATAGCAAAAAATATATTCATAGTGAGAAAGCTGATTGAAATCTGTAATATATATTATATATATAAACATATAATATATATATAATCTAGATACAGCATTTGTTCATCACAAAGTACGCATTGAATAGAGCAAAACACAGCCATGAAGGCCCTGATAAGCTACCCTGCTTGCATACATAAATATCATGAAAAATTCCTTGAGAGATATAACCAGAGAGAAAGAGAAGGTAAGATATACTAAATAACAACATCAAACGAGGGGCTGAAATAAAACAACCAGGGAGATGTACACATACTTATGGTGTTCTCCAATGTGATAGAGGACATTGTGTATGGAGTATAAATAGAAGTATTTTTTTATTCATGGGGATGTTATCTGGATGTTCTTGCTCTTTGATGACATTTTTGGTTATTGCATCAAGCTGTGAAATACTATAGGAGCTTTTTAATGAAATTTATACTCAATAGAAAAAATCAACCTATCCATCCACACAGAAAACAAAAAAGCAAAGGTCATAGAAGACACATATTACTCAGACTCTGACATGCTGTTGAATATGAAATGTAATGAGTTCATATGTCAGTTTAGATATCTTAGGTACCACAAATAGAAAATGAGCTGCACATAAAGTTTGTCTAAGAAAGAAATAATAATCTTTAATAATAATAGCTAATATTTATATATACCTATGTGCCAGGCACTGTGTTAAGCATTTTACAATTACTACCTTGCTTCATCCTCACAACAGTCCTGGGAGGCAGGTGCAATCAGTATTTCCATTTTAAATATGAATAAACCGAGGGAAATGGGATTGATTGACTTGCCCAGGATAACACAGCTAGTAAGTGTTTAAGGTCAAATTTGAACTCTCATCCTCCTAACTCTAGCTCCAACATTCTATCCACTGTGACTCTATTCAGTGAAATATTTGGATAATCCCAACCAGCTCATTTCCACACTTACTTCACAAACACCAATATTTTCCTGGTGATACTACCTGCATCCAATCTTTGGAACCCAGAAGTCTAAATGAGTAAGAATTGTGGAGCAGTGGGAGGAAAATGGCATGTTTGTATATTGTGAGTACACAATAATAGTTGAAAAGTCAATGAAAAGATATCATAAAGTACATGTGATTAGAAAAGGAGTTGAGCCCATCATCAACTGTAAATGTGGGAAAACACTCAAGACATCTTGCCACTCTAAATCTTAAGATTTATTACATGAATCAGAAAGAAAAACTTGAGAATTACTCCCAAAACAAGTAAGACCTAAAGAAGATATCCAATGACTTATATAGGCCCCCAGGAAGATTTCTAGAATGACATCAATGCAATGGAGGGACTTGGCAGAATAGAGATAATCCTATTAATAATTGATATTTATAAAGTACTTAAAAGATTACTTACAACAATCCTGTAAATGGACTCAAAATTATGCTTATTTTACGGGTTAGGAAACTGATTCATCCTTACATATCAATGATAACAGAGATATGTAAACATAACAAGCACTGAAAGAAAGAATTTATTCAATGGGGCTTAGTGGAACCAAATATTAATTGTTTTGAATAAGAATTAAGTGCCTATTTATAAGAAGTGAACAAACTTTTTTAAGGAACCAATGGATTTAGTGAATTTACTCTGCTAATGTAATAAATGGGACCCAGGAGATATCATTCTGGTCACAGGGTACATATTTCCTGATTGTATTTAGTTCCTTTGAGGTCAAATATACTCAAAACTAATAGAGATGCCAATCACATCTGCTATTTGAAATTGCATATTTAATCCACTCACAGCTAGAAGTTCATGCTAATGTTGAGAGATTTAAAATAAATTTTCTTCCACCACATTACTTCTTATAGAATAAAGCAATAGATTTATGCTGTGACTGCACATTTTTTTCTTTGCCTAGTGAAAAATTAGAAATATGTTTATGAATGATATAAAGAGCAAAAGATTTTTTTAAGAGTAAAGGGTGTGAACCTAGGAAGACAGCAGAGGAAATCTAAGGTTCAACTCCCCCTCCACCACCACAAATATTCTAGAAACACATGTCTAAAAGAAGTAAATATAGCAAGGACAAGCAGAAGAAAAATATAAAAACTCATCACAAAGAGGAAACCACTGGCAGCCTGAAGAAGTAAAAGAGAAAAGATCAAATTGTGAAAACATTCCATCCCTCCTCTGCAAAATAATAAGGCATCCTTCCCTTCTGCTTTTATTTTATGATGTAAAAGAAGTTTGCATCAGAGAGGAGGGCTCACAGAAGAGTAGGATCGGGAAACTCAGAGAAGAGATTCATGTACCATGTGATTTTTCACAGTGACTGTCATATAATAGACACTTAACTGTTTGTTAATTGACTTCCATTTCTATTCAAAGAGAAAACGTTTGATTTGGAAGAGCTTAGGAATTTTTATTTTCTTTTTTTCCAGAAATGATTGTGATGTAATTACAAAAGTCATCAATAAAGCATATCTTGAAAAAAAAAAGGGCTTAATGACCACAAACTGTGTTATTAGTTCCTTTATTGACACCCAGCAGGTGGTAGTATTAGTCTATTAAACAGAAAATCACTTGTCTCAGACATTTGAAAGAGTGCATGCATCATCTTAGACCAGATGACCTGAGTTCAAAAGCAAACTCTCTGTTTATTCCCTATGTGATATGAGTAAGTCACCTCTCATCTTTGGTGCTCATTCCCTAATTTATAAAATGAACAGGAATTAGCAATAAATGGCCTCAAAGATCCTTTAAGTCCTAAATCTCTGATCCTGTGAAAACTCTACCTCAATGGTTTTACCTATAACTTTGTGTCCTCCGATTGTATTAATTTCCTTTTTTTTTACTTCTATGAAGACTTGTTTCACAGACTCTATCACTATGAGGTGGTCTGAATACCTTTTACACTAATGACACATTTAGAATGTAGCACTTCATTAGACAGATTTACAGCAGATTTTAGAGTTCCTTGGAAAGAAAATTGAATTACACAGTTGTGGTTTGTTAAATACCATGGTGATATCTGGAGTAGATGCAGTTACAAGACACTCTAAATATTAAACTCAAGCAGATGGTGTGAAAAATGAGAGAATAGATTAGTGTTACTCCAGCGCATACTGTGTCACAGCATTATGATATCATTAATCAAAAATAATGCTACCTAATAATTAGTCAATTAAATTTGAAGAACTTAAAAAGTGTAGGACATTAATGCTTGCATCTTCATCTCAATTCTTTTTCTTTCCTTAGTTTAAACTTCTGTATTATTTTTTCCTCTAAAAGAATTCATTACATCCAGGTGTGGTGACCATCAGACTACTTAAACACACCATCTGGCCTCTCACACAAAGATTAATGCTGAAAGAAACCAATCCCATTTCTTTATTGACAATTTTAATTCAAGCATCTGCTTTCATTTCTTTTCAAACCTTCATGTACTACTTCTCAGATGGACCTAGTCCTTGTAGATTATAATAGTCCAAATAAATAAAACTTCATTAAATCCTTACATATTCATATACACATGCACGCAACATACATTTTAAATAATGAGTAGTCCAATCCATTATTAAGTCCTCTAATTAGCGTACAACAAATGCTTTGAAGAGCATCAGAAGATATAACACAAATTATCAATTACCAAAAAATGTGAGCTCATGTAAAGGTTACACAAATTTAAAGACCATACTTCGTGAAGATTTCTTGGGCAAACATAAATACATATTACAATTAAGAGATGATATAATGGAGGACTTTAACTAAACTGGATGTTATCCTGGTAGCATTTATGGACCTGAAGAGAAAATGATGGTGGTCAATTGGAAGAGTTTTCATGGTTTCTGGAAACTTAGAAGTTTTGGTTTTTTTTTTAGCAGAATTCATGTGAATAGCAAGTTGTGACATTTGCCCATTTCTTTTTATTTTCATTCTAATTAGGACACACAGGATTGTTTATTGTGTCTATTTTGGGGAATGTTTTCATGCAGTCTCTTTCATTAAAAAGATTAAGTACTTGTTCAAACCTTAACCCCTTGGTGTGTCTCATTAGTTCAGTAATGTATTCAACAAAATTCACTCTGAGATGCATTAGGATTGACGAGTTTGTGCTGATTCCAGACTGCATGCAGGGTAGGCTGGGTCATGAGCCTTATAACTTCAAGACAAATCATGATACAGGAACTGCCTCCAGATTCAGGCAAGCTGGAAAAGCACAGGGAACCTTCATTTAAACAAACAAAAATTTTTGAACTTTGTCCCTATCCCTGTTTAGACCATACAATCTGTGGATTATTTGGTGTGTAGAGGGTTAACCATTCAGAGAGCAAAAATTTCCATAAATGTGAAGATCAGCATTTCTTTATTGATTATTTTCATAGATTAAGGGAAATTTAAGTAGAAAGAACCTCAAGCTAGTGAAACCTCATTAAGCATGCAGCCCTAGTACATAATAGTTCAATATGTTCAGAAGGTTATGAGTTTGGGAAAGATGCTCATTGCAGATTCAGATGGAAACAAAACAACTTTTACACATGTAAAACTTTACCTCAGGTAGACAATTATTGTGAGAACTCCTGAACTTGTAAATTTAAGAAAGAAGTACTGGATCTTTTGTGAAAGAAAGACACTTCAATGAAATCTAATCCATGACATGAGAGGGTTACTACAGGACTAGGAAAGTTTGCAACAGTAACAATCAATTTTTTTAGAACATATATGTGTATATCTGTAAATAAATATTTCTTAAATGTCTACTAGTATCAGGCATTGTTTTAAATATGGATAAAATTAAAAGGCAAAAGATTTTCCCTGCCTTCAAAGAGCTTGTAGTCAAATAAGAGAAGATAACACATAGACAGAAGTATGGTGTAGAGGAGCAATATCCAGATTGGGAGCATGATGGCTCTGGGAGTTTTCTACTCTCAATCCTCCAAACAAAAGGAGATAGGTAGGCATAAATGTAAATGTATGTATGAATGTGTACCTGTATATGTGTGTATGTATGTGTATATAAGTGTGTGTATATATACGCATATATGTATGCATGCATGTACATGTAGATTGCATTGGTGTGTATGTGTATACACACACACACACACACACATATATATATATATATATATATATGCACAAATATCTGTGCATGTGTGTGGAACCTTCAAAAGAGATTTGAACTATTTTTGTTACGACCATGAATTTCTTATAATTTGGAGGAGGTGATGTCCTTCTGAGGAAACTTGCAATCAGAAATCCCAATGCACATAATTTTCCTAATTAAAACTCCCTGTTACAACTATATGATTGTACTCTGGGGTCCTTAAAAGGTTATTCATACCTTCAAATCATTCTTTGTTATATATCTTTTTTTTTACCTTGTTCTAGAATTTTGACCGTTTGATGTTTTTAGTTCATGAGTTTGAATAAATTATCGAAGACAAAGTCTATCTTCAATATGCTTTCCACTTTAGTTTTTGAGGCCTGTGTATTGATGAACTACTTCACAATGAGCTGTCTGAAGGTAGCAGGTGGTAGCAGAGGATTTCAAGCAAAAGCTGTATGACCACTTGTTAATTATACTGTAGAGAAGAATATATTACTGTTAGGGGCTAGATTGGCCAACACTTGAGGCTTGCTGTAAGAATGAAATTCTGTGATTTGGAAGATATGAGTATATTGATATTAAATCACAAGGAAAATACTTAATATAAATTCATATTATTTAAACACATTTTAAGGAAAATAATAAGACACTTTTGATTTCTCTGTATTTCCAAATCTTAATTTTAATTCAAACTTCTATCTTGACCTCATGAGCAGTTTGAAGATTTTTCTGTGATAGCCACTTTTTACAATTTTTTTCTGTTTTTTTTTTATTTTACATCAATTAAAACTTGATCTGGTCAATCTCAATTGCTCTGTAAATATGTCTTATTAAATCCACCAACAATAGAAGCATTTTGATGAATGCAGATCAAATCCCTATTTTCAAGACTTATTTTCAAGACTTTTCAATGGTGACTAAAACATGATCCATAGGAAAGATGAAAGCAGCATTCATGATCTGGAGGTAATACAGGTAGGACTAAGCAAGTTTCCTCTTTCCTAGACTAAAGATAACTTCAATCTATTTTCCATTTTTTTCTTAGTATAATAGCATAACATTAATTGACTATTAGGATTGGTTCCATTATATGCACATTATATGGATCCTGACAAGGGATGTCTTCATATGCTATATATAGGAAAGTCTAGCTCAATATTTTCATTGCATGCATGAGAAAACTGAGCACTAGAAAATTTTTGTTACTTTCTGGAGGTCACAATGGGGGTTAATAGGAGATTTGAACCTTGAACTCAAGTTCCCTCCCACCTCCTCTCCAAAGAGGAGACTTGCTGACATTATACCCAAGCCAGCAGTCATATTTAAGAAATTGCTACTTTGATCCAATGATATTCCAGGACAGATTAAAAATAAGAACAACAAAGTCTTAAAATATTAAAAAGCAATTATGCCTGAAAGCACTAAAAGCAAAAGATAAAACCCAGCTCAAACAACAAAAAAGGCCACTGTGGGCATAAAACCAAAAGTCAATGAACTAAGAACACAATATAACAAAATTTTGAACATAGCAAGAGAAACTTAAACAATTTAAAAGCCATTGAAAATAAGTTGTAAGCATTCTTCAAACACTAAAGGTAATATGGAAGAGGGAAAGTGATCAGAGAAGGATCTAGATCAGATTTTCTGATGGAAGAGGCTAGAGACTGTAAATTGACTACAGGTGTACATTTCGAGATGAATGTGGTAGCTATCCCAATTGACATTTAGAGGAAGAATTCCTTGATACTTTTCTGATTCAGATATCTCTCTTTCCAACTTACAGCCCTTCTTTTTCAACTATCAGTGTGATATAAAAGACAGAAAAATCAGCCAGACCTAGAATCCAAAATGACTGATTTAGAGCTTCCTGTGGGCTAAAAAGTCATTTAGGTTTTCTGTTTTATTTTACAAGTGGAGAAACTGAGTTTTCATTGTTTGTCCTTTTTCAAAGAGGACCAGTGATGTCACAGGATGATGACTTGACTTGCTTGTAAATTGGATTTAAGTGAGGCAAAGTTGCTCAAAGTTTTCATCCTCATTTGCTCTTCCAGAGTTTTTGAAGTTCAGTGGCAAGACGAAAGTCATGATGACTGCCAATGGTCCAGGATGCAGTAGACTACCTTGGCATCTTTAATGTCTGACTGAAGTCTAAGTGTTCCACAAGGCCTTTTTCAGCAGACTTCATGGCTATTGGAACAAATTGTTCCCATCTACCTACCCTGCCAAGGGATGTCTTCGTATGCTTGGGTTAAACAACCCTCTGACTCACCTATGCGTTTGAAGTCTAGGCTACAACCTCTGATGTGAGGTCTTGCTAAGTCCTTTTCCAAGTAGCTCATCCATCTTTGGTGTCTCCCTTTCACTCAATTCTCATCTGTGGCTTCAAGAAACTGTGTCATGCACAGGGACCATACCCTGGTAATATTGTCTCAGCAGATGGGCTACACCAGATTGAGAATAACTGACAGGGAAAACTGAGCATTAAAAAGGCAACTGACTTGATCAAGTTCATTCAGGTAGTTAGTAATTGGAAAGCAGACCTTCTGTCTTCTAGTCCTGTGTTTTTTTTCTCTGTAGTAGGTTTCTTAACCTGTGATTCTTGAATACCCCAAGGCAGATTGTGAATAGATTTCAGGGTGTGTATGAACTTGGATGGAAAAAAATGTGTGCATGTGTGTATGAATATATGTATATATAAATATAAATATATACATATATGTGTGTGTATATTTGTACATGTGTATATGCATGTATGTTTTGATAGAACTGATCTCCTTTGTGATTATATTTTATGTATTTAAAATTTCATTCTCAGAAAGGGTCCTTAGAGTTTACCATACTGCCAGTGGAATCCATGGGAGAGTACTGTTCCACATTATAGGGGAAAAAAGCTGTTCCTTTTTCAATTCTTATCCCTCTTTTTCCTATTCACAATATGTGTTTTCATCATTGTGTCACTTCTCATTTGAATTACTGTGTGGAACTAAACATAAATTAAAAATTAAAGGAAGGAATTAATGAAGATAAAATTTGGGCCTGTTGAAAAATCACTCTGTAGAAATTAGAAATATTAATATCATCATTATTGATAGGTGCAAAGAACAAATAACCTAAAGATATAATCTTGCTTGTCACTGAGTTGTGAAAATAAAGGTTAGAAATTCCAATTTTCAGTCTTTATCTTACTGAAGATGCACATTCAAAAGTTAAAATAAATTTGGAAATACCACAGAAATATCTTGGAAACCCATAGTGAAAAAGAGAACTGGTTCTAAAGAAGGAAGAGGACTTAAGTTCAAAAATCACCTACCACTCATTACATGTGTGATCTTGAATGTCATTTAATCTCCATGTACCTCAGTTTCCTTAGTTGTAAAATTTTAAAAAAATGATTAGCTGGTCTCTGAATGCTGTTCCCACTCCAGATCTATGATACTGTGAATTTGGGAATTTTCCACTGCCAGGCCATATGACTTTGAGCAAATAGCAAACCCTATGAAGTATAATGTCCTCATCTATAAAGTAAGGGATTGTATTAGATAATCTCAAATTTTCTTCCCAGTTCTAAAAGTTCTAGATTCTATGAGATCACGAAATGCTTCATTGTGTGATGAATTTCTCTTAGATTTGTACCTTACTCAAAAGTGTCTCTTTTCATTACCAACCTCAAAGAGAAGCGTCGAAGTTTATAGTACAGAAAGGAAAGGGTTGCCAACAATAGGTGAAGTATATCTCCACAACCATTATTTATAGCATTTATATGATAGGACAAAAGAATATTTTTGGAGTGAAGGGGGGCAGAAAGATGAGGCAGAATTTGGAAAATTAGCAATCAACTGGTATTCTCATCTAAATTCTGTGTTGGGGTGAGGGTGGGGCAGGGGATATTTTTAAATGAATTTATCATTTTATTTTGCATTGTGGAGTCATAGCTTTAAAGCAAATCAGGGCGTGTAACACAATTAACCTCCCCCCCATATACACACACATAATTACCTTGCGTTAAGGGAAGTGAAGGGAAAATAATTACACATTTCATTGATAATACATTCCAAGTCTAGCATTGTTCCTCTCCCCTAACTTACCTCATTCTTAGTTATGTCAGGTTAAGAAGCATTTATCAAGTACTCACTATGTTCCAGGCACCCTACCAAGAACTAGGGACACAAAAAATTGGGGGAGGGTTGAAACTGGAGAGAAAGCAAAGAAAAAAGTCCCTCTTCTCAAGGAGTTTATAGTTTGATGGAGAAACATCATGTAAGCAATTCTGTCCAAGCACAGTATATACTGGAGAAGGAGATGACTCAGAGGGAAGGCTGTAAGATAAAAAAACTGGGAAATCCCTCTTGTAGAAGGTGTCGAAGACTTTAACTGAAACTTGAAGGAAGCAAGGGAAACAAAAAGGCAGAGATAAGATGAGGGGAGAGGGAGAGAGGGAAAAGGAGAGGGAGAGAGACAGATAGACATACTTATATGGAAAGCAAGTGAAAATACAGGAAACTGGGTTATGTAGAAGAGTACGGAACCCAGGGCAACTAGATTGTAGAGATAATTAATAATAACAAAAGCTAACATTAATTTAGCACTTACTGTGTGCCAAGCACTGTGTCAAATGTTTTATAATAAACCTCAAAGTAACCCTAAGGAAGCATGTTATATTATCACCCCATTTTGTAGATGAGAAAACTGGGGTAAACAGATACTAAGTGACTTACCTGAGCACATGGAGGGGAGTAAGATATACGAAAACTGGAAAGGTAGAAAAAGGCAAGATTATGGATAGTTTTTAAATTCAGAGAATGTTATACTTGTTCCTGAATCTCATAGGGACCTACTGGAGTCTATTGAAAGGAGATGGGGAAAAGGGAATGACATGGTCACATCCGTCTTGTAAGAAGATTAATTAGAAGATAGAAGGGAATATGGAGAGACTTGAGGTGGGAAGACTAAAGAAGTAACGTAGTACAGAGGAAACCTAGCAAGTCTCAAAGCAAGAAACATATGTGTTCAAATCCTTCCTCTGAAACAACCTAGCTATATAACCCTTACCTTCTCAGTGCTCCAGGTAATCTCTAAGACTCCAAGTTGCATTGGAGGTGCAAATTTTCCTTGGTAGAGGCGATTTCTCATAGCAATGAAATCTTAGGTTTAATTATTCTCAAATGAAGGCCTAATTTCCCCAAGATTGACTTTTAAAGTTTATCTTCTTATTAAATGGTCAAAATCATATTATAACAGCCTTCCCAAGACTCAGAATCATGAAGCATAATTAAACTTAGATTTTTTTTTAATCCACTTTGTCAATCAGTTTCCTTAAATGTAAGATAAATTAGGCATGTCAAAACTCACTGCCCACTAACCTCATGTGATTTGAAACATTTAATAATGTGCCTTAATGAGAATAAAATGTAATAGGGAAATGTTTAACAAAACAAATAACCATACAGTAAAACAGAGATAATGTGACTATGTGGTTTTCTAAGTCAATAGCAGCCTGTAGGGATCCTTATATGTAGGTTAGTGGATACTGTTTCCATGGGAATTTGATATCACAAAACTGGAATTCTTTCAATGTTTATTTTAACTCTTAAGATACGATCCTATTTACTCTTATCTTTCTAATACTCAGTCATTGAAGTTATTTGAATCTTTCCCTAAAATTTTGTTTTCCAATTCTTTAACGATGTTCATTGTGGCTCTCAAAGACTCCTCTGAATTGTTTATCCATTCTTCAGCTGTAAGTCCCTCCTGGATGAACTACAGATATTTTACCACTCAAACACTTAGAAAGGCCTATTTATTTCTATATAAATAGGCTTTTCTGGCTTTTAAAAAATTAGTGTAGGAAAAGTCTTGTGCAGATGAAGAATAAAGAAATTAATATTGTGTTCTTTTTCAGAGTTCAATTTAATTGAAAAAACATTAAAAGACCCACCATGGGAATATTGCTGTGCCTCTTGTGTAAAAAGGCAAACAGAAACTATGAATCAAAGATACCCACTTGGGGACTTTTTGCTAATGAAACTGATGTACATCTTTACATATAACATTAATATTTCATTTTCAGTGGATCAATAGGACATATATGTGATATTTGTATCCACCAAAATCTAATAATCAAAGCCATAATTTCTAGGTTTCCTATTACTGTTATAGGTAAAATTGATTTTTCTATTATATGTGGCAAGGATACACTGTGGTTTAGTTCTATTATACTTTTATGTTTGTACATCAGGTTTTGTTTTCTGAAATTCTACCAAACACATTTAGGAAGAATACCTTAGTCATTTTTTAGACTTGATACTTTTCTTATTAAAACAAACCATGTTAATTTTAATCCAGCCATTGAAAATATTCCTTTTAGGATATGGATCAACAATATGACAGATTCACTTAAGATGTAAAGTTGAGTGAGAGTCATCTTCAAGACCATGGGTACATACTGAAAGTGGGTCATTTGTCAATCAGTTTAATATTGGAGCCAATGTTTTCAGGTAGAATGTACCAGTTACTAACACTCTCAAATCTATGATTATATTTTCTGATTGCCTTTTTGTGCATAAGCTCAAGTCTTCAGTAAATATAAAATGATATTATAATACATGTCATTCTTCCTGTATATTCATGTCTCATTTGAAGAGATGACATTTGACAATATGTAGAGGTGTTTCTCATAAATACTAAGGAAGAAATAATTTTTAAAGAGGTAAATCCAATGTTGGAAGAAATGGGAACTGGGTAGAGAAGAATTGTTATAAATTTTAATGAAGCTTGACCATGAAAATTCCTAGTCTGTAGGCAAATTGAAATAAACCAGGGAAACTGAAGTTCACATTTGCCCATAAGACCTTCTAGATTTTGAAAATACTTTAGATAGCATGATCTCTCACCTCTTCAAAAATAGATACAGCAAAAGCAAAACCTGAAGAGAGACATGCTAAATCAGCAGCCACCGCCAACAATCTGGTTTCCTCCAAATATAGAATAACTATTTCAATACCATAGGATTTCTAGATCATAAGTCAACAATCCAAGCAGTCTCTTTAAATCTACAAAGCAACGTATCATCATGCTGCTATGTCAGGGTATAGGACTAGTTTTCTGGCTCCAGTTTTCTGATTAAACCATCTGTTCATAGCACTCTAAATAATTGGCTCCCCAGGATGATATTATTAGAAAGCAAATATTTTCTTTTATTCCCAAGGTCGGTATTTTATCCAGAAATCTGATTTTTTTTTTAAGTTTCACAATATGACAAAAGAGATTACAACAGGGAACTTGGGCTATAGTTTCTACAGAAATTTAGACTTGCCTAATATTTCTGTCAGATTTAAGTTAAGCCATATGCTGTGGTATATAGCCAACATTTCAAATAGTCCTTTAATATGGTCACATGCAAAAATAATATATGTGGTACACTTTTCAGAAATAATCATAACAAAATGAAAATTTTTTTTAAAAAGATGCAATAACAAATTAAAAATAGTTCCTTTCAAGTTGATATATTTTTCAGATCTTTTATATGAAGGCTTGCCATTAATTAAAGGTACATGTAAATTGCTTCCTACGACTCCATCTGGCTGCTACAATAAGTTTAACCTTAATAAAGTAATAAGTTGGGAGATTTCAATAAATAATTTAAAATTCCCATGCCTACATAGTTAATAAATGAGGCAGCTTGGTTCAGAGGACAGAGAGGCAGGCTCATATCCCAAAAGATCTGCATTCAGGTCCTATTACTATTACAGCGTGATTGCGTGATCCTAGGCAAAGCTAAGGGCTCTAAGTGACCAGAGAAGATGCCCACTTTCATCGTTAGAGATTCCTTTTCAGTGAGTTCTCACCAATCTAAGCTCTATCCTTATCCCCACATAGTCAAAAGAGGGAAAGTCAGTTTATTGATGGGAATAATCTCATTTGACTTTATCCTCTCAACTATGTTACAATTGTGAATGTAGTTGGTTACCATTCCCAGTAGCGCTGCCTTTGCAGAGGTCAAATCTTTCAGCCTCATCCAATTGCACTTTTGATCAGAGAAAATATAAGAATGTTTTTTTAAAAAAAATGTTTTAATAAGCACTTACACACATTCACATTTACAGAAATATTTTTAGTAAAAAGACAGGTCCTCATTTTATTGTCATTATCCATTTGACTTCTAAAATACACAAAGCTAATTCCCTAGAGCAGATTGATGATGGCACCTCAAAAAACACACATTTATTAACATCTTTTCTGTGAAAATCACATCCCACATTCTAATTCACTGGTTATCAACGTATTAACCTTTCTTTGGGCACCATTCAAGGTATATACTGACCTCTGCATCCTCACTATGGTAGTGACAGAGTGAAATATTACTAGTTAACATACATTCTCCTCCCATCCTCACTAGTTAATGTATATTCTCCTCTTATCCTTACTAATTAATATATACTCTCCTCCCATCCTCTGGTCTTCTGCAGACTTATGTCAAAAAACTCCATGGCATAACTGGAAGCATCCTTGTTTGGTTACTAAGAAAACAGACACATCCTGAAAGCTCCTACTCAACTAGAAAATCAGTTGAAAAGCACAATTGATTGATATTCTATACTAAGAAGACAAAAGGAAAAGTATACCTGAAAATGATTCTAAGAAAATATTGGAAGTAAGACCAGGGTTCAAAAGATCAAACAGGATCAGAGGACCAGCTCACAAACTTTTAATGCAGAGCCAAGGAGGACAGGCATCAATCTGACGGTGTCCTCAATTTGCTGCACTTGGCAGAGTGAAATTAGTCCAAATGTGTAGTTCCTTATAAATTCTGTAGTACTTCTAAACTCCTGTATTCTCCACTGATATTTTTTCCTCATAGCAATGGTTATTTTTAAGGTGGTGAGCACCTTGAAATACTGACCAACAAATAGGCCTTAGCAACACTTGTAACCTGATAGAACAGAAGGTCTTTGATGGCTGAGTCTACTTTGCTTTTAATTTCTTATCCTTGGTAACAAACCTCACACTAGAACATCATTTCTGGTCTCAGTTTCCTAACTGATAAAATGAGGGGTTTAGAGTTCATTAACTTGAAGCTCCTTATCAAATCTAAAATTTCTATGATTTTCATTTTTCTTTTCCAAGAGAAGTTGGGAAATATATTATTCTACTCTTATTTTTTAAAGAGCCAAATTTAGGATTTATAATCCACTATTTTCAATGATGGACAAAGTAATTCAGTGTTCTTGTCCTGGCACATGGACTTTTAAATTACTTAATCTACAAATCAATGTTTGTTTTTACAGTGAAAGGAAGATATTGTCTTCATTCTGATAGAATATAGAAGTTCAGTGGAAGTTTCAAATAAATCAAATAATTTGGATGTCTAATGTATATTAAGTACAAAGCACAGAACTTCTCTTCAGTCATATGTCTTTCATTAAGGCAGGTGTGTTAGAAAAGCAACTTCCTGCATTCTCTGGGTTAATGTTAATGTTTAGTCTAGTCAGGCAATTACACACAAGGTCTGATTTGATGATTCATCCATTCAGGACCAGAAACTCCTGAGCCTGGGCCAAAAATCATTGCTTTCCCATTCCAGGATTCGGGCTCTTCTTTTCATTGATTTCCACTCTCAAGGCATGAAAGGCATGCTGCTACATCCTAAAAGCTATCTTCGACCAGTACTCTGTACTCCCTATTAAATGTATTTTAAAAGAACTAAAGGATTAGAATTAAATTAGATTCAGGAACCAAATCTCTAGTATAGTATAGTATGGTATAGTACAGTATAGTATAGTATAGTATAGTATAGTACA
>CM053773.1:45644213-45673529 GCA_028658325.1 Potorous gilbertii
GTTTTCAGGTAGTCCCATAATTTTTAAATTGTCTCTCCTGGATCTATTTTCTAGGTCAGTTGTTTTTCCCATGAGATATTTCACATTCTCTTCCATTTTGTCATTCTTTTGGTTTTGTTTTGTGTTTTCTTGGTTTCTCAGAAAGTCATTGGTCTCCATCTGTTCCATTCTAATTTTGAGAGAACTATTTTCTTCAGTGAGTTTTTCCACCTCTTTTTCCACTTGACTAATTCTGCTTTTGAAAGCATTGTTCTCCACATTGACTTTTTCAACCTCTTTTTCCAATTGAGTTAGCCTATTTTTCAAGGTGTTATTTTCTTCACCATTTTTTTGGGTCTCCTTTAGCAAGGCATTGACCTGTTTTTCATGCTGTTCTTGCATCTCTCTCATTTCTCTTCCCAGTTTTTCCTCCACCTGTCTAACTTGATTTTCAAAATCCTTTTTGAGCTCTTCCATGGCCTGAGATACAGAGGCCTTGACTTCTATGTCTTTACCTGATTGTAAGCATTGTTCTTCCTCATCAGAGAGGAAGGGTGGAATCATCTGGTCACCAAGAAAGTAACCTTTATGGTCTTATTTTTTTTCCCGTTTCTGAGCATTTTCCCAGCCTGTTACTTGACTTCTGAGATTCCTGTCCACCCCCGCCTAGGTCTGCCCAGCTAGTGCTTGGGGTTGGAGATTCAAATGTTGCTCCCCAGCCTCAGGGCTTTTGGTGGCAGGCCTGACTGCTATTCAATGGAAGCTTAAGTTCTGGTGCTCAGGTGGGGGCAGGGCCACCTCCCAGGCTCAGTTCCCTCAGGGGGTTTATGCAGAGACCTTCAGTAATGGAGCTCCTGATGAGCTCCTGCCTGCTCTGGGAGCCTCTGGCTGCCCACTTACTCTGCTGCTGCCTCCCCAGGGGGCCCGAATCATGGAGACACCCCGCTCCCCTCTCAGTCAGCCCAGATGTCTCTCTCACTGACCTGTGCATCTGTGGGTGGAGGGAGCTTTGTGGCTGCTGGAGAGTCTGTCCCTGAAACCTGCTTGGATCTGCTCACTCCTCTCAGTGCTGCATGGCCAGGGCAGGGCTGGGCTCTGCTCCCATCCAGTGTGCAACAGACCTTTTGGATGGTTTTTCAGGACTCTCTGGAACAGAAATCTCCTTCACTGTGTTGCTGTGCAGCTTCCCCTGTTTCAGAATTTGTTGGGAGTTCTTTTTAGAGGAAATCCATGGGCTGTGGGTTCGGTGCTAGCATATGTGAGTCTTTCTACTCTGCCATCTTGGCTCCTCCCCACCTTTCTTAGAATTTTAAAACTTCCATCAGTCAGAAGCTTTCACTGGAAAGAGACTCTAAAATTCAACTATTCCTATCTAGGTAGTTTACAAATGATGAAACAGAGATAAAGAGAGAGGAAGTTATTTCCCCCAAGATCATACATTATTCTTGGTGATTTGGAGATGAATATGTGTATGTTCATTCTTTTCTGCCAAAGAAATTATTTCAGAGAAATGATGACATGACTTGCCCTTGACTTTGTTTTGAGTGAGGGAGGGCTGTGCAGGCCACCAGCCTCACTTCTCCTCCAGAGCCATCTGAATCCAGTAACCAGATATTCATCTGGATGACTGGAGATGACTTAGGATGAGGCAATTGGGACTAAGTGACTTGCCTAAGGTCACTTAGGTAGTGAGTGTCAAGTGTCTGAGGTGAGATTTGAACTCAGGTCCTACTGACTCCTGCACTGGTGCTCTATCCACTACACCACCTAACTGCCCTGGACATGAATATATGGTAACATTCTTTGCTGCTTTCTGATTTTTATCACGTTCAAAACATACGTCCAGCTGTACCAGCACTATTTTTGGAAGACCTTCTGTTCTTTACCTAAACAGAAAAATTTAAATTGATGAAACAGCTTAAAACAAGAACAGTGAAAAAATATTTTAAATAAAGTTTAACCTTGCCCAAGGCTCAGAAGGTTTTGACACACAGAGCAATTTTGTTGGCACAGTAAAGAACAGTAAAGACTCATATCTGCTAATCTAGATAGTGAAGAAATATTTTCCCTGCCTCTCTGGTTGAATGTCTTATGATAGAATTCATTGGTTTATACTATTGCCTTGGGAGGAGCAAGTCACTCTTATGACGTCTTTGACATTCTTGGGTGGAGATCAGTGTTAGAGGAGACTCTTCTACAAATAGTTCTGCTATTTATTGTTGAGAATTCTACTCTGATCAGTGTTTTCCTACTTTCACTGAATTTGTACTCTATTCCCTACCCAAAAACGTGAGTTTAATCCTATCAGTGCCATTGGCATCAAATTATAAGCAGCTTGATCATGAAGGCATCATACTTATCTTGATCATCTGTTCTACACTTCTTTCACATCTTCAGTGTCAGAATAACTTTCATCTATTCTATACTTCTATTGTTTTAGATCCAGATTCTGCAACCATACTTTCTCTCAGATGATGATAGTAAAGCTTCTCTCCACCTAAAGGAGTATGCCTACCATTCTAAAATGACTTACAGGATCCTCACACATGTAATGTCTCTTATCTCAGCTTCTTTCTACTTTTCGATCCTCCTCCAGTGAAGGTTGGCAAGATTGTGCAACTAATGCCAGGATACTTCTCAAGTGAGGATGAGAAGGGAAGGAAAAAGCAATAGTTACTCTCAAATAGAAGTGGAACAGCTAGGGAATATAGTAGCTAGATTGCTTGGCCTAGCATCAGCAAGACTCATCTTCATGAGTTCAAATCTGACCTCAGGCACTTACTTATTTGCTATATGACCCTGGGCAAGTCACTTAATCCTTTTTGTTTTGTTTTGTCATCTGTAAAATATACTGAAGAATGAAATGGCAAACCACTCAAGCATCTTTGCAAAGAAAACACCAAATGGCTCACTAAGAGTTGGACATGGAGAGAACAGACTTCCAGGAGCCAACATGTTAGAGTAAGTGGTAAATGGCTATAACTCTTCCATATAACTCCAAATAACCATAAAATAGTGCCCCAAAGCAAATCCTGGGATAACAAAACCAGAAGAAAAGACTGGGTGAAACAATCTTGTAGCCCCCAAAATTTGGAAGATCAGAAAGAAATGTCTGTCTCATTTGTGTTCAAGAGAGACAAAGTATAAGACAAGAAGTTTCCCAGTAAACCAGCAGCAAACTCCACCTAAGTAAGCAAAGAAGAGATCCTGAGCCCCAATGCGGTGTAGCAGGCAAATACTGACATCAGCTCCTCCCTTTCTGCTCCCCCCCGACACACACATGTGTCTCAACATAGGCAAGGGAACAAGCAGTCTCCAGCTGTGAGAACCTTCACCATAGCCCTGGACATACAAGCAGCTGCCAACAGACAGGCCACCCCTTATATCAGTGTAGCCCTGAGGAAACACAGTAACATTTTACCAGACTCAGCACATGCCAGACACAAGCTCTAAGACTTCAGTTCAGCATCTGGTAAGATGCCAGACCCCTACAGCCTCCAACAGCACCAGTCTCCCAAACCCCTTCCCAAGTTAAACAATAAACAAGATGGTCCCCCATGGGCTTTGGGGCAATATCACTGAAGCACCAGGTAAATAGCCAAGACCTGCAGACCCTGACTCAAGAAGCCGGAGATAGTGTCCAGGAGCAGAGCTCAAACTTAAAAGAAAGGAACAAAAGGCCAAAAAGGATGAGCAAAAAGAAAACCAACTAAAAATAATCTGACCAGAGAAACTTGATATGGTGAACAGAGAAGAAAAAGACACAAATCAGAAGACGACAACAATATCAAAATACTTATGAGCAAAACCCTCAAAGAAAAATAGGAAGTGGTCTTAAGCTCAGAAAGAACTCATGAAAGGCTTGACAAAGAACTTAAAAATCATACAAGAGGCAGAAGAAAAATTTGGAAAAAAACTAAGATTGGTGCAAGAGAATTATGGGGGAAAAAAGAGTCAACAGCTTGAAAAAAGAAACAACTGCTTAGAAAGCAGAATTGGCCGAATGGAAAATGAAATACAAAAATCCACTGAAGAAAGCAAAAGCTTAAAAAGTACAATTTGCAAAATACAAAAGGAAATACAAAAGCTAAATGGGAAAACAACTCCTTAAAGGTTAGAATTGAACAAATAGAAGTTAATGACTCTATGAGACATTAAGAATTAATCCAATAAATTCAAAATACAGAAGAAATTTAAAATAATTCATAGAAAAAAATAACTGTCCTAGAAAATAGATACTGGAGAGACAATGTTAGAATCACTCAATTATGTGAAAGTCATAATCAAAAGGAAGATCTAGACACTATCTTTCAAGGAATTATCAAGGAAAACTGCTTTAATGCTCTGGAACTAGAGAGTAGAATAAGCAATAAAAAAAATCCACTGATAATCTCAGTAAAGAGATCCCAAAATAAAACCTCCAAGGAACATTATAGGCAAAATAAAGAACTACAGGTCAAGGGAAAAAATACTTCAAATAGCCAGAAAGAAAAAATTCAAATATCAGGGAGCCACAATCAGGATTACACAGGATTTAGCAGCTACACATGATGGGATCAAAGATCATGTAATATGATATTCTGGAAGGCAAAGGATCTAGGGCTACAACCAAGAGTAACCTGCCTGGTGAGATTAGGCATAATACTTCAAAGAAAAAAAATATTCCTTTGATGAAACAGGATTTCAACTTTTCATTAGAAGAAGGTTAGAATGAAAAAAAAATATCTCTACTATCAAGATCCAAGAAAGTCAAAAAAGGGGGTGAGAAGGGAAAAGAAAACAAGGATTTCAATGGAGCTGAAAACTGTTTACCTCCCTACACGGGAAGATGATACCTGTAAATTTTTTAAATTGTACCTCTATGAATATAGCTGGAAGGCATATAGAGAATATGGGTATAAGGTGAACTGGAAGAAATTACATTAAAAAGTTAAGGGATGAGAAAGAGGAGTGCTTTCTCATTGAAAGAGAAAGCTGGGTTTTGAAGGAAAGGAGTGGTACAAAGGGATAATTATTTCACATGAAGAGGCATGAAAAACCTATTACGTTGGAAGGGGAAATGGACTATGGGCATCACTTAAACTTTACTCTCTTCAGTAATGGTTCAAAGAGGGAATAATATACACAATCAGTTTAATGTAGAAATCTGTCTTACCAGACAGGAAACTAGAAGGGGAGGAGATTAAGTAAAAGGAAAGGGGAAAATGATGGGAGAGAGTACAGAGAGGGGGAGATGATAGACAGAAGCAAAACATTGTTGAGGGAAAGGGTTAAAGGAGAGAACAAACAGGGGGAAAATAGTATGGAAAGGAATACACAATAATCATAATAGTGAATGTGAATGGGATGAACTCTCCCATCAAAAGGAAGTTGATAGTAGAGTGGATAAAAAAACAGAATTCTACAAAAGGATATTTACAAGGAACACACTTGAAACAGAGAGACACATAAGGAGTAAAGGTAAGGGGTTGAAGCAGAATCTATTATGCTTCAGCTAAAGTTAAAAAAAAAGCAGGGGTAACAATTCTGATCTCAGACCAGGCAAAAAAAGTATACCTAATTAAAAGATATGAAGAAGGAAACTACATCTTATTAAAAGGTGCCGGAGACAAGAAGTAATATCAGTACTAAACGTATATGCACCAAGTTATATAGCGTCTAAATTGTTAAAAGAGAAGTTAAGTGAATTAAAGTTTCATGACCAAACAAGAGATAGAGCCCATTATAAAATGTAAAATAGATAATTTTAGTTATATTAAATTAAAAAACCTTTTATACAAACAAAACCAATCCAATCAAGATTAGGAGAAAAGAAAGCTAAGAAACAATCTATACAGGAAGTGTCTCTGACCAAGTCCTCATTTCTCAAACATATAGACACATTAATCACATTTGTTAGAATAGAAGCTATTCCTCAGTTCACCAGTGATCAAAAGATATGAATAGACAGTTTTCAGATCAAGTCAAAGCTGTCTATAAGTATATGAAAACATGCTCTGAATCACTTTTGATTGGGAAAATGGAAATTGAAACAACTCTGGGGTACCTACACAGAGCTATCAGATTGTTAATATGACAAGCAAAGGAAAATGCCAAATGTTGAAGAGAATGTGGGAAAACTGGGACACCAGCACACTGTTGATAGAGTTGTGAACTGATCCAAACGTTCTGGAGAGCAATTTGGAACTATGCCCAAAAGGTTAACAAACTAGGCATACTCTTTGATCCAGCAATACTACTAGAAGTTCTGTATCCCAAAGAGAGTGGAAAAAAGTGAAAAGGACCTACATGTGCAAAAATATTTACAGCAATCCCTTTCATGGTGGTAAAATATTGGAAATTGAGGAAATATCCATCAATTGGGGAATGACTGAACAAGCTGTGGTATATGAATGTAATGGAATAGTCTTGTTCTATGAGAAATGATGAGCAGACAGATTTCCAGAAAACCTGAAAAGATTTGTATGAACTAATGCAAAATGAAATGATGAGAAGCAAGAAAATATTGTGCACAGCATAACAGTATTGGGAATGATCAACTATAAATGATTCAGCTCTTCTCAGCAACATAACGATTCAAGAAAACTACAAAGGACTCATGACAGAAAATACTATCTATATCCAGATAAAGAACTGATTGACTCTGAATGTAGATTGAAGCATACTTTTTTCACTTACTTCATTCTTTTAAATGTTTTTTTTCCCTTTTGATCAGTTTTTTTCTTTCACAACTGTGACTAATATGAAAATGCTTTACATTATAGTATATGAATAAGCTATATGTAACATATATATGTTACATATGTAATATATCAGATTGCCTATGAATTTAGGAATAGGGGAGGTGAGGGAAAAAGGGAGATATTTTTGGAATGCAAATTCTTGAAAAAGTGAATGCTAAAAGTTGTTTTGACATACGATTGGAGAAAGAAAACAAATTATTATTTAAAAAAAAGAGTTGAACATAACAGAAAAAAACACACATACCTGAAATTCAAAACCAAAGGAAATACCAAATTCTATACTTGCTGAGCACAGTAATATTTTTTATTTGTCTTTTCATAAGTCCTTTAAGATTGGTACCACAAGTATCATTGTTCCATTTTTCAAATGAGAAAATGAAGGGTGGTTGACTTTAGATGATTGCCACACTATCAGTGAGCTGGCAAATAACAAAAGTGGAACTTACACCTTATGACCTCAACTCCAGTACCCTCTCCCTGTTACCATGCTACTTCTCCATTATGTTGCTATGAATTCATTCTCCCTCTTCAGACTTTGACCTTTGTCAACTTTGTCTCATCCCACTAATTATCTTAATCTAAATGTCTCTAAATATCAACTTCTAATTTTAGCAATACACTCCTTTGGAAAAGGAAAACAAGTTTTTGAACAAAAAAAATCTGTTAATATGAACTGCACATAGGGACAGGAAAATAAAATCAATCTAAAAATAAACCCTGATTTATAGCCAATGGAAGAACCTCTTCCTTAAGATTGATGATACTTCAGAGGATATCTCTGATCAACTGGCAAACATCTATATAATTTTTCTGCTCTCTCTATAATCAGTGAATTGATATTTAAGGAGCACAATCTTATCCCAAGAAGAAGGCATATTTGCTCACTCTAGGTGATGAGCCTAACTATTTACAGTTGCATATGGGGAAAATTACATAAGGAATTGCACAAGTTCTTATTATACACTTTGAGTTCATCTAAGCAGCAGAAGTACCCTAGAAAGCTAAATCACTTCTTCATGAAAATTATATGATAATACAGCAAAAATGAGCATATCAGAAAGTAAGTCATTGAATTCCAAGTTGGACTACGAGGGAAAGTTACTCTTTTTTTCAGGAAGCAGTTCAGTTACTACCTATACAATATACATACAAACACACACACATTTACATATATACATACAGAGACATATGCATATATATGTGTGTATTCATACACACACACACAAACAATTTTTGTTGGTGAATCGTTTCAGTTGTCTGACCCTTGGTAATCTCATTTGGAGTTTTCTTGTCAAGATACTAGAGTAGTTTAATATTTCCTTCTCCATCTCATTTTATAGATAAGGAAATTCAAGCAAACAGTAATTTGCCTATGACCACACAGTTACCAAGTGTCTGAGGCCAGATTGGAACTCATCAAGTTGGGTCTTTCTGACTTCAAGACCATTTCTGACTTCAAGCTCATTACTCTGTCCACTGCACTATCTACTTGCACCATATGTATAGAAATACATATATTTCTTATGTTATCTATACACACATATACACTATATGTCATTTGTGTATACATATATAAAATTTTAAATGTACATATATGTATATGAGTATATGCACATATATTCATATGTGCGTATATATGTGCATGTGTGTGTGTGTGATTTATGGGCTGATGGTCCCCAAACCTGTGGGTGAGTTATGAAATGTTTACTCCAAACATGTATTGAATGGTTTTACACACATACACACACATGTGTATGTATATATTTGTATACATCGAATACATGTATACATGTCCATGTGTGTATATGTCTTTGTGTCTAATGGCAATCATCTTGGGGGGAAAGAAAGTTACTTGAGTACTTTCTATTTATAGGGAATAGAAAGTCTTGTATAATAGATTTTCAGAATTGTGTACAATTATTTCTTTTTATTCTACTGTTATGG
Source organism: Potorous gilbertii (assembly GCA_028658325.1). NCBI lineage: Eukaryota > Metazoa > Chordata > Mammalia > Diprotodontia > Potoroidae > Potorous > Potorous gilbertii. The sequence continues at coordinate 45,652,880 of CM053773.1, forward strand.
AATTGCTTGCTTTATTTAAGTTTAGAATAAAATAAATAAAATTAATATAAAAATAACAATTACTCAGAAGAATATATGTTTTATCCCATCAGGGAAAGCAGAAAGGGAACATATAATATTGTATTTGCTCTTTTTCTTAATTTCATTGTTTTCCATGTGGCCAGTCTATCAGTGATGAGGTGTTCTGTATTTATCTAACATGGTTCTCAGAAAGCTAACAAAGTCCACTGTCAGAATAATCCTTGTAGTCTTTCCAGTGCTGTAGAATTTGCCAGCACATAGGCTCTTTTGCCATTGCTTTTTGGAAGCCAGGCTCACCTTTCATACCTTCATGCCACATAGAAACATTAGTGGAAGGCTTTGTGGAAGATAATATTATTCTTTCTGTGTGTGTGTGTGTGTGTGTGTGTGTGTGTGTGTGTGTCTCTCTCTGTCTCTATCTTTCTGTCTCTCTGTCTCTGTCTCTCTTTATATATATGTATATATACATAGATAAAACATGCAAATATATATACATAGATGCATGCCAACATCTATTTATCTATCTAAATGTTTTCTTCAAAATATGATGTGAAAATAAACAAAATATTTAATGTTCTTGATGCATATAAACTCTATCTCCTCTTATCAATTTGCTTTCTCATATCTCTAGTTCTTAATGGAGCCTACAGCCCTAGAATGACATACAAATTCATACAGAGAGAGAGACAGAGACAGAGAGACAGAGAAACAGAAAGAGAGAGGGACAGAGAGAGAGAGAGAGAGAGAGAGAGAGAGAGTAAGAGAGAGAGAATGAGACAGAGACAGAGCTTATTAAAGACTGCATTCCTTCAAAGATCAGTTTACATTCCAACTGATCCGGGAAGCTTTGCTTTGTTCCCCAGGTCCTAAGTGAAAATGTTCTTTTCTTCCCTCCTATTCTGCTACCGTTTTACTTATTTCACTCTTATTTATAACTTTGTCATCTCAGTCATAACACTACCTCTCTAAATTCCATTAGGCTATGGGATCCTTGAGAGCATGGCTTATATATTCAATTTGTACTTGCATTGTACTTAGTGTAGTGGATATTAGTTTGTCGTTTCAGTTATTTAGTCGTTTCAGTCGTGTCTGACTCTTTGTGGTGCCATTTGGGGTTTTTTTGGCAAAGATACTGGAGTGGTTTACCATTTCCTTCTCTAGCTCATTTTACAGATGAGGAAATGGAGGCAAATAGAACTAAGTAACTTGCCCAGGTTAATACAGCTAGTGTCTGAAACCAGATTTGAACTCAGATATTCCTTTCAGCATTCTATCCACTGTACCACCTTGTAGGTATTTAATGTTCGTTGAATTAAATTCAATATGCATTTATGATGGAGTATCTTTGTATGCTTTCCTAAGGTAAATCTTAACATTACAAGAGATTGCAAATAATAATAGGGAAGTGTATTTGCATAAAGTTATTTGATTAGTGAAGGACTGAGATGTTTAATCTAACTAATTCATTCATTCGACAAATATTTTTTTGGGTACTCAGAAGCTCAATGGTTTGCACAGACTGAGAGGTGAGAAATCTCCATTCTTAAATATGCGCAGCAAAATATTCAGAAAAACTTGACAATAAACTGTACTGCAAACACAATAGTCACAGATCAGACAGCTGTCCTAATCACCCACACATAACATCGATCCATAAAACTTAGGAACTTATTTTAAATAGTTATTTTCATGCCAAATATTCATAATTTCCAAGCCACATGTAAGTGCAATAAAAAGTTTTCAAAAAAAGTAATATAGGAAGGATTGATCAAAATCCATCCTCTGATCCTCCAAGACATCCTGACTCACAACCGTGGTGCCATTCTCTGTTCTCTACTGTCAATTATTCTATATAGGTACTCTTGTGCTAAATCTTGTCATTTCTAAATTCATAATGTCCCTCACATACTGTCCCCTTCTCATAATTCATAAAGCTACAAGTTTGAGTCAGGTTCTCATCACCACTCTCCTAAATTAAATTAAATAAAATTAGTCTTCTGATTGGTTTCCTTGTATAAATCACTCCACACTCCAATCCACCATACCCTCACACGTGAATATTTTTTTCTTAAGTATTTTTCTGACCATATCACTCCCTCTTCAATGAACTCCACCAGTTCTTTCTCCTCCCAGGAGAAAATGTAAAGCAATCTGTTTGGCATTAAAATTCTTCATAAACTTGAGTCTATATTTCCAGGCTTCTTACACAGCCTATGATCCTGCTATAATGGCCTGCTTGAAGTTCCTCAACACAATACCCTTAATTCCTGTCTTCAACTGTCCATGCTACATTCCAGGCACCCTCTCTTTACCTTCACCTTTTAAGTTTCTCTGGCTTCATTTCTGATTTGACTCAAAGACTACCTTCAGCAAAGGGTCTTTTCCTCACCTTCTAATGTCCCCTTCTTTCAGAATGTCTTCAATAACTTCTTTGTACTCAGTTATTTATATGTTGATTTACTCATTCGTCTGAGCTTCTAGGAGACAGGTATTGTTTTTTTCCTTTCTTTGTATCCCCAGTACCTATCATAGAGCTTGACACATAATAAAGGCTCAGTAAATCGTTGTTTAAAGATTATTTGACTAGATCACAAACTAATAACCAAACACCTAGTTGCTTACACTTTGGTGTAAGATGATCATCTTCACCTGAAACATGTCCTTTTCATGGTACAGGCATACTAAGGGATCTGTCATTGAAAGCGTGTGTGTGTGTGTACTTGTGTGTGGAAAATAAATGCAAAAATAGGTTGCTTTTCCCAAGGTCTCCACTAAAAATTTCCTTTGTGTACCTTTAGTGACCTAGAGAGTCCAGAATTTTTATCTGGATTTACATAAAAGTAATTAGCTCACTGGTCAGTTAAAAAGCCATAGGACTTGATTTATTGATCAGTAGTTTTATATAACTGAGAACTCATAATCTGCTCATGTCCATAGGAGGTTAAAGTCTAATGACCTCTTTTCAGGTTCATAAATGTCCATTTCTTTATCTTAACTTTGAGCAAAATATCCACTTGTTGTACTAAGAGCAATTTCTTTGAGCACAGGTGACCTCCCTCTTAAGTTCATCCCTAAACATTAAGAGAGAAACAAAGGAGTCAACTGACTGATTTTGTCACATTGAGGATTGCACCAACACTGCACTATTCATGTAGACTCCACTTATTTTTATCTTCCCTCAGTGCTTCTTTTTACTGAATAAACATGTTTTCTTCTTTTATGATTTTGTATCCTCCGGCACAGCTCAGTGAATCAATTCTTGCAGTCAGAACTAATGCTACATGAGTTAAACAGAGGCCAAACAATAGTAAACAGAAAACTGGAAGGAGTTCTACTTGTGGCTGGATCAGCTAGTCAATCCATGACTGAATTCTTCTTCAATCAAATTCACTTTAAGAACAGATCTTAAACCTATAATGTTGCTGCATGAAAGAGGGAGATATGGTTCCAAATGACTTTTTTTTCTAATAGCCAACAGCACTGAGATGATCTTGGACTTAAAGGTGACAGCAAATAATTTCTATGAAAAGGAACAATAGGAATTTCTGTTTTATGGAAAGTATTTTAATGCCCTTATTAATGCTACACTACAGGGAGATATGAGGACCTTAAAACATATGTTTTGCCCTGAAAAATTATTTTATCTTTTGATCTCTAAATCATGTGTCATTTGTAGAACATGTGGGCACAGTCTTCTTTTCCTAAATATCAGACAGAACGTATATATGGTGTTCCATTTGCTTGAATACTGATGTCAGGATGGAGAGAAAATCATCTAATCCCATATTAGCCTTGACACCTTAAATAACTGTGAACACATGTTAATTAACCAATCTTTCATAGACTAAGGGCTAAAACTTCTTTAAATAAGAATACATGTTATTCAAGAATCCTGTTCAGATAGTTTAGAGAAAAGGTGGAATTCTCAAAATTGGTATAAGAGTGACTTTCTTTCACACCTCTGAGCATTTACCATCTGGGAGAAGGAGAGGCTTCATTTTTGATCATTGTATTATATACTTAGTCTCCATTCTACCCTTTGACTGGAAGAGGACCTCAAGATCTAAAGGGTTCAGAGAGTTCTTTACTTCCCTTTTCCCCATTATTGTCCAAGTGGCATCCCCAGATTCTCTGGCAACAGTTTCTGTATGTGGACTTGTCTTTTTAAGGAGCTTAGAAAATAAACTACATCACGCATAAGGAGAATTTCTTGAAGATCTCACAAATGAGAGAATAGGACTTACCCCACTCAAAAACTATGAATTTTCTATTTGTCACATGTACTCTCTAATCTTATCCCCACTTTCCCTAGATCATGATTTACATATGTTAAAGACATCACACATTTCTGGGGTGATATTTTCCATCAAATATTCTTTTCTAAGAACTACTTAAAATTGGTTGACTAAGTTGAATCTCAATGATTATCTGGAGTTCAGCAGAATACAATCGTGGGGCCTTTAGTAGACAGCATTAGAGAATCACAGCAACTCCACAAGGATATCTCCTAGAATCATGAAAAAGATATATTGCCAGTCTCCCTCTGAAAAGCTGATTTCCCTGTGAGAGTGGGAATTGGTATGAGGAAAATTATATTTTAAATGGGTTATATTTAAAACTTCTAATTTAGAATAACCAAATTAAAGAATCTGTTATAATAACAAGTCTTTTTCTGGCAAAATAATAAAATTGCTAATGGTATTTGAAAATAAATACTTTTGTTGTGGGATAATAACTGCATAAGGCCTTTAATTCTGTTTTTCTTAAATTTCTAATACTGGGGGCAGAGCCAAGATCGTAGAGTAGAAGGACTGACCTGTAGAACCCACCCACCCCCCATAACTCATAAAATACCTGTAAAAAATGACTCCAAACAAATTCCAGAGCAGCAGAAGCCACAAAACAACAGAGTGAAAGAGATTTTCAGCCCAAGGAAGCCTGGAAGGCCGACAGGAAAGAAAGTATTTGGGTAGTCGAAGGAATTAGTTACATACACACAAATATACATACATACATATATATATATATATATATATATATATATATATATATACTTTTGTGGTGGGATAATAAATGCATACTGCCTTTAATTCTGTTTATATGTGTGTGTGTGTGTGTGTGTGTGTGTGTGTGTGTGTATGATTAAGGGGAACCAGAAAATGAAAGTGAAATTTTTAACTGAAACTTGAAGGAAACTAGTCATCTAGGAAGCTGAGATGAGGAGGGAGATATATCAAGGCATAGGGAACAGTCAGTGAAACACTCAGAACTGGGAAAGGGAGAATCTAGTATAAAATATAGGCCAATATCACAAGATGGAAGAGTATGTGGAGGAAGGTTAGGTATAAGTAGGCTAGAAACATGTTGAAGGACAGGTTAGGAGAGCTTTGAAAGGGAGAAATTTTTACATTTCATTCTAGAGGCAATAGGAGGCCACTGGAATTTATAGAATAGGCAGATGTTAAAAAGTAAGACCTGCATTTTTAGGAAGATCAACTTGACATATAAGAGGAGAATATATTGTAATAGAGAGATGACAATAGAGAGTATTTAACACACCTGGACAACTCAGGGTTAAATATTAAATTTATAAATAGGAAAAAAATGTTAAAATCTGACAGAAGAGTCAGATTGAAGAGTGGGGATTATGATGACTAGATTTAAGATCATAGATTTGTAGCTTAAGACACTTCAGATGACACCTAGTTCAATCCCTTCATTTTCAAATGAAAAATTGGGCAAAGAGAGGATGAGAGAAATTCAATGACTTGCCTGATGTGACACTGTTTATAACTTTCAGGACTGAGTTAACATTTGATTTAAATATCAATAATTTTATATGCATATGTATGACCTTACTGGCAAAATATATGAAAGAAACAGAATAGTTTAAAATTAAAACTCAATGAATATGAAAGATTAGATTGATATGACAATATAAAAACATAGAGAAATGGAACAAAACTAGCATAAAAACAAGATAGCTGTATGCCAAAAAAGATTCAATCCATTCCTCATACCTTGCAACACAATAAAATACAACTAGATCAGTAATAAAAATATTTAAAAAATCATTAACAATGGGAAAAAGATACCATTGCTTATCTTTAAATTAAAAATAAGAATAAGTATAGTTCTTAAATTTTTGTATAGTGCTTTTCATAAATGATCACATTTTATTCTTATAAAATAGGTATAATTTTAATCCTTATTAATACAGACAGGAAAATTATATCTAAGAAACTTGCCCCATGTCATAAAGTTTATTTTTCTGGGATTAGTTTGAACTTAAGGCTTTTTGAGCCTAAACCCAGAACTCTGTCCATAGCACTATTCACCTGCCTCAATCAAAAAATATAATTGATTAGGGCAAATATCTGATGTAAATGTATAAGGTAGGGTGGGAAACCTACAACAATGTGTGATCTTGAGACCACAGCCTCCCCTGTTTGGTAAGGTAAAGTCTAGTATCCAGAAATTATGATGCTGAGATATACTGTCCCAGGGGGTAATGGGAAAAGACATGGATACCTAGTATACAAAAGAGGAAACATTATATGCTAGTAGAAGATCCTCAAATTCCTTTATAATAAGATAAACAAAAATCAAGACAACATAAAAATACTATTTTCTAGCCATTAAAAATGCACAGCTATTTGGGTTTTTCTGGGTTTTTTTAAGTATAGTCAAGTGCTAGTAAGAGTGTGTTAAGACAGATGCATTGCCTGCAAAACTGCAGACTAGACAAATATTTTGGAAATAAATTTAATGGCACAACGAAAAAGGTATTTGACTTTATAAGCAGTATAAGAGATAAAGCAATATTTGGTTAATGGTTTTATGACTAGGACTATCAACTGAAAACAACAGAAAAAGGGAAAAGGGAAAGGAAAACTACTACATATGTGTGTGTACATATACATACACACACTAATAAATATGCATGTGAAGATACATATATATACACTAATACATGTATGTGTGTGCATGTATAAACCAAAAGTAAATCAAACCATTCTTTCCCCTTAATAACCACGCTCCTCTTTTACTGTAGAGGGCAACAATATTCTCCCAGTACCTCAATCTCACAACCTAGAGGTCATTCTCAACTTCTCACTATTTTTCACTGTACCTATCCAATCTACTGTCAAGTTCTATCAGTTTCATTTCTGCACCATCTCTTGAATGGGCCACCGCTCTCCTATGACATTTCTCTGGTGAAGCTGCTTGTCACTTTACTATTATACTACTGTAGTGGTGTCGTGGTGGGTTTGCCTGCCACAAGTCCCTTTCCACTTCAATTTCTCCTCCTTTCAGTCACAAACTAACTTTCCTGATTCACGGATCTGATCATGTAACTCTTTTTCCCAATTAACTCCAGTAAACCGTCTGCCTCCTGCAGTATTATATATAAAATTCTCTGGTGTTCAAAGCTTTTCATAAACTAGTTACTTCCTACTTTTCCAGTTTTCTTACACCTTACTCCTTATACCTAACTCTCTTCCATGAATTCTTCAATCCAATGACATTGTCTTCTTGGCAGTTCCACGAGTAAGACCATGCATCTCTTAGCTCTAGGCATTTTCTCTATTGGTCCCTGATACCCAGAATGTTCTCCCTACTCATCTTTGCCCACTACTTCCTTGCTTCCTTTAAGTCTCAACTAAAGTCCCATCTATATAAAATCATAATTCTAGTGCTTTGCATCTTTTAATTATTTCTTATTTATCAGTACGTAGCTTGCTTGTACATATTTATTTGCTTATTATGTCTCCCTACCAAAGATTTTGAGCTCTTTCCTTTAGGGTAGAAACTATCTTTGGTCTCTTTTTGCATCCCTGGAACTTGGCAAAATGTTTGGCACATGATAGGTGCTTAATAAATGTTTTTTGACTGACTGACCTACCTCAGAGGGATGTTGTGAGATTAAAATGAGATAATATTTGTAAAACACTTAGCAAAGTACCTAGAACATAGTAGGTGCTATTTAAATACATATTCCTTCCCTTCCTACTGCATAATAGCAATAACCACAAAGTAAAACAAACAAAAGACCTCAAATACTATTTCCAAATGCTGAAGAATTTATTGCTATTGTTTAGTCATTCAGCCACATCCAACTCTTCTTGACCCCATATGTCTTTAGGATTTCTTTTTTGGGGGCAAAGAGACTGGAATGATTTGCCATTTCCCTCTCCAGGTAATGAAGACAAGCAGAAGTTAAGTGACTTGGCCAGAGTCACACAGTTTGTGAATGCTTGAAGCTGGATTTAAACCCTGGTCTTTCTAACTCCAGATGTAGTGCTCTATCAATTGAGCCACTTAACTGTCTCCTATAACTCTTCTAGTCTGAAAAAAGCTGAATCATCTATGATATATTAATGCAAAGGACTGTCATAAAAATTGTCACATTTTATTGTCATAAAATTACGAATATGAATAATACTACCATGCATATATATGAGACAAAAACAATGAAATTAATAAAAGCTAAATGACTCACACTATGAATAGAACTAGCTGAAATACTGAAATAAGAAATGAAGGTAGAAAAAAGGAAAGGGAAGATAGGATGAAGGAAGGGAGGAAAGGAAAAAGAAAAGGAGGGAAGGAGGGAAGAAGGGAGGAAAGAAAAAAGAAAGGAAGGCAAAAGGGAGGGAGAGATGAAGAAAAGGAAGGAAAAGGGAAGAGAAGCAAAAGAGGCAGGAAGGTGGAAAATAATGCCAAGGTAGTAGAATTTATAACAGTCGTGGAAAGAGAAAAAGCATAGCATTTGCTGTTTGTTCATTTTTTTTGCATGTTAAAGGCTAGCGGAGATGTTTAAAACTCTCTCTGTCTTGTTTTATATGTTGATTTAATTGTTTTTGTTGATATGTATTAAGTTTATAATAATTATTCACCTTAACCCATCTAGCGATATATGAGAAAAGGCTTTTTCTGACAAAATCTGTGTTCTTTAAAGATGAGACTGAGGCAAAATAGCATGCTTGCTTCATCTGGAATACCTCTAAGTATAAAAGGAAACAAAATACAATGATCTGGATCCAGTGGCTATAACCTATATAGTATTCTAATGTTTCACAAAAACAGAAAAAAAGATTTTGTTCTATTTGCAAGTAAATGGATATTATGTAGAAAATATTAATTAGACATACCCCAGCATGAAAGGGGGGAGCAATACAGAAATATATTACAATGGCACAGTTTATGATATTGTTGTTTGCAAATGAAGCATTTAACCAAAATTAAAATTACAAGCTTCTGCTCAATACAGATTTTTGTGGAGACAACTCAACAAACCATTGAGAAGAAAGTATAAGTTGTTAAGGCATAAAACAAGGTTTTGACAGTTCAGTAAGTAATAAGTCAATGAACTCAGGTCATTACTTGTGGGGGGAAGTCAGGAAGATCAAGCAAAATCACACTTTGTGGAGACCAAATAAGGATTAAATCATGTGAACTGTTATTACTGATGGTGTCATCTATTTCCATTTTAAAATTAAAACCTCTGGTCATGGCCTTGGTTTCTGTAATAACAAGGAACCATGGTAGCATAATTATGATGTAAATGAACTCATATCACTTCTGAATTAGCACTGAAGGATCATCAAAATCCTTAAAATATAAAGACAAGAGAGTTTGAACTGATAAAAACTTTTGCGTTTTTGACAGCTTGGAAATCTGTTTTTACCATTTGTCTCTATAAACTCTAAAAATATACAAAAATAGTTTATAAATATTATTATTTCTTCACTTCTTGTGACATTGAATTTTTGAGAATATAGTAACACACCTGAAAAATTAATGAGATTGTAGCAACCATAGGCTGAAATAAAAGTTACCCCACATAGACAAAAACAGATCATGTACAGTGTGTTATGCAAGGTTACTGCTTTTTGTTTGTTTGTTTTTCCTCTACTTTTCATAGAGATTTGAGCGATTATACCCAGGCATGTTTGCTTTCATGAAAATAAGAATGGGTCCGTAGAAGTTTAATAGGATAGAGACCAGAGGCTAATTTAGGATTACCAAAAAGCCAACGCTGTTTTTTATTCATAAATTCCTTTTTCTCCAAATGTTCAAATGAAATACATTCAGTTACAATTCTGCTTTCAAGACAAAATGTGATTCTGGACTAAAAAGTGACCCAAAAATGACATTGCGAGGTTTACTCATTTTTTTGTGAATGATTTTTATATCATTTTTGTACAGCAGACATCTCCAGAGATGGTTTTCTTAATTCCCATTCTGCACATTCCTCCCTGCTGTTTGGCTACATTCTTGTTGCTTTTATGGTATTGTAATAACATATTTTTAATTTCAAATATTCTAAGAATTTTAATATACTGGTAAGAGAACTGAGTATCTATTAGGGGCATTTATTAACCTTTTGGTGATCATAAAGGTTCCATGTACTGTAAGAAGAGAGAGAAAGAGAGAGAGAGAGAGAAAGAGAGAGAGAGAGAGAGAGAGAGAGAGAGAGAGAGAGAGAGAGAGAGAGAGAGAGAGAGGTCAATAACTTATTATAATTATAAAGGAGAACTACAAATAAGGGGAATAATAAGTCACAAGTGACAAAGTTTTATAACATATTTCATTGTGTGATGTCTGTAAATATATTCAGGAGTTACATAGGTTTAAACTCAATCACAGCTGAAATAGACTTTCGATATCATTTTCATTAGAATGACAAAATCATATTCTTCTGATTTTTAGTGAATGGGCAAAACATAAAATGATCATATCACATGTAGTGGACATGAAGACATTCTTACAATCTTAAATAAGATATGTTACATGAAGGATTATATATACTACCCTCACCCCCCAAAAAACCCCTTCATATTTTCTGAATTATTATTATTCAGAAAATATTTTCATTCATTTTGTTATTGTGTGAGGTGAGATTTAATAATCACCAAGGTCATACAGATTGAACTCAATTGCATGTTTGCAAATGATATTTTCTCTTTGGTGATTTATTTTTATAAATATAGACTCTCAAAATGAAAAGGATATTATAAGCCCAGTCCCTTCTTAAATAATGAAGCCACTTTTCAAAAACTTGGACATAGTTATGCAATTATTCAGTCAATTAATAAACATTTATTAAGTGCCTACTCTATTCCATTCATTACATAAGGAATTGGTGATACACAGATAGTACTGGCATAGTCTTCATCCCCACAGAGTTTACATTCTACCAAAGAAGAAACAAATTTATACTGATGTGTCATTTCTATATATAAATGTCATGTTACAGTCATTGTCACTTTCATTTACCATTTCAAAATGGGCTGTGTATGTGTGTGTGTGTGTGTGTGTATAGTCTGATTGTAGACTACTAAGGAAAAAGCAAAAAGTAACATCATTTCAGAAGACAAAATTTAGATAAGGACATTATAATACAATTTAAATTACTCTAATACATTCATATGTTATTGACTTTGAAAAATGGGAAATAGATAAAAGTTAACCAATGTAAACCAGTCACCACAATAAAGAGACCAAAATAATCCATAAACCACACACTGAGCAACCATTTGATCTCTTTGACACACACAAAAATATGACATTGAAGGATAACACAGATTGAGGATACAAGGTAAATAATTTAAGTAGGAAGAGAATGGAAAGTTATGAACAGGGTTTTCTCACCAGATAATAATGAGCAATGGAAGAAGAGAAGTTTGGAATGGAACCTGTCGTTGTTCCTAAAAGTATTTGTCAATGAAATGGAAGGGACCACAACGAATGTGAAATGATTTAGATTTACCAGTATTTTATACTAATATAATCACAATATTCATGACAATGTAACAACGATAATTGAATTTGAAAACCCTGGTACCTGTTTTGTTTATATGAAGGAGCAGAAAGGTAACCTCGCAAAATTAGTTAACAACAGCTGGATCTGACCACATATAGGAAAATATATACAGAAAGAGAGAGAGAGAGAGAGAGAGAGAGAGAGAGAGAGAGAGACAGAGACAGAGAGAGACAGAGAGAGACAGAGAGAGGAGAAAGAGAGAGAACAAGTGAGAGAGAAGTAGATACAGAGACGTAAACAAATGCACATACATACATACATACATACATGACTATACACATAAATGTTTGTATATACCTGCATTATAATATGCTGGGGGGTGGGTGGGTATCCTTGCTGAGCACATAATAATCAAGGTGCAAGGGAGGGAGAGATGTTGGAAATAAGTATTTATATAGTGCCTATAATGCATGGGCACTATGTTAAGTGTTTTTAAAAAATATTGTCTCAATTTTAATAACATAAAACAAAAAAGTAAAACATAGTGAGTGAGAAATTTTAGCGATATATCTACTTAATGAAAATATGAAAAGAGAGAATGTATCTTTCTACAGACAAATTTCTCTAATAGATCATTTTTTTCACAATTAAATAATTGACTGAGAAATACAGAGAATAAAATACCTCACTCTGTCTTTCACATATAAGTTCCACATCATATGGTATTCTTTAATTCGGTTAATACCATAATAGTTCTGCCAGACAACAGAAACACTTTTTCATGATTAATATCAATGAAGTTATGAAACATGAGGATATATAATACTCTTGTGAAAGATTTTTGTCAGTGTTTTGGAAGATGTTTTATTTTTATATAAAAATTCAGCAGGAAGAGATAGAAAGGGAAATTCTATTTTAAAGAACTGTCATAATACATAAAATATTTGGAAGTCTACCTGTAAAGTGTTCCCAGCAACTGTATTAATAAAACTACAAAGCACTCCTTACACAGATAAAGGCACATCAAATAATGGAAGGAATGTTGATTGTTTATGCATAGACCAAGCCAATATAATAAAATGACATTACACTAAAATAATTGCATGCATTAATATGTTGGGTTTTTTCAGTTTTATACCAAACTACAAGAGCATTACTGGTAAGGCTGGAAAAAATTATGCCCAAATTCATCTAGAGGGAAAAAAGTATCAAAGGAAATGGAAGGAGTGGAAAGAAAAGGGCCTAAATGTGTTAGATATTAAACTATACTTTAAACCATAATCATCAAAATGATCCACGATCCCTGTTATTAAGGTAAGAACTTACATTTTTGGTTAAAAAAAACTTCTGGGAATTATATGGCATAATAATATAATACAATCTAGCATAAAATAAATCTAGACCAACACCTCCCACCATATACATATGTGTACGTAACTTAGAGTTAAATGTTAACACAAACAAATTAGAGGAGAAGGAAAGAAATTACCTTTAAGACTTTTTGGTTGGGAAAGAGTGAGACCAAATGAGGGACATAACAGATGACAGAAGAAAAAAATGGACAATAATGGTTACTTTTTTTTTAATTTATACACAAAGTCAATTCAGCTAAAATGAGAATAGAAGTAGATACTTCGGGAAGGTACGTGCAATAAAATACTCTGATAATGGTCTTCTTTCTAAGATACATAAAGGAGTGATTCAAATTTATAAGAGTAATTGCCATCCATTGAGGAATAGGTAAATAAATTGTGGCACGAATTTTGTGGAATTCTATTATACTTAAAAAACAGTGATAAAGAGGAAAATTTTAGAGAAACATGAGATTTTTATGAACTGATGAAGAACACATGAGCAGAACTAGAACAAGTTATACAATAATAACCTTGTAGAGACCAACAACTTTGAAAGACTTAACTTTAATCAACATGATGACTAGCCACAATTCCAAAAGACTCATGATGGAACATTCCACACACCTCGTGACACAAACATAAGAAACTCAGTGCACACACATATATTTTTTGGACATGGCACATGTAAGAATTTGTCTTTCTATTCTCAGAGCTTAGAGAGAGCAGATGTTTCCTGTCAAATGTTTGACAATAAAAATGGCTTCATATTTGCAAAATTTTGACTATCAGTGGGGTATACAGAATGGGTGCCAGGGTAAAATCCTTCCATTGATATTGATGAACCATGAGACCCTAGGCAAAACATTAGAACTTCTCAAGTCTGTAAGTGCCAGTTACTTGACCTATAACAAAGGGATATTAATACTATACAACTACTTCATTGAGTTGTTGAAACTCTGTAATGAATTTTTTTAATACTTTGAAAAAATGTAATTCATTACATACCTATAGTTTTCCCCCCTCTATGTTCTCTTCTCACATTTTTATTTAGCACACCGTTTATATGCATGCAAATCATTTTCATAAAAATTTTATAAAGGGGAGAATGTGGTAACGTAAATCAAGAAGATATTCTCTTGATTGTCTTTTTGGGATTCAATATCACCCTTAAGGTTTCTTTTTTTGTTTTTCGTATTTCTTTTATGTCCTTCCCTACTAGGACAGTTTGTAAAATGATTACTCAGTGATTTTAATATTTTGTCACTTCCTCCATGACATTATCATAGAGGATTATCTCTTGGATTGGCAATGCAAATGGACAATAAGTTCAGAATTTAATGGGCAGGTAAGATCAGGCTGGATTGTAATAGCAAAATTGTTCAGTGATAGCAATAAGCAAAAGCTATCCCTTTACACAGAAATCCTCTCTTTGTCATGGCAACATGCCCTTTGTAATCCTATATAGTTGCAGGTGGTGGAATAACACCATTGTAAAAGAATCAAAATTCTGTGGGAGGCAAAGTGCAAAGAAGAGTTGCACATTGGAGTAAAATGACAATCTCACATTAATGATCACATGTGTAAATCTTAAGGACATAATTAGTATGTAATAGGAATGTATAAAGGGCAAAGGACAACAGGTGTATAGACTGAATGTGGCACTGGCATACCCCAAATATTACAAGACCTAGAGAAAAACCCATGGTGCCTTATGTATTCATTTATATATTCAACAAGTCTCTATTAATCAGGAATTATGATAGAGGTTGGCATTATACAGAAATAGCCAGCACCCTCAAGTATCTTCAATTTTTAATTGAAATAATGTGTACATGTTAAATTAATGAAAATCAATTAAATAATTATTGGCAAAAATTAAAGGTGAAATACATAAAAAGTCATTATGAAGTAATGTTTGGTAGGAATGGGGGTAATTAGCAATGGAGGGGATTATGATAAGGTGCCTTAAGGAGATAACTTTTGAACTGAGCTTGGAAGGAAGGTAAAGTTTCTACAAAGTATAAGTGAGTAAGGAATGATTCCCATGAAAAATAATGGATCCAATGAAAATGTATTGGAAATGGCAAAGAGGATATCCTGAATGATGAATAATAAGGAGAAGAGTTTGGCTGGCATATAGTGAAGGTGAATGATGTGAAATAGACCTGGAAATGTCACAGGATCATAGATGTAAAGCTAGAAGGGAACTTGGAGGTCACTGAGTTTGACTCCTTCATTTCACAGATAATGAAACTGTGTCTCAGGGAGATTAAGTGACTTACCCAGAAACATACAGCTAGTAAGAGTATGAGGACATATTCAAGATCAGGTTTTCCTGATTCAACGTGTAGTGCTTCATCATTTGCCCCATATTGCCGCTAAGCTATAATCCTGGGATTTCCAAACCATGCAATGTTTTGCTTTGCTCAGATTCTTCCATCTGTAACTAGAATTCAGATTCTGCCCTTGTGACCACTGAGAAGTGAGCTTTTATGTTATGTAACCCAGAGCCAGCAAACAGCCACCATACCAATTCTCAGATATTTCTAAAACAATGTTCCACTAACCTACATCTTCTTCATACTCTTTTTTGTTTTGTTTTTAACCCACAGCATATGTAAGCTCCTTAAGGTATCATTTTTGCTTGATCCCATTTGTATTTCCAGCATTTAGGACTGTGTCTTACGCATAATAAGTACTTAAGCAATACTTATTGAATGATTTCATTTATTTACCTGCTATGTAAAAGGCTCTGAGGATACAATGATGGAAATGGCACAGACCTTACTTTGAAGTACTTTAAGATTTAATGAAGGGGAATCAACATGTATTCAAGTAATTGATACATAGGATCAAAAGATCTTAGAGACCATCGAGTCCAATCTTCTTCACTGAGAGATAAGAAGCTGAGGCTGAAAGAAGCTATGTGACTCTCCCAAGCATCATATACTTAATAAATAACAAAAGCAGAATTTGCACTCATCTTCAAGTCTATAAGCTATGAACTCAATCCTCTGTGCCACATAGCTGCCAGATAGTATTTGGTCAGATTGTTCAAGTCTTGCGAGGCAAAGATAGAACTTTATTTCTTAATATAAGAGCAACACTATCAGATCAGTGTCATAGGGATATAAATTTGTTGACTGGATGAAGTATAGAACTTTGGGGGGAAATTATTAAGTACTGAACTGTGGGGAAATCGTTATTGCACTGTTGGGATCTCTCTTTGCATGACAAGAAACTAGATTTGTATTGCTTAGACATCAAATAACTTAGTGCTTAACTTAAGACTCCAGGTCGTCATACTAATGGCAGAAAACTTCAGGGGACCCAAAAATTGATGCATAGAACGTCCAATTTTCTTTGAAATATATTTTAATCAATCAATGTGAAACTTAATGTATCTGCCTTCTTTGAAAGTACATTATGAGTCAACCAATCAGATGACTGTTTCCTTGCTCCTTTGAAAACTATATAATGTGTAACTACCAGAGGTTCAGGGAAGTGTGCCACCAAGTTGTTGTGCAACTTAATAAACTTCTTCCTAAATCTCTCCAGTTCTGGGTTTGTTCTAAGCCAACAACTGGGAAAGAAAAAGTGTGAAAACAAAGAAACCCAATCAGGATATTGTTATATTAATTCAGGAGAGAGAGCATGAGGACTTGAACAGGAGGGGAGAAGCTGTGCAAAGGGAGAGAATGGAACAGAGAAAAGATATGTTTTGGAGGCAGAATTATCAAGACTTTTGGCCCTGAACAGTCATTGTTAATCACCCTTTTCTCTTTGATGATCTCCCATTCATAGCTTTTTATGAGAACCAGGAGGAAGGCCAAAAAGGATAGTTAGTGAGAAAATTAGGGAATTAAGCAATCGCTGGTAACTTTGATGAGAGCAGTTTCAGTAGAACAATGGTTTCTGAAGCCAGACTGTAGAAACTTAAGATGAGAGTAAGAGGAAAAGAAATACAAACACTTACTCAAGATGGTGTTCTCAAAGGTTTTAAACATAAAGGTGAGGAGAAATGGACAATGGCGAACAGGGATAATAAATTAGATAGGAGTTGTTTTTTCTTATTGCTTGTTTGACAAATTCTGCTCTGGAAATCTTAAGTTTGAGATGCCTATTTAACAACTAGAGTTTTACTCTATTTAACAACTAGAGTTATCTAGTAAAAAAGTGGTGATGCCAGACTTTGGGAAAGGGATTGCAGTTGTAACTTGGAAATGTTTGTATCAATAATTATTTGGATAGTTAGGAGTTGATTAGATCACAAAGAAAATGTCTACAATCTAATAGACAAAGGAACAAGTGTTTATTTTCTTTATATTAATTAATTAATCTATTTATTTTTGGTTTTCAAAATTCATTTCCACAATATTTTGAGTTCCAAATTTTCTCCTACCTCCACCCTGAGATGGCATGAATTCTGAATACCCCTTCCCAGGCTGCACTTTCTTTTATCACACTGCCTTATTCCATTGCCTCTTATTTAATTGTAGGGCAAGTCAGATTTCTATACCTCATTGCCTGTATATATTATTTACCAGTTGCATGCAAGAAAGAATTTTTAACCTTTCTTTTTAAAACTTTGAGTTTCACATTCTCTCCCTTTTTCATTTGCCACTCAATCTCATTAAGAAGGCAAGCAATTCAACATACATTATAAATGTGTAGTTATGCAAAATACTTTCATAATAGTCATGTTGTGAAAGACTAACTATATCTCCCTTCATCCTATCCCACCATCTACTTATTCTATTTTCAACTTTGACCCTGTCCCTTTGCAAATGTCTTTAGTTCTGACTACTACCTCCTACAATCTGCCCTCCCTTTGTCATTGTCCACCTTTATCCCCTTCCCCCTTACTTTCCTGTAGGATAAGATACCTATTTGAGTGTGTAATCCAATGACAGTAAAGTTTTCTCATGCCTTCTCAACTAATCCCTCTTCCCCGCCATTGTGAAACTGTTTTCCTGCCTCTTTTATGAGATCATTTACCCCATTCTATCTCTCCCTCTCCACCTCTTTCAATACATGGCTTTCACCCCTTAATTTTAATTTTTAGATATCATCCCTTTGTATTCAACTCATCCCATGCCATCTATCTATCTATCCATTTATCTATCTATCTATCTATATTTCCTACAACTACCTTAATAATGAGAAAGGTCTCATGAGTTACAAATGTTATCTTTTACTATAGGAATTTAAACAATTCAATTTTATTAAATCCCTTATGATTTCTCTTTCCTGTTTACATTTTCATGATTCTCTTGATTCTTATACTTGAAAGTCAAATTTTCTATTGAGTTTTGTTCTTTTCATTAAGAATGCTAGGGAAAAATCTAAGATATATGGAAGTGATTGTAGAAAACTGAAAACCAACAAATAAATTTTAAAAAAGAATGATTGAAAGTTCTCTATTTCATTGAATGTCCATATTTTCCCCTGAAATATTATATGCAGTTTTTCTAGATAGGTGATTCTTGGTTTTAATCCTAGGTCCTCTGACCTCCAGAATATCATATTCTAAGCCCTTCAATTACTTAATGTTGAAGCTTCACAATCTTGTGTTATTCTGATTGTATTTCCACAGTACTCTGTTTCTTTATGGTTGCTTGCAATATTTTCTCCTTGATCTGAGAACTCTGGAATTTGGCTACAGCATTCCTAGGAATTTACCTTCTGGAATTTCTTTGAAGGGGCGATTGTTAGATTCTTTCCATTTCTATTTTACCCTCTGGTTCTAGAATATTAGCAGAGTTTTCCTTGATAATTTTTTTGAAAGATAATGTCTAGGATCTTTTTTAAGCCATGACTTTCAGGTAATACAATAATTCTTACATTTTTTTATCCTAGATATATTTTCCAGGTCAGTGCTTTTTCCAAAGAGATATTTCACATTCCCTTCTATTTTTTTCATTTTTTTGATTTGTTTTATAGCTTCTTGATTCCTCATAAAGTTATTTGCTTCCATTTGCTCAATTCTAATTTTGAAGGAATTATTTCTTCAACGAGTTTTTGGACCTCCATTTCCATTTGGATAATTGTTCTTTTTAAGGCATTCTTCTGCTCATTAGCTTTTTGGATCTCTTTTGCATTTGGGTTAGTCTATTTTTAAGTTGTTACTTTCTTCAGTATTTTGGGGATTTCCTTTAGCAAGCTGTTGACTCATTTTTAAATTTTCTTGCATTATCCTCATTTCTATTCCCAATTTTTACTCTAATTCTTTTACTGGATTTTCAAAATTCTTTTTGGCTCTTTCAGGGACTGAGACAAATTCACTTTATTCTTGGAGGCTTTTGATGTAGAAGCATTGAATTTGTTGTCTTCTTTTCTTTTAATATAAATTTATTTATTTAACTTTTTACATTCATTTTCACAAAATTTTGAGTTCCAAATTTCCTCCCCCCACCCCAATACACCAAACATTCTAATTTCCCCTATCACCAATCTGCCTTCTCTTCTATCATCCCTCCCTTCTCTTGTCCCCATCTTCTCTTAAGTCCTATAGGGTCAGATAACTTTCTATTCCCCATTACCTGTATTTCTTATTTCCTAGTAGCAAGAACAATACTCAACAGTTGTTCCTAAAACTTTGAGTTCCAACTTCTCCCCATTCCTTCTTCCCCACCCATTCCCTTTGGGAAGTCAGGCAATTGAATATAGGCCATAAATGTGTAGTTTTGCAAATGACTTCGATAATAGTCGTGTTGTGTAAGACTAACTATATTTCCCTCCATCCTATCCTGCCTCCCATTGTTGCTATTCACTCTTTTGATCCTGTCCCTCCCCAAGTGTTGACTTCAAATTGCTCCCTCCTCCCATTACCCTCCCTTCCATCATGCCCCACACCCGGATTATCTCCTTCTCCCCCACTTTCCTGTATTGTAAGATAGGTTTTCATACCAAAATGAGTGTGGATTTTATTCCTTCCTTTAGTCAAATGTGATGAGAGTAAACTTCATGTTGTTTTTTTCTCAGCTCTCCTTTTTCCCTAGACTAAAAAGTCTCCTGCTGGCCTCTTCTATGAGAGAAAATTTACCCCATTCCATTTCACCCTCTCTCCTCCCACTACATTTCTCTCTCACCATTTACCTTGATTTCTTTTAAGATATGATCCCATCCTATTCAATTTACTCTGTGCTCTCTGTCTCTCTGTGTGTGTGCATGTGTGTATGTGTGTGTGCACGCACACGTGTACATGTGTGTGTGCATGTATGCGTGTGTGTGTGATTCCCACCGACTACCCAGATACTGAAAAGTTTCAGGAGTTACAAATATTGTCTATCCATGTAGGAATGTAAACAGTTCAACTTTGGTAAGTCCCTTATGACTTCTCTTTGCTGTTTACTTTTTCATGTTTCTTCTCAGTCAAATTTTCTTTTCAGCTCTGGTCTTTTCATCAAGAATGCTTGAAAGTCCTCTATTTCATTGAAAGACCATATTTTCTCCTGAAGTAGTATACTCAGTTTTACTGGGTAGGTGATTCTTGGTTTTAGTC
>CM053773.1:45674029-45709309 GCA_028658325.1 Potorous gilbertii
CAAATGGGGAGAAAATTTTGGAACCCAAAATCTTGTGAAAATGAATGTAAAAAGTTAAATAAATTTATTTAAAATAAAAAAAAAGAAAAAAGAAAAAAAAGAAAATAATGAAAAAGGTAAATAAAATATTTGAATATAAGATACAAAAATGGAAAAAGATTAAAAGAGGGGCTATAGGGAAATGTAACTTACAGTACAAGACAGAGTAAGTGGTGCACATCTTTAATGGAATCAATGAACTCTCAGCACTCCTACTAAGAAAAGGAGACTGGGGTAGAATCTTTGAAACACAAAGAAAGGAAACAAGGAAAACAAGAAAGATAAATAAGTCTGTATAATTTTAAGTGGCTCAATGATGACCAAGTGCTTACATCCTGAAAAGGAGAGAAGAGATTATTTTCTTTACCGAACTCCACTATTCAACATCTTGCATATTTACTATTCTTATATTCTCATTTTCCTTAGCAGATTGAGTTACTAGGGATGACTGCTTAGGGGCAATTATAAGAGGATGTTAGGGTCCTCTTGTAAGTGTATCTAAGTTTCATGTAAAAGTGTGTGTGTGTGTGTGTGTGTGTGTGTGTGTATATATATCTATATATCTATATATATATATATAGATATAGATATATATCTTTTAGGGCATGTAATTTTGGATTTATATGTGGCATGATTGCCTACATTCATTAGAGGATGGATTTTACTGAGCAATGTATACTCAGAAGGTAAAGGGAAACTTACTGCTGCCTCATTAGCAGAAATATATTTTTGTTCCCTTTTATAGAGTCTTCATGAAGCTCCCATTATAATTAGTTCTCTTAAAGTCTCTGAGTGTCAGTGGAGTTGAAAAATCCAGAAGCAGCCTTTTTTTGGTGTGTGTCGATGGTCCTGTTCATGTCTCCTAGCTTTCAGATGCAGCTATCAGTCACTGCTTCTCTGTAGACCTTGCTACCAATGGTAATGGAAAGTTCCAATATTTGACCTATTAAGGTATACAAAACCATCCTCTGTTCAGTGAAAGAGGGAAGGGGAAAACACACATGCACATCAAACACAGAAGCCCCTTCTCTCAGTCATTACATCAACCACCACTCCACTGCCCTAATACTAGACTCTCCCACTGGAATCCTCAATTCTGAACTGGGTATATAATATACATAGATCAGACGTGTGTGTGTGTGTGTGTGTGTGTGTGTGTGTGTGTGTGTGTTATTCTCTCAACTAATCCTAATATTTTTTGTATAATGAAATCTGATTTCATACAATAATTAAAAGATACCATTGCTCCCAAGTAAATTAAGATCTTGTTCTCATCTAATTGATGTCTATGACTGATTTCTCCAAACAAGAAGTCTGGGTTGTACTTGTTTTTTGTTTTTTTTTAATAATGAAGAATGAGAGTGCAGACTACTCCTTTGTATGTACACACACATATACATATATACATACATATGCATAAATATGTGTATGTATATGTATGTGTGTATAAGTATATATTATATATGGGCATATATACATGTATGTGTATTTGTAAACACACATATACATTAATCTGGTTTATTATGTAATGTGTTGTGTATATATTCACAGGCATATATATAATAAATGTGTAAGCATTTGTACGTTATGTATGCATATATGAAAAGGTAAGTTCTGAACTCTATTCTCCCATTAATATAAATGCAGATGACTCAGATTATTGAATCAGATAAATTAAATAATCAAAATTATAAATTGAGAGTAAGTACTTTGAATACTGCTCTATATGTCTGTCCATCCTTTCAAATTTACACATATTCTACTGTGCCAGTATGGAGACACAGGAAGAAAATAGAATGTAAAAAAGTAAAGGGGAGGGAAAGGAACACCTTAGTGATGAAAAGGGAAGGTGGAGGAATTTATTTCTCTTGATATCACTACTAGACTTGCACAGAAGTTTTCATAAATATATTGGTAAGTGTGAGGAAGTAGTGATCACAAGGACCTCATTCTTATTGATGGAAGACTTGGGGAGAGGCAGGGCAAAGTGTGGAATACAATAAAGCAATCTGATTACGGAACAAAAGATTTTAGAATTTGAGGCGATGTTTGAGGTTATTGAGACTAATTCACTTGTTTTGCAGATGAAGAAACTAAGGTCCAGAGAAGATAGAAGACTTACACAAGGTCACATAACTAGTAAATTCCTGAAGGAACGTTCTTAGGCAGGACTTTGTAATTCTAGGTTCAGCAATATATCTGAAACACTGAGTTGAGATGGAGGAAAGGGAAGACAGGGGATGATGAGACAGGTTTAGAATTGGTGTCCTAATGGTCACAAGTCAAATGAATATTAATAGTGGAAGTTAATTTAGCAGAGGGAAAAAAAAGAGTAAAATATGGATGAGGAGAGAGAAAAAATAAACAGAGAGATAAAGTGAAACTGAGGAGGTAAAGATTTGATTTAGATTGCTATTGTTGTAGCTATCTGATGATGATTTGATTCGTTTTCTCTTTTGTTTCTTTCAAAGATAGTATGAAGGAAACAAAGAGCAGAAACATTATAAGATAGGAGACAAAAAGGAATATTAACTATAATAACCATGATTGTGAATGAAATTAATTTGCCCATAAAGTGTATGCAAGTGATGGAATAAATCATATATAAATCAATAATCAATCAATAAAAGCATATTTCTATACATACATTCATATACATATATATGTACACATAGAAACATATATACATACATTAAGAGGGCAATATGATAAAGACTCAGTACAATGCCTGACACATTACTATAGATAGATGCTTAAATATTTGTTTACTCTTTCATATAGATTTCAAATTAAGGATTGTAACATATCATTTCTTTATTGTCATCTAAAAAATACAAACAAATCCTAAAGATAATAATCTTAATCTCAACAATTCAACAAGAAAAACAGACATTATTAACACAGACAAGCAAGAAATCTGCATTATGCTTCGAAGGACCAGGGATGCTAAACAATATCAGTATTAAATAAATATATACACACTGAACAACTAAACATGAAAACATAGAAAGAAAATATTAAGTAAATATCAAAGTAAACTAAAAGTAAATCAATAATATGGAGTAAAATAAATGGTGAAAATATCAAAATGTTGCTTACAAAAACAGATAGACATAAAAGAAAAATGTTATAGAACTAAAGAGAATTTTTAAATTAGATATGCTAGACCCTAGGCAAATGCTGAATTGACATTACAAGTAATATTCTTACTTAGGCCTTTGAATGAAACAATTATGAAAAGTATCCACATGCTAGACAAAAGTCTCACACACACACACACAAAAAAAGTAGAAATGTGAAATATTTTGTAGACCAAACTCCAATGCATATCTTAAACAGTGTAGTGAAGAATCAATTCAGACATGAATTGATTGGGGGAAAATCATGTTAAGAAATAAATTTGTCAAATAATCAATTAAATAATCAATCAAATAATCACATCAAAAATATTTAAAAAGAAAAACATATCAAAATTTATAAGTTATATTCAAATAAATTAATCCTTAAAGGAAAATTTATTTTTACAAATTTTCCACCAGAAAAAGTTAAAAATAAGAGATAAATGAATTGAGCACAAAAGTATAAAAATAGATAGTTAATAGTAACCTCTAAATAAATAGAAGTATGAAAATATTTTTTTAAAAGAGAGGTAAATGAAATTGAGTTTATTGAGAAGACAAATCAAACTAAGAGCTAGATTGAGATCAATCCAATAAAAGAGACAAACCACTAATTCATATAGAAAATGAAAGACAAAAAATCAAATGATCAATATAAAAAAATTTATGATGAATGAAAAATAAATAAAGGAAAGGGAAATTACAGAGAATTACATACCAGCCAAATTGAAAACTTTTTTTTAAATGGAACAATATTTTAAATATTTAAATTACTAAGATATATATGTATATGTATATACTATAACTATACTGTACTATATGTAGAAATATAACTATATTATACATATATAGTTAATTAAAACAACTAAACTTTAGAGACAGAAATTGAACAAACTATCAATAGATTTTGTAAACTATCATGGTGATGGATGCTCGAGACAAAAAACAAAACAAAACAAAACAGGAGAGAAAAACTCCAAAATATTTACAAGCAAATCCTTTTTAAAAAATAGGTTGGGAAGAAATTCAACTGCAATTTCTGGAGGAGATGAACCAAGAGTTTTAGAAAGTAGTTTAGAAAAAATAATAAATCAAAGGAGAGTGCTGTAAGGTGCTGGGGGAGGGAAAAGGAATGAGAGCCTTGGAAGAAAGAATTGGAAATAGACTTAATATCTTGGAGCAAGAAGCACAAAATTTTGCCCAAGCAACAAGCTACTTAAAAATAGACCAAATAAAGTGCTATAACTCATGAGATAACAAGAAATAGTAAAATAAGGTCAAAACACTGAAAAATAAAATAAAATTTTTTTAAAAACTGACCTATAAAATAGATTGAGAATGAAAAAAAAATAAGAAGAATCTTCTGACAACCTAAAACCAATGACCCAATAAAAGAACCTGGATATCCTGTTTCATGAAACGTTAAAAGAAAACTGTCCAGCTCTCTACAAACTGGATGATAAATTGAAAGAGAAATAATCTAGCAATCTCTTCCTGAAAGAAACTTTAAAATGAAAACTCCCAGAAACACTACAGAAAAAAAATCCAGAGTCTCCTGATGTAATAGTAATGTAATGGGGAGATCTTTCATATTCATTAATAGGCCCATGTGACTTGTGTGTGTCACATGAAAGCCTGAGTCATGTAAGTCTGAGTTACATGGAGCCTGTGATGGGAGATGTTTGTTGAATGGGTAGAACAAGAAGGGTTTAATAGGAAGAGGTACAATTAGAGCAGAGCTGACAGGAAATTGGAAATAGAGCAGTCAGAGCTAGGAAGGATACAGGGCTTGTTTGTGATTTTGTTTAAAAATACCTGCTTGTGATTTGTTTAATGGAGCTGGTTTGTGGGAAGCCTAGCAGGAGAAAGGTTTGGGGATGGTATTGCTCTCTGCACTGTTATCGTGTATAGATTTTTGTTACTATGACGGATTTGGTTTTCTGGTGTCTGAATAAATATTTTTGTTCTGTCTTCCATGTGGAGAGTCTATGGTATTTCACAGTAGGCCCTGTGAATATCTCACTGGTGCTATACCTGGTCAAAGGAAAAATATTTCAAGGAAGGAGACAAAGAATTAAACAAGCAAGAAACCACAATCATAATCAAATAAACTTTAGCAATTACCATTATAATGGAGGAGAGAACTTGCAATTTAATTTTCAAGAAGAGTAAGGATATAGGTTTAGAGCCACAGAAGAACTTAGCATAAAAACTAAGTATAGGGACAGATATAGATGCTTAATGAAATAAAGGATTTCTGATGAAAAGAATTTTCTGATGAAAAGACCAGGACTGCTTAGAAATTCTCAAGTTCAAATCCTGCAGTTAAGATCAAAAAGCAAAACAAGAAAGCATTATGATAAAAGACTAAACAAGGGTATGTTTTGGAATACTGTAAGATTGATTGATTGATTAAGTAAATACCTTAGATACATAAATTAGTGGACAAAATTTAAAAAATACGTGTGTGTGTGTGTGTGTGTGTGTGTGTGTGTGTGTATACAGAGAGAGAGAGAGAGAGAGAGAGAGAGAGAGAGAGAGAGAGAGAGCAGCACTTTTTGTAGAACTAAACAACTGATAATAAAGTTGATATCCATTCATTGAAAATAGATAAACAAATTGTGGCACATGAAGGTAATGGAATATTGATGTTTTATAAGAAATGCCACATATTAAGAAAAGAGAGAACAATGGGAAGACATTTAAACTGATTTAAGTTGAACTGAGCAGAACTAGAAGAATAAAATACATAATATAAATATAAATTACAAAAATAAAAAAAGGGAATGGGAAGACATTTAAACTGATTTAAGTTGAACTGAGCAGAACTAGAAGAATAAAATACATAATATAAATATAAATTACAAAAATAAAAAAAAAGAATGCTGTGTGATTATACTGATTATTTAGCCCTGAATAAGTATGATGAGAGTGGACTGTCTTCACTTATTTGACTGGATGAAGGGAACATGGGGTGTCGAACACTAAAAATAATGTTGGCCTTGCTTTGTTGATTAATTTTGGTGATCTGGTTCCTTTTCTGTGGTTTCTTATTCTCTGTGAAAATGTATGACTCTCTGAGTGGAAGTGCAAGGAGGAGTATATTGGAAAATATAAAAAGTAAACACAACAAAACCTATTTTTAATAAGAATAAAGAAGAGAGAAGGTGCATGACGATCAGGACAGAAAATTTTTACGTGCCATCTAGCTATTTCTCTGTGAGGATTAAGATGACTCGAAGCATGAGAGAAACAAGAAACAATTCTATCTTGTTAAACTTTTATGATTCAATTTAATTGGATATATATATATATATATATATATATATATATGTACACAACACACATATATATCCATATATATAATATCTCTATGCCTATATCTATATACATATGCACATACACACACACACACACACACACACACACACATAACTATGAGTGTGATTAGGAAACACACAGTGAATTAGGACAAATGTGATAGTTTTCCCTAATTTTATCGATATTCCATAATAAATCATTGACTTAAAGGAACAAAAACAATACTAACCAAAAAGAGCTGAGACAGGTAGTAGTTATGTCTCAGAGAGCCTAAGAGAAGTACAATAAACTGAGCTTTGCTGATAGCCCAGAACAGCCTCTGGAATTGCAAGGTAAGAAGTGAGATCAGTGATTATTAATGTTTCCGTGCTGTAGCCCTTATAACTGTGTAGTATCAGACATGCTAATAAAATCACTGGAAGTATTTCTTCTGCTTCCTTAGTCTCCTGTTGAGTTTCCCTAGGTCTAAATGTAAAGAGGAGTAACACTTCCAGTAGCCAGACTTTATTATGATACAAAAAACACAAAGGAATAATTAAATATAATAAGTATATACCTTTACACTGATAACTAATTGAGTCTACATGGAAATCAAGAGAAATCTTTCTGTTCACTTAGGCAAATCATTTACTCACCCTTGTCTGCTGTCACCTCATCTATCAAATGAGGAAGACAACTACTAGATGACTTAGTAGATAGAGAATACTGGGCCTACAGTCACAAAGACCTGAGTTCAAATCCAACCTCAGATATTTATTAGTGTATTACCCTGGGCAAATCATTTAAGCTTTAATCCACTGGAAAAGAAAATGGCAAACCACTCCAGTATCTTTGCTAAGAAAATTCCATGGACAATATGGTCCTATTGGATATGACTAAACAATTTAACAATAACTAATCAAATGAGGAGGTGGGATAAGATGGCTTTTAGGGGCTCCACCTCTTATGGTAATAGTGTACTAGGTTTACCCAGTTATCTAAGGTATCAGGTCATAGTGATATCTTCGTTTGTGCTATGATTGAAAAGGAAAAATCCTAAAAGTCTCCCCACACCTCAGCTACAGGGATCACTTTTGAATTCCTATGACCTACACTTACGAATCTTATTGAAAATACCCAATAGACAATGAAAGGTTCTATGCTGGACTTAGATGGTCTGAAGTGTATTATCAAAAATAAAAAAGTATATTATCAAAAATAGACCATGAAAAATGATCTACTTATGAAGAGTGGTTTAAGATTTTTTGAGGTAATGAAATTGAGATGATGGAGAGCTTGTTATCTCTGAAACACTAAAGGAATATGAAGATCTTGAATTCATTGACTCATAAGACTCATAAGAATGAGGTCCCACAGAATGAGATGATGTACAACAATTTTGCTTATCCTTTTTGAAAGTAGGGCTTACTCACAATGATAAATTTTGGGCCCAAGAAAGCATTAATTAAAAAAATACTGAAGAATGAATCTCTGTTACTATTTGCTCTAACCTAATCATTTTATCAATAAATAAGTTGAGACCAAAAAAAAAGATAACTAGGTAGTTTAGTGGATAGAATCTGGAGTCAGAAGACCTGAGTTCAAATCTGCTCTCAGAAACTTGCTAATTGTTTTACCTGGAGGAACTCACCTAAAATTTATGTATTTTAGTTTCCTAAACTATAAAATAAAGATGATAAATTACTTCTCAGATTCATTATAAGAACAAATGAGACAATATTTGTAAAGTGCTTAGCACAATACCTGGCAAATAGTAGACACTATATAATGTTATTGGTTGCTGTTATCATTATTTAAATGACTTGTCCAAGGTACACAGCTAGATAGTATCTGAATTAATATTAGAATTCAAATTATCTAATTCTCAATTGAATGATTTTTTTCTCTTAAAAAATTGCTTAACATTTCATTTTTCCCCTGTTACATGCAAAAACAATTTTAACATACATTTGTAGAACTTTGAGTTCCAAATTCTTTCCCTTCCCCTTCCTCAAACCTCTCCCCATGTAGAAGATAAGCAATTTGACATAGGTTACACATGTGCAGTCATGCAAAACATTTCCATAATAGTCATGTTGTGAAAGAAAACATAGACAAAAAAAGTCTTCAAAAAATAAAGCACATAAATTATGCTTCAATTGTACTCAGACACCATCTATTCTTTCTCTGGGAATGGACAACATCTTTCATCATAAGTCCTTCAGAGTTATCTTGGATTGTTGCATTGTTGAGAGTAGTCAAGTCATTCACACTGATTACATTTTTTTCATTCAGAAAAAAAAATTCTCAGAGAAAGGTTATTAATCCATTGTTCAACAAGAACATGAAAATGCCAAGGAAACACAATTATACAAATATTATTAAAATGCGAATTATTTAAATGTGTCCTTTTTAAAGGAAAATGATTGATATAGGGATCCTCAATGTCCAAAGATCCCTGGAATGAAAAGGAGGCTGTATAGACTTCTTTACTAATCTTTGAGTAAACTGCAGGAAGTAAGAGAATCAAATACCAACTTTTTTCAGTTCCTTTAATTTGGAAGTTTTCACAGGAATTAGAGAATTTATCATCCTTCTCTATTTATAAAGGTAAGGGTAAAGGTAAATTTTCTTAAATCTCTTTGGCTATGCTACAAATCTGTCACCACTACTCAATGCATTACAATCAATCAACAAGTGTACATTAGGCATTCACTCTATGGCATATACTTAGCTAAATGTTGGTGATACAAAGAAGTCAAAAAAAAAGGTGCCTAATGGCAAAGGAACTCATTCCAAAGAGGGAGACAATCATCTATCTATCTATCTATCTATCTATCTATCTATCTATCTGTCTGTCTGTCTGTCTGTCTATCTATCTACCTATCTATTTATCTACAGAGGTATATACACATACATACTACATGCATACATATAGATAGATAGTAGAATTTGGTCCTCACTTTAATTATAGCAGAAGTAACCTTGGGAGACATCCTTCCTTGGTCTATAATTTAACTGTGAATATGCATAAGGTCTTCAAAGATGGAAGATAAGTCTGAGGTAGACTACTCTTCTGAACACTTGACTTTTCCCCCACAGCTAGATTAGCTTCTGCCAAAATGAAACTAATTTGACTCTAACTCACTGACTTGATACATAGCTGGAAAAAACCTAGTCCTGGAAAAATGAGATCTAAGCTGCACAGTTTTTTTATGGATCCATTCTATAAATCCATTTCAAAGCTACTGCTTCCTTTTCTTTCAAAGTTTTATCTTTAAAACTTCCTTTTCTTTTTAGTTTATTATTAAATCTCTTCTTGAAAGCCATTTATTATATTCTGGATGATAGATGCTTTCTGGAAAGAAAGGGGACTGCATTAATATATCTACAGTTATATAAATGTGGAAAATCTTGTAATCTATAACGATGTCACAAATATCACAAAATTCTAATGTTGACTGTGAAAACATTTTTATACTTAATGTTTACTATAGCAAAACTGAGCCAATAGACATAAAAATACAAGTTCTTCATATTGGTGACAAGTTTACAAAAAAAAAAACTTAATGAAATTATAAGTTAACAGAGCCAAGAAACTTTGTGTATAGTAATACATATATATGGAATAAAAATGTCTCTGTTTCTCTAAGTAAAGGCTTTGATTTGTCTACAACAGAACCTGACTGGAAAAAAAACCTGACTGCATTCTATTCAATGTCTGACATACAAGCAGTTATAGTAGTGAACTATATATTCTCCAGAGCTGGGGTAGGGAAATGGAGACAGAGACAGAGACAAAGCCAGAGATAGGAGAAGAAATGGATTTATCTTGCACAGTTCATCACAACCATCTACTTGGATGACTGGAAAAATATTCCTCTTTTTTTTCCCAAAAGAAAAACACTGAGAATGTTCTTCTATGATTTTAGATCTCCTATCTTTCACCCTTCCTCTTCTGTTTATTTTTTCATCTTTAAAACTCTTATTAAACTAAAATGAGAAACTGGTTTTTTTTAAGGAATTTATTTCTTGTATGATTAAATGAAATAAGTGGATGGGGAATCAGGTTAACAGAAAATGACATTGTATTGAATAAATTCTAGTATAAAGTTTCCTACAATTTCCTTTAATCAGGTTGCCTAAGGAGCCTTGATATAACGATCTGTCACTATGCATTGAAAAGATGACACATACTATTCATTTAAATTTGGTAAATAATTATTTACTTCCCACTAGGTGCAATGCACTGTCACTTATTTAAGCAATTAATAATGAACCTGGAAGTACAAAACAGATAAACAATGGAAAAGATATCTATAATTTTTATTAAAAAACATTTTTATCTTCAAGCAACATAGAGTCACCATATTTTAACTCTTGCATCGTAGATGTTGTATGGTTACAAGTCACATAATGGTATACTATTTCAAGAATGGAGATTGGGGATGACCCAAAGTGCAGTGGAGAAATCTACAGTGGACACGAAACATTAAAAGGAAAAACTATGCAGAAGTGGATAGAGTCAGGGTATACCCAGAATGAGGAATAACCAACATACAACCCACATTCTCTATTGCTATGAAATCAATGTGAGGAAAACAAGAGAAAGCCCTGAAGTGAATTGAGTTGATTTTCTGTAAGATTTAAGAACATTATCTTCTTAACTCTTAGCCGCTGAATTTCCAGTATCAGAATTCAACTGAAACTGCTCTCTCAGATGCTACTAATGATTTCTTAATAGCAAAATCCAATGGTCTTTTCTTAATTCTCATCCTTATTTGGTTTTTATGAAGACTTTAGTACTGTTGATCACCCTGTAGTCCTTGAGACTCCCTTCTCCCTAGGTTTCTGGGACACTACTTTGTCCTATTTCTCCTCCTACCTGTCTGACTGTTCCTTCTCTGTGTCCTTTACTTCATCTTTATCCAAGTCATGACTTCCAACAGTAAATCTCCCCCAAGGCTGTCTGTCCTGTGTCCTCTTTTATTTTTTATCTACACTAGTTGGTGATCTCACCAGCACCATGGTTTAAATTATCTCTAAGCAAATGACTCTCAGCACTATTTGTCTAGCTCTAACCTACTTCCTGACCTTTAGTCCTCTCCAAACTGCCTAATGAATATCTTGAATTATATGATCCTTAGACGCCTTCAATTCAATATATCAAAAACTCAATTTATTACTATTCTCCCCAAACTCTCTTCCTAACTTCCATATTATTATTGTTTTATTATTTTTATTCTTTCTTCCAAATCACATTTTTAGCCAAATATTTCTATAATCCTCACTCTCACAGCCCCATACTAATGAATGTCAGATTCTGCCATTTCTACTTTTACAACATTTCTTATCTGCATCTCCTTCTCTCCTGTGACTTCTATCATCTTGGTACCAGCCCTCATCATCTCACCTGGACTTTGCAATAGCTAGTTGGTGGATTGTCCTGCCTCAAGACTCTTCTTATTCCAATCCATTCAACACTCATCCATCAAATTTGTCTTCCTAAAGTGATAATCTAACCATATGACCCCCCCAATAGAAAAAAAACTCTAGTGACCATTATTTGTAAGATTAAATATAATATTCTTTCATATATATGTATATATATATGTATACTGTTACGTTGCACTATTATATTACATTGTTATATTATGTCATATCATATATTTTTAAAGCCCTTCATAATCTAATTCCTTCCTACCTTTCTAATCTTCTTATACCATATTTCCCTCCATTTACTCTGCGATCCAGTGGCACTAGACTCCTTGGTGTTCCTCATACATGGTACTATATTTCTCAATTCATATCGTTTTCATCAGCTATTCCCATATCAGGCAGAGAAATATCTCCCTCCTTATTTCATCTCCTGACTTCCTTCAAGGCTCAGCCACTCTCATGCACTGCCAAAGCTAACTCAATGTTTGGGAGACTCTGAAGGAAAGTGTAGGAGAGAATAAATATCAGATTGCCTACCAAACTGAAGGTCTAAAGAGCTGTTGTGTCAACTACATCATTGTGTGTCTATAAAACCTGGACAATCTATTAGCACCATTCCAGAAACTGAATAGCTTTCATTTGAATTGTCTTAGGAAGACAGCTGAAAGATCACTTGACAAAGCTATAGAACACTAAGGTCTTTTCTCAAGTAAATTGTGAACCACTTAAAGACTACTGCAAAGAATACAACTCTGATGAACTGCTCACATTGTTTAAATACCAAATGTGTATTATTTTAAAGAGAACTCACACAAGACAAGGGCTCACATGGGTACAAGGACACCTTTAAGGTCTCTCTGAAAAATTTTGGAATCAATTGAGTGATGGCATATTCTGTCAAAGGATCACCCAGTATGGCATGCCTGCATCAAAAAATACATTGTTCCCTATGAGCAAAGAATTGAGGTAGTTCAAAAGAAACTTGAAATGTGTAAATTTAGAGATATCTCCCCTCTAAATGTTCACATGAACTATTTTTGCCTGCCCTGTCATGGAACCTTCTGAGCTCGTCTTGGTCTGATCAGTCACATCCAGAAACAGAACACTTTGATTTCTATGTAGTGATGTCATTCTGGTCATCTTGAGAAAGAAGGATGATAAGATGGCAGAGTAAAGGTAGGGACCTGCTTGAGCTCTCTCCTCAAACTCCTGCAAATACCTATAAATATGACTATGAACAAATTCTGGAGCTGTAGAACCCACAGAATGATGCAGTGAAGCAAATTGCTAGCCCAAGACAGCCTGGAAGGTCAACAGGAAGCATCTATCATACTGGGCTGGGAGCAGAGCACTGTCCCGAGTGGGTCATGTTTGCACAAACAGGGAAGGAACAGGCCTCAGGGGACTGAATAACTGGCAGCTTTGGCGATTTCCAGACTTCTCAACTTACAAACACAAAAGACAGCATAAAATGACCCCGGAAAAACTCCGTAAGACATGAGTGTGGGAAGGGCATGATCTGGCTGGAATCTGGCCCCAGAATGGACAGAGGAAGAGGCAGCACTTGCAGCAGTGCCTGCAGTGGCTGCTGGCAGCAGCAGCAGCAGCAGCTTTCAGAGCTCTGGACCCACCAAAGGGAGATCTAGCAGCTGATACAAAACCCTTGCAGCCTGGGACACTACATGCACACCTATCCCCAACCCCACTGGAAGCACAATCCAACCTTGACAAAGAGTTACAAAGTCAAGTATAGTGGAACCTCAGTTTACAAACAAACTGGCTTATATATGCTTTGCTTGAAAAAAGACAAATTTTTCAAAAAATTTGGCTTGTGGGACAAACAAAATTTCACAGTATAAACTTCAAAATTTTGTTGAAAAATATCACCCAAATAGCAATGAGAACCATGAATATTTTTTAGCGATAATGCAATGTCACATTTCTGTGACATTCTGAAAAACCATCAAAAACAAGCTCAGTTAGACAGATTCCTAGTCAGAATTGAACACAAAGAAAAAATCAGTGAATCAAAACATGAAAGTAATTCTTAAAAATGAAAAAAAATTAGTGTTAGTCTTACCTTTAGTGAAAGTAGCATGAGAGAAAACTCCTGATGTTGAAATCCCTGATGTTCTCATAAAAGTAGATTCATCTTCCTCCTCCCTCTCAAATCCCTCACACCAGTCACAACTTTTCTCAAATATAAAGTGAAGGTTATTTTAATTCATTTTTGGTATATATTGTGTACTAATGATTGCTATTGTATTTCAGGCACATGAGGGACAAAAATCTTACTTAAAATTATAAAAAATTTATTAATA
The DNA here is from genome assembly GCA_028658325.1 of Potorous gilbertii. Lineage (NCBI taxonomy): Eukaryota > Metazoa > Chordata > Mammalia > Diprotodontia > Potoroidae > Potorous > Potorous gilbertii. The sequence continues at coordinate 45,688,248 of CM053773.1, forward strand.
TCAATATTTTGGGGAATATGGTACCAATTATCTGATTTTATATTATTTCCTATGGGAAAATTGGCTTTGCAGTACAAAAAAATCATGTGACAAACAGAATCTCAGAATGAATTAAATTTGTAAACCAAGGTTCTATTGTATTTGACTGGGAACATAAGCAAATAGGGGAAAAAAAGTCATACTATAGAATATTACTTTGTTCAAAAAGAAGATCAAAATAACCAGAAGAAAACAAATTCAAAGTGCCTACACCAAAAGCCTTCAAGAAAAACATGAATTGGTCTCAGATCAATGAAGAGAAGAATGTCTTAAAAAGCAGGATTGACCTAATGGAAAGAAGGCCCAAAAACTCACTGAAGAAAATAATTTCTTAAAGATCACAATGGAGAAAATGGAAGTTTAAGACTTTATGAGAAATCAAAAAACTATAAACAAAACAAAATAAAGAAAAAATAAAAGGAAATGTGAAATATCTCACTGGGAAAAAAAACTGAGCTGGAAAATAGATCCAGAGAGATAATTTAACAATTACTGGACTATCTGAAGGCCATGATCAAAAGAAAGAGTCTAGACATCATCTTTCAAGAAATTATCACGGACAACTGCCTTGATATTCTAGAACCAGAGGGTATAACAGAAATGGAAAGAATTTACCTATTATTCCCAAAAGAGATCCAAAAAGGAAAATGGCTTGGGATATTATAACAAAATTCCAGAGTTTCCAGGTCAAAGAGAAAATATTGCAAGCAGCTAGAAAGAAACAATTTAAGTATTGTGGAAATACAATCAGAATAACACAAGATCTAACAGCTTCTATATTAAGGGACTGAAGTGCCTGGAATATAATATTTCAAAAGTCAGAAGAGCCAGGATTAAAACCAAAAATCACCTACTGAGAAAAATTGAGTATAATACTTCAGGGCGAAAAATTGGTTATTCAATGAAATAGAGAACTTTCTTGCTTGAAGACCAGAGTTAATAGAAAATTTGACTTTCGGATAAAAGAATCAAGATAAGCTTGAAGAGGTGAACAGGAAATAGAAATCATAAGGGACTTATTAAAGTTAAAATGTTTACATTCCTACATAGAAAGATTATATTTGTAGCTCATGAGACCTTACTTAGTATTGGAGTGGTCAGAGAAAATATAGGTAGATATTGATAGATAGATAGATAGATGATAGATAGATGATAAATGGCATAGAGTGAGTTGAATATGAAGGGGTGATATCTAAAAATCAAATTAAGAAGTGATAGAGGAATATATTGGAGGAGAAAAGAAGAGATAGAATCAGGTAAATTATCTCACATGAAAGTGAGTCTCAGAAAGAAGGTTTTAATATTAAGGAGAACTATAAACACTTCTTACCGAAGATGGAGTTGGTTGTTGTCCTTCATTCTTTTTTTTAAATTAATTCATCTCCACAAGATTTTGAGTTACAAATTTTCTCCCTATCTCTCCCCTCTCCCCACCCGTATATGACATGCGTTCTGATTACTCCTTCCCTCATTCTGCCCTCCCTTCTATTCCCCCCCTCCACACACGTCTCCTTCCTCCATACTTTCTTGTAGGGCAAGATATTGAAGCTAGGTATTATCTAATTTGCTTGAGCTAATATTTTGCTTCAGTAGCCACCAGAAAAAAGTATGATTATAGTGCTACAAATGGCACTATCTACATTGTCCATATATCTTATTTCCCAGTTGCATGTAAAAACAATTTTTAACATTTGTTTTTAAATTTTTGAGATCCACATTCTCTTTCTACTTCCCTCCCCACCCACTTTCACTGAGAAGGCAAGCAATTCAATATAGGTTATACATGTATAATTATGCAAAACACTTCTACAGTAGCCATGTTGTATAAGACTAACTATATCTCCCTCCATCCTATCCCATCTCCCACTTAAATCTATTTTCAACCTTGACCCTGTCCCTTTTCAGACATATTTGCCTCTGACTAATCCCTTTCCCAGTCTGCCTTCCCTTCTGTCATCCCCCCCTCCCTTATTTCCTTACCTCTTACTTTCTTGTGGGGTAAGATACTCAATTGTGTGTGTTTATTATTCCCTCCTTAAGCCAACTCTGATTAGAGTAAGGTACACTCATTCCCTCACTGAGTTCTTTGTAATGTATGTGCAGCTACATGCAAATAGACATTGATGATATAAATATAAACACACACACATACATATATACATAAAATGATGGATATAAATGAGGATATTAAAGACATTTATAATGACATAAATAAAAACAGAAACAAATATAGATAGGAGATGCAGATAGAAAGATATAGATAGATACAGGTATCAATATTTATTAGATATGTATACATGGATAGAAAGATATAGATATAGATTACCATAAAGATATACATATAAATGTCCAGTTAACACCAAGCATATGATTGAGACATATCCTATGACTAATCATGAAGAAACTCTTCCAAGCAAACGTAAAAAAAATTTGAATAGTAAAGAATATAAAAATTTTGGTAGACTAAATAATAAAAATTTAATAGATGCTGTTTTATGTATTCATCTATTTCTTAAAAAGCATTTCTATTCAACCTGCACTTAGCACAAGTTCTCAACATATAAATATTTTGTAAACTAATGAATGAGTGAAATGAAATGAAAAGGGCAGGTAAGTTTCTATAATCAAGGAATACAATAACAGTCCCAGAGTAGCAGGGGGCATTCTAGTCCCCAAAGTAAAGTTTTGGAAAGATTAGTCATTGACCATATGTTGACAGAGAAAGCAGGGAAAATAATAAAATAATTTTGGCAACTTCACATTTTTTCACAGGGCCAACTAAAATTTTTCTGCACTTAAGACTTTAAATATCTAGAGAATAAATATTAATTAATGTATTTGACCTCTATTAAACTCACTATTTATGTAATATTAATGAAATCATCCCATTTCTCCTCCTCCCCTAGCCTTACTCTTTGTTAATAATGTGCTATAGAAGAGAACTCTCTGATTCTAGACAATTCATCTGTATTTGAATCCTGGTTCTGGGTGTTTGCCTCTTATATGACTATAGACTAGTTTCTTAATAACAAGTGGCCTGTTTCCTCAAATGTAAAAGTGTTATGTAGTCTATGAAGGTCTGGTCAATCTCCATGTGCTAAACTAACAACTTCATGATTGTTTCTAGATGTTAATACTTAATAACAAAGATTTTTTTCTAAAATACAAAAAGCTTAATTCAAAAATGAATAAAGGCATATAAAAATCTCAAAATGAAACACTTAAATGATTGACAATATTAAACCTATAAGAAATCCATTATGTGAAAACAAAAACGGTGTGCCACAGTAGCTTGAACTTTTTTTTTATTCAGTCATTCATTTATCAAACATTAACATCCAAGCACTGTGCTACGGGTGAAGGAGATTGGAATCCAGTAGTAAAAGGAAACAAACAACTGGAAATATCAGGAAAGATTTTGTATAGAGTATATTTAAGTTAAGCCTCAAAGTTTAAAATATAGAACAATAGAAAATGATCTCTTACTTCAGTTAACATAATTATTTTCAGAACTATATGAAAGGTAGTTCTTGACTTCCAAGTTCCATGGGTATTCCTTAATTTGCAATCTCTTATGGTTACAAAAAGTCAGTGGATTAAAATGACAAAAAGTAGGGGCAGAGAAACTTGGAAACCTAAATTTTGTCTGAATCTAGAAAATGCACATCTTTGGTTGTAAGTATAGCATGCATTAGCCTGTGACTAATAGAACTCTTTGAGACATAGATTAGTCATTTCTGATGGCTACTGAAGTAAAATATTAGCATGAGCAAATTAGATAAGTGACTTCCATTCCAACAAAGGAAAACAATTCATAGTGGGGAATGGCACCCCTGGAGAAATTACTGGGACAAAGTTGTCAGACAGAATAATCATTGGAGTAATAAGGCAATTGGTTGACATATATTTACTAAAAATAGTAGCATTGTTTGGATTGTTATTCTGAGAGCTAGAGTCCTATTTGACTAGACATGAGGGGAAGTAGTTAGAAGCGACATGGTTGCTTGTTTCAATATGTCATAGCATGGAGATACCTAGAAGTGGTGTGGTGCATCTGAGTCACAGAATACTATAGTCATCAGTCAGAACTAAGTCATAGAAGGTGTATTCATCACTTCCTAAGAGGGGTGGAAGCTGGAGAGCAATTAGTACGGTATATAGATGATCAGGAAGTGGCCACAAGAGAGCCAAGAGAAGGACAATATAAACAATACCTCAGACCAAATTTATTTCGTGACCTATAGTTTATAACATACAATGGTTTATTTGGGAGACAGTACAAATACTATTATTTCCATTTCATTGGAGAGGAAATTAAGACATATATGTCAAGTAATTTATATAATGCCAAACAATTTTTTAAAAGGGAAATTATTAAAAACTATTAAACTATCATTAAAAACTATTAAAATTATTAAAAACAATTCCAGAACTGTGTCCATTAGAACTCAGGGTGAAAAAGGCTTTGAAAAGGTTGTCACCAAGGCATAATATAACCTTGGCTCTGTCATCCTATGAGAAAACATGTTATTTGAGCATACATGGCTAACATATTATTCTATGCATTTAGATGTGCTTGTTTAGTCATTTTTCATGATGTAGTTTGTATTATAGTAACATGCCTTATTTTTTCTGCTAGAATCACAAGATCCCTCATGGTGGACACAATTTTGTGTGTTGTGGTATCTTCTCCAAGCCTTGTATAGTATTCTGGATGTAGGAGGCCTTTAACAAATAACAGGCTATGTGGCATAATAGAAAATTTGCTGACCTGGGGGATCAGAAAAGGAAATGTGCTCAAACTGTGTTTCTGACACAAGCTGTATGACTGATTGTAATTAACAGCTCTGGATTAAATGGAGGATGGTATTGAGGATTAAGAAACAAAAATATTCTTGCTAAATCAACTAATATCTAACTTCATCTTGGTTGCACATTTACACAATCAGATACAAATGAAACCTTTGATCTACTACAAAAACAAATCAAGTCTTTTAAAGATAAAGACCATAGTACCGGTAATAAGTGTTTTAAAAGGTTGTGTTGAGGCACAAATCAGATAATACAGACAAAGGCGTTTGAAACCTCTAAAACAGATGAGCAAGATGGTTTCATAAAAATCTGGAAAAATCTATAGGAGTTGATGCAAAGAGAAGTGAGCGGAATCAAGAGAATACTGTAGACAGTAATAGGAATATTTTAGCGATGACCACCTATGAAAGACGTAGCTACTCTGATCAATACAATGATCCAAGGTGATTGCAAATGACTGGAGTTAAGTTCTATCAACTTGCAGAAAGAGAACTGATGAAATCTGAGTACAGATGGAAGTATAATTTGTTTTCACTTTTTCTTCTTTTTTGCAACATGACTAATATAGAAATATGGTTTGCATGATTTCACATGTATAACTGGTATATTGCTTGCCTTCTCAAAAGGTATGGGGGCAGGAAGGAGAGTGAAAATTCAGGACTCAAAATATTTTTAAAAGAATGTTTAGCTCTCCAAACTCGCCTTGGCGGCAGCCGCAGGTACATCAGCAGCAGCATGTCCCACCGGAAGTTCTCCGCTCCCAGGCATGGGTCTCTGGGCTTCCTGCCTCGAAAGAGAAGCAGCAGGCACCAGGGGAAGGTTAAGAGCTTCCCCAAAGATGACCCCTCCCAGCCTATCCATCTGACTGCCTTTCTGGGCTACAAGGCAGGCATGACCCATATTGTTCGAGAGGTGGACAGACCTGGCTCAAAGGTCCATAAGAAGGAAGTGGTCTAGGCTGTGACGACTGTGGAGACGCCCCCCATGGTCATTGTGGGCATCGTGGGCTATGTGCAAATCCCATGAGGCCTGCGGAGCTTTAAAACCATCTTTGCCGAGCACATCAGAGACGAATGTAAGAGGCGATTCTATAAGAATTGGCGTAAGTCCAAGAAGAAGGTCTTCACCAAGTACTGCAAAAAAGTGGCAAGATGAAGATGGCAAAAAGCAGCTGGAGAAAGACTTGAGCAGCATGAAGAAGTACTGCCAGGGGATCCGCGTCATTGCCCACATCCAGATGCGCCTGCTCCCTCTGAGGCAGAAGAAGTCTCACCTGATGGAGATCCAGGTGAATGGCGGTAGTGTGGCTGAGAAACTGACTGGGGCCCGTGAGAAGCTGGAGCAGCAGGTGCCCGTGTCCACGGTGTTTGGGCAAGATGAGATGATTGATGTCATTGGGGTGACGAAGGGCAAGGGTTACAAAGGTGTCACTAGCCGCTGGCACACCAAGAAACTGCCCCAAAAACCCACCGAGGACTGCGTAAGGTGGCATGTATTGGAGCTTGGCATCCTGCCCGGGGAAGCCTTCTCTGTGGCTCGAGCTGGTCAGAAGGGCTACCACTATCGCACTGAGATCAACAAAAAGATCTGCAAATTTAGCCAGGGCTACCAGATCAAGGATGACAAACTGATCAAAAACAATGCATCCGACAAGAGCATCAATCCTCTGGGAGGCTTTGTCCACTACGGTGAAGTGACCAGTGACTTCATCATTCTGAAAGGCTGTGTCGTTGGGACCAAGAAGCGTGTCCTCACTCTGCCAAAGTCTCTGCTGGTACAGACCAAACGTCGCGCCCTGGAGAAGATCGACCTGAAGTTTATCGACACCACATCTAAATTTGGTCACGGTGGCTTCCAGACTGTGGAGGAGAAAAAAGCTTTCATGGGACCACTCAAGAAGGACCGAGTTGCAAAAGAAGAAGCTGCCTGATGTGTCCAGACCATTTTGGATTTGGTGGATTCTCAATAAATCTTTCTCAATTAAAAAAAAAGAATGTTTAAAATAAATATATAACTTATTTTTAAAAAATCCTTAAATTTCAGCTATCAATAATATTTATTGTTGAATGGCAACTTTCTTAACTAACTTTTGATTACTGAAAAACAATTCAGGTAATTTCCAGTGTTGAATATATATGAATATATGTATGTATGTATGTATGTGTGAATATGTGTTTATCTATGTGTGTATTATAGATGATTATGTGTGTGTACATACACATATAGATATGCATGTATTGTGTGTGTGTGTGTGTGTGTGTGTGTGTGTGTGTGTAGTTAGGACCTGAGACAAAAAGAAATGGTAGCAGTGTAAGAGCAAGGTTAGTAAGAAATTTCCAAGTTGAATTTCGAATAGATTTGCTCGATTTTTACATTGTAAAAAATTTCTAGAATATTGCTAACAATCAGAGCATGCTGTTGAATGACAACTATTTCAAGAAAAACAGTGTCATCTTTGTTCCTACCTATTTTACCCAGTGCTTTCTGAATGAATTTTACAATGCAAAATTAAGAAGCACTGTGCCTCAATATGTTTCACATGCTATTTATCTATTAAAATGACAGATTGTGTATCATTTGCTTTTAAAATTAACACCATTAAAACTTCAAGTTCTTTAAAGAATCATTTCAGACTTTCACAGTAGGAGACTTGTGAGGGGAAAAATATTGCTTATAGGTCTCATTTCCTTTTCGCCTCATGCAAAACTAGACAATAAAATGATACTGATCAAAAAAAGTGATTTTAAGACTTTTCATTATTTTTCTATCTTTTTTCATTTTTGTTTCTTTACCATTTTGATTTTGTTAATATTGTCTTTCAATGACCAGTCTGAAAATTGTTAGCTGTGTCAAAGGTTTATTTGATTTAAAGCTAATTCAATGCCAATAATGTAACTGACAATTGCTTTGAGTATTCATTTCTCCACCAATTCACACACAATCAGATTCATTCCCACCTTGTGAGACCCAGTCATCATCAGTCACCTCAGCCTATCAAAAGTCAGTCTACATAATGGGAAAATGTAAAAACCTTTGGGTCAGAAAAGAACTCTTTCTACTTGAAAGCTACAGGAATATTCTATTAACAAACATACCATGTAGACTTCCACTATGCATTCAGCACTAGTCACAGAAATGGTGGTTGTCCAGAACCTTTATTTCAAAATGGTCTAGAAAATAAAGGTTTATATGGTTAAGTTGCAATTTTGCACAAAGTAGATTTGTAAAAAAGCAATATATTTTACATGAACTCATCATAATCTGTCCCTAGCCCTCCAATTCAATAACTCCAACAACAATAAAATAGGAGAAAAAGGTAAAATCCTTACCCCTCAGAGACATAGCCCCACAAAACAAATCCACATATTGGTCCTGCAAGAAAAGACATGGCTTTCTTTGCATGTCAAATGCATTACCTCTTTTATAGTACATGACATTTCCTGGTCTCATAGTATAGTATTGGATTGATCTAAGATCTAAAGTCTTTCGAAGTTATATTTCTTTGCAATTTTCTGGTCATTTTGTAACTTGTTCTATTAATTCTACTCAATTCACTGTGTATCAATTCATCATAGTCTTCCTGTTTACTTATGAAACCATCCATTTCATCATTTTTATGGCCCAAGAATTTTTCATTATATTCACATACCATGACTGGTTTAGTCTTTACCCATTAGATTAATACCCCTTAAACCTCCCCTTAGATTCTGATTTTTGGCTACTATGAAAAAATATATAACAAACATATACATATACATATTATAAAGAGATCTTAAACACACATACTATAGATAGATGAATAGTTAAATTGCTATGGTATACAAACATAGATATATCATGCTCATAGACATATCTACATAATTATATATAGATATATCAATACATGTAGATATATCTATATAAACATAGCATATATATATATATATATGTATGTATGTGTATACATATATATCTACTTGTCTGTATGCCGCTTTCCTTTCTCTTTGATCTCTTTAGGGTATTAGCCTAGTTGTAGTGGCATATCTGGGCCAAAGAATTTGTCCAGTTTGATCACTTTGGGGAAATAGTTAAAAATTGCTTTCCAGAATATTTGACATTATTCACAGCTCCACCAATATTGTACTAGTGTGCCTATTTTTCACAACCTCTTCAACGTTGGTTCTTTTATATTTTTAATATCCTTTCCAGTCTAATGTGTTTGAGGTAGAATTGCAAAGTACCTTTCATTTGCATTTCTCTAATTTTTAGTGATTGCAAGTATTTTGGTATGATTGTTGATAACTTGGAATTCTTCCTTTAAAAATCACCTGCTAGTATCTTCTGATCACTTCTTTATTGAGAAGTGGTTGCGATTCTTATAAATTTGAATTTGTTCAATTTGATATGAGATTTTTATCAGATAAATTTGTGTCAAAATTTTCCCATTCACCTGTTTCCCTTCTAATGTTAGCAATGTTAGACATGTTTATAAGAAATAAATTTCATATAACTAACCTTGTCCAATTTATCTTTTATGATGTCTATGAATCATATAGTGAACAACTCTTTCTCTAGCCATAGATTTGGAAAGTAATGCCTTCCTTGCTCCTGTAACTTTTTTAGGAGGTGACTTATCATTTATGTCTAGGTTATGTATCTATTTGGATTTTATCTTCCCATATACTGTGAGACATTGGTCTAAACATGAATTCTGTCAGTTTTTTCTAGCAGTTTTTTCTCAAAAGTAGATTGCTAATTTTATTTATGAAGTTTTATGCATATGTAGAAAGATTTGTCATGAAAAAATTTTTAAATTGAAAATTAGTAATGTGAAATATGCAATTACAGCCTAGCCCCTCAAAAAACCTATATGCAAATATAAAGGAAAACATTTTCAGTTTTTTAAGAAATATTCCAATACTCTAAATGAACAATTTTTCTATTCAGCCATAAAATATGAAAGATACCTCATAAATTCCCAGTTCCAAGGGAATTTCATTTCATTTAATGACCTTAAAGTAAGTAATTCTATAAAAATAATCATAACTAAAGACAGAGCAATTTTAGAAACCTTAAATTTGGTTCTTATTTGGAAAAATCCCAATTTTTAGGCTTAATTATAATATAAACTATAAACTTCAGCTGGAATACAATCAGCATCAGGTGTTTGTCATACAAGACATGCCTAATGGAATTCAAAATCTCTACTTACGTTGGAAGTATTGGCTTCACTCTGAGGTATACAATCAATGGTTTCAGCATTGGTTTATGATGGTTTGTTGAGAATGTCATGGAAGTATTCATCTCATCTCACCAGGAACATATATTTATCATTATTCGATATGGCTTCCTCAATACTGAGTAGTAAAGATGCATAATAGATTTTTGTTCATAAATAGTCTTCAAGACATCATAAACATTTTCTCATTTGTTACTATCAATATAAAACTGAATTTGGTCTGTCTTCCTATTGAGCCACTAATCTTGAATCTCTCTAAACTTTGCTTATGGTTTACTTTTGAAGGAGTTGAACCCTACTTTCTTGGAGACAAATGAGCTATCCTGCTGGTAAACCCTATCGAGTTCATGTTTTTCATTTAGCAGCTTCTGAATTTGCCTATCATTTTCTTCAAACCAATATTGATGTTGGTGTATTTTCCAGCCCAGATAGGTAAATGCAAGGCTGTTTACCAAATTTCTGAAGGCTGCCCACTCCTTTTCTGATCCACCTTTTCCACTCATGTGTTGACTCTTCTTTCCCTGAAAGTTAGCAATAAACTGCTCACTTACAGTGGAGCACTCTAATCTGCTGACATTGTCTTTTAATAGTCATATTGGTTGGGTCCGCTGCTTATGCTGAATGTAAATGTTTGCCTTGAATAGGATAAGTCTATGATCAGTCCAGCACTTTGTACCACACATCCCCTTCATCACTCTCACATCTTGTCTGTCTCTTCTCTCTCTATACAATGACATAGTGAATTAAATGTCAGTGTTTCCTGTGAGGGTGCATACATGAAGTTTTATTGTGTTTAGGAAAACAGTAGACAGTGTTGGTGTTAAGAAGGTCATGAGACACACAAATTTTCAGTAGTGACTGTTGGAGCTGCTGTTTTTACTTCAATTTTCCAAGAATTCTCTAACATGTCTAAATGTATGTGCCTATTCTGGCATTTAAGTCACTGAAAATTACAAGTTTGTCTTCTTTAGGAATATTAATGATGAAGGTCTCCAGGTCTTCATAAAGTTTAATTTTTCTCTTATCAGAGCTCATCAGAGTTGGAGCTTATGCACTAATGATCATTGCTGGCACTTTCCTGCAACTAGCAATAGCATTGTCATAAACCTGTCATTCACTCCTTTTGGGAGACATATAAGCTTGTCGTCTAGAATAGTTTTGACTGAAGCCTACATCAGCTTCACAGCATTCCCCATTACTGTGGTCACTTGAGAATAATGTTAATCCAGCTCTAACTTCTCCTCTTCATTTTCCAACTGTAGCATCAGTGGGATATTCACAGCACCCACAGTGGCCATGGTGACAATACAATGTTTCAGGGGGATCAGCAGGGGCAGATCTCCTTTCCCTGTTCAGTCTAAAAGCAAGCTTCTTTCCTTGATACATTTTATATAGTTCATTAATTGGAATGCCATCTATCCTTCCAAAATATACCCCTGCTCTCAATAGAGCAATAAACAATTCTTTTCTTGTCAAATTATTTTGACTTTGGATCCACTGGCTATTTACTCTTCTCTCTTGAGGAAATTTATCTTTTTCACTGATTCTCACCATCCAAGGTACCAATGATTCTCCCATCCTTTGGGTGAACTGACTCAAAATATTTGTGTCCTCTTGCTGAATAAAATCCTCAATTACCTCCCCAAACACTGTGGGGGTGCCCTGATTCTCTTGCTTCCTTCTTAGTATTGGCTGAAGTTCTGCCTCCTCATTTGTTTCATTCTCCTTCTGTTTATCCTCCTAGCCTGGGTTTACTCCCAAATCAAGTCCAGCCTGGGCAAGGGCTGCATTCACTTTCCCATTAACTTTTCACCTTCTAGTAGTCAAATCAACAAGTTTTTTCATCTGCCACCTGAGATTTCTAAAGGAGAGTTTGAATGCTACAGCACAAAAAGCATCTCATGCAAACCAATCAACTCGCTTTCCATCTGAACCTTCTCCTTCACCAGTTTGTCTCTGCTTTTACAAATAATTTGATTGCCTGTTAGCAAGGCCCATCCTCTCCTACACACCCCTGTTATTTCTTTACCTAGTTCTATTGGTATTCCTGGCAAACATCTTTCTAAATCTCTGGGTTCTCTCTTCTGTAGCCTTTGTTCCCAGTTTTCACAGAGTCCTGTGCCTTTAGTTCATTCTTCTATTAAGGAGGAATAAAAATACTCTCACCCAGAGACATCCATTTCTTCTTCTGCATCCTCTGCCTTTCTGTCTCCAAATAGAAGTCTGATATTTTGTGATTCCATGCCCATCACCATTTTTAGTGCCAACATGATAATTCACAGGACCCACAGCAACCACGCACATCCCAGCACAATTGTGAATCATGAAATACAACAGGGTCTCCACATGAAAGACCGAATCAAAACATTTATTCAGACACCAGAAAGCCAAATCCATCATGGCAACAAAAATCTATATGCAATAACAATGCAGAGAACAACCTCATTCCCAAGCCTTCCTTCTGCTAGGCTTCCCACAAACTAGGTCCCTTAAACAAATAAACAGATTTCCCTTAAATTAATGACAAACTTCTCTTAAACAAAATGCCCTTCTCACACTCACAGCCAGCCATGGGCTTGCCTGCCTCTTTCAGTTCTGACTGCTCTCTCACTTACTTCCTCTCGCCTCTGCTCTAGCTCCACCTGTTCCTGTTCCACCTCATCAACAAATTCCTCTTACCACAGGCTCCATGTGAGTCAAACTCATGTGATTAAGGTTTCCATGTGACAAGCAGTTCACATGGACCCATTAATGAATGGGAAAGATTTTCCATTCAAATTACCATTGTACTAGCCTTTTCTTAATTAGGGCTGCTATTTGGATGTGACGTCTCACAACAAGAAACTGTTTATCTTTCAGGTGTACTGAACTTTTTATTGTCTACAAATTCAATTTACATTGCTTATCAGGCACTACTACCAATAAATGAATGAATGAATACAGAAACAAATAAATAAATAATACATAAAAACATCTGTTTTTAGATTTTCAACTAACTCTCAGCCTTCGTAACAGTCTCCAGACACATATCAACTGAGAGAACTACCATCTTTAATTGTCAAACATCAACTGCCTTCCGTGTTTTGCATAGTGATTTAGATGAAGTAAAATAGTTTCAGAACCAAAAAATGACACAAAGAGTTTGTAATTCTTTCTGTTTCTCTCTCTCCTCTCTCCTCTCTCCCTCTCTCTCTCTCTCTCTCTCTCTCTCTCTCTCTCTTTCTCTCTCTCTCTCTCTTTCTTTCTCTCTCTCTCTTTCTCTCTCTTTGTTTCTCTCCATATGAAATGGAACTACAATCAAAGTAATGTAACATGGAGCTGTGTGTAAGTAATAACATACACTGATCATAAGTTAACTAGGAAAACCTAAGTTCAAATTTTAAAAAATGAAATTTAACGGGAATTAATAAAAAGTTTTATATTTGGCTTCAACAAATCCTTTTTTACAAGTACAAGTTGGAAGAATATACTAGATAGAAGTTCATTTTTAAAAGATTTCATTAATTCAGCAAATATTTGTTCAACTTCTATTACATGTGAAGGATTGTACTAGGCACTGGGCTATTACACTAAAAAATAGAACGATCCCCACTCAAGAAGTTTAAATTCTACTGAAGCGTTAGTGGAGGGGGTGGGAATACCATGGATACAGGTGAGAGTATACAAAATAAATGCATGGAAAATATAGGGTACTATAGGTTGGGAAGAGGAGCATTAGAACTTGATACTGTCAGGAAAGACCTCACATAGACTGTGTTTCAAAGGAACTTAATTATGATTTCTTAGTTTCCATATCCAATTTATTTTTTTCTCAATCCTCAGTTTTCTCAGCTCTCTGCAGTTTTTGACACTATTGATCACCCTCTCTTCCTGAGTCTTCTTTCTTGTTTTCCACATTACTTCCTTCTAGTTTTCTCCTACTTATGTGACGATTCTATTTCTTTTGTAAGATCATCTTCTATACCATGCCCTCCAACCATAGGTATCCTTCAGGGTTAAGGCCTGGCCTCTCTTCTCTTCTCCCTCTATACGATTTCAATTAGTGACCTCTTCAGCTCCTATGGTGTTAATTACCATTTTTATGCTAATGATTCTCAAATCTACCTATCCTGTACTCAAAAATAGCAACCACTCTGCTGACCCTTCACACACCTTTTACTGCTTTTCAGGTATTTTGGTCTGGATATATACAGTAGACATCTTAAATTCAACATGTCCAAAACCAGACTCATTCTCTTTTCCCTTAAATTCTCCACCTTCCCTTGGGTGTATGGGTGTTTAGGGAAAATTAATATGTCTGTATAAGAGCTTCTTATCCTTTTTCAGGGTTACTTTCCTCCTTTGGCTTCTTTGATTCACTCAACTCTAATCTGTGACTCAAAGAAACTGGCATACAAAGCCTCTATACCCTGACAAACTATCTCAGCGGACAAATTACATCAAGTTTAGGACAAGCAACAGGCTTCAAACCTCTTTGTGGGTTAGTGGGATATTAACCCCAAGCAAATAAAGACTTTTCATTGAGTAATAAATAGATGAGAAAAGTTTAAGGGCATATTCCTTATAAGGATATGAATAGATCCATACCTATCTGTGTACTGACTTACCTATATTTCTCCATCTCCATCTATCATCTATCTATCTGTGATCTATCTATCATCTATCTATCTATCTATCTATCTATCTATCTATCTATCTATCTATCTATCTGTCTGTCTGTCTGTCGTTCTATCCATCTAGATCCATAGTCTTTCTTCTCTTTCACTTTTAGAGGGGAGATTGTTTCAGTTTCAGTTTTATTTTTCTAGCACCAGCACATAATAGGTCTCACCTAAATGTTTGGTTGCTTGATTCAGTTATCCATACCTTCTGTTTTCACAGTATATTCATTTCTACATTCTCTCTCTCTCCTTGTCTCTCTTTCTGTCTCTGTCTCTCTGTCTCTTTCTCTGTCTCTCTCTCTCTCTCCCTCTTTCTATCTTTCTCTCTCTCTCTGTCCCTTCCCTCTTTCTCTGTCTCCCAGTAGCATTCTGTTATTAAAAAGTTTTAAATGGAAAACAAAAGCAATTCAGCAAAACTAACAAACATATTAATCATATCTCATATCATGCAAAATATTCCACAAACAGTTCTCATATCTGCAAAAGATAAGGAAAGATACACTTTAGTGATTACAATCTTAGTAATTATAATTATAGTATTTTGTTTCCTCTTTAGTTTGTCCATTTTATGCATCTGCATGAATCATTGTTATCATTGAGTGTATCATTTTTTTGATTTTGCTTCACTTTTTATCAATATAAGTCTGTCCTCGTTTTCTTAAATTCACATATTTTCTATTTCTTACAGAATAGTAACATTCTATTATATTCATGTTGCACAATTTAGTTATCCAAAATTTAGTTGATTAATATCTACTTTGCCTCTCATATTTTGCTATCGCAAAAACAGCATGAATACTTTGAGGCACTTGGAACCTCTTTTTCTATCTTTGACCCCTTTAATGTGCATTCCTAGCAGTGGAATCTCTGGGTTAAGGGGCTGGTATATTTTAGGCATTCTTTTTTACATTATCCCCAAAACCTTCCTTTTCTTTTATTATATTACTTTAATTATAGCATAATAACTTCATTGAAAATTGTTCATTTATCTTTAAACAATTGATTTTTATTGTTTGTGTGATGCTGGTTATAAATGCAATGCCAAGAATACTACTATGCTGATGATGCTACCATCACCAGCAATAACAAACCACAATAGGCACTAGTAAAATGGAGAATGGCAAAATCCAGAGATATTTCTTCCAGGGAAGTCTTATTGGATAGATTTTTTTTCTCTTTATGCAATGAGACGCAATATGGTGTTATAAAATAGCCAGAATTTTGAATGAAAAGACTTGAATTTGCTTCCATGCTTTGCAATTTTAGGCAAGTAAACTCAGGACCAAAATTTCCTCCTCTCTAGCATCATTGGATTAGTTTACCTCTAAGGAAGGTCTGATTTAACTCTTTAATCTATGATCCTCTGACCTTACTCTTTATCACTATAAGATGGTATGTAGGTACCATGTTTACTCTCTTTTGCTTACATTGGATTTAAAAATTCAGTCACTTTAATAAGACTCTAACAGAGATTTTTTTCCCTAATCTTAAGATTCTATTCAAATTGACTTCTATATTGCTATTTTCTTTGGATAATCTTTTGATTAGAAACTTTTCAGTGAATCCATTTAAGACACAGGTGGGTATTCAGCACAAAAATATACAAAATGTTACCTGATACTCATTTTTCTTTGAAATGTAATTCAAGAGTACCTAGTCTTCTACTTCAAATGGGCTATGTGCTCACTTACTAATGTGTTATATATCAGGTATGTGGCTTCCTTTCATGGTGTATCATATGAGCTTAGAACAGCAAGGAATAAAGATGTGTCCAATAGCAATATATTCAGTGAAAACCAGAGCAACAAAAAACACCACTAAACATTGAATAGTTTTTTTGTTCTATCTGGCAAATTTTTCTGTTGTATAAATCTAACAACTACAGATGAAACATATGGCAAAGAGTAGACAAAGGACTCATAAAAATTGTTTTCAACAATCCTCAAACATCTGATTTAGATTTAATTTGACCAATAAACATTGTATACTTCTGAAGAATATTCTCTGTTCTTTATGAAACATAAAATGTATTTTCCATCCTACTCTGGATCATTTCAGATGGAATTATAGTCTATTCAGGAATGCATAAATGAATGAAAAAGCATTTATTAAGTTCTTACTATGTAAAAGGAAATTTATATATCACTAGTATTAGTAAGATTTAAGTTGGGCTGTAATCATGCAGATTTCATCAGTTAATCTTTTTTTTAATATATTTGTAGCAGTTATTTAGATGTTGGACTTATTAATACTTTTTTCATTACATAGACTTTCATTGGAGTTAATTGGGTCATAAAACAATATAAACTTGATAAGAAAGTCATTTAGATTTGGTAGGAAATCAGATTGTTTTTTAAAGAAAGGTGTTTTTAAAGAAAAACTGGCAAAGTTAGAACAAAGGCCACTGATATTTTTATAGTTACATATGTCAAATTAGATAATTTTTTAAAATATAAAAATGCTTCAAAGAATTCAGGTTACTCAATATACGTAGAAATGGAATGGATAAATATGAGAGTACTATTTACTATCACTGGATTCTTTTTCAAAAACCATTATATGCAATCATTTCTAACATTCATCCTTTAAAATTGCTAAGTCCCTCCAAAATTGAGCTTAAATGTCAACTTCTACATGAGATCTTTCCTGATCTCCCCAGTTATATAGTGCCTCCACCACATTGACTCTAAATTTACTTTGTATATACTTTTCATTTGCTTATATGTCACATCAATCAAGAAGCATTATTAAGTACCTACTATGTGCTGGGCATTAGGCTAAGTCCTGGATACACAAAGAGGAAAACAAAAGAAACAAATAAAAATTCGGTGTCCCTCTTTATAAAGGAGCTCACAGTCTAAGGGAGAGACCATGAAAACAATTATATGGGAGAAGACACAGGCAGGATCAATTGAAGGTAATCTCAAAGGGAATGCAAGAATGTTAAGGGGTATCTAGAAAGCATATTTGAAAGAAGACAAAAAAGTCAATAACAAAGAGAAGAACATGGGGGAGTTACAGGTAGATGGGATAGTTAGTATAACAACCTGGATTCGCAAGAAGTAATATACTGTTAGAGGAATAAGGAGATCAATATCATTAGGTCATACATATGAAGAAAAGTAAGGTTTAAAAAGACTGGGTATGCAGGAAGTGGGCTGGTTATGAAAGACTTTAAAAGCCAAACAGAAGATTTTATATCTTATCGTGAATATTGATACATATATTATATTTTGTTTTGTTTTTCACTGAGCCGATTAAATCCATAGTGGAGGGTATGATAAGCAAGGGAGATAGGTATACACACATATGTATGTATGTATAGAGAAGTGTGTATATCTTCATAACTTCAGTGATTCTCCCTTTACAATATAGATGGCACCAAAATGTGTCTCTAATAACGTACTGTCTCCTGAATCAAACATCTACATATTTGACACATTTAGCACATTGAACTCAAGATATTCAAAATCAAATTAACTACCTTTCTCCCAAAACGTTTTCCTATTCCTAACTTCTCTATGCTGAGAGTAACACTACTATCTTAATAGCCTGATCTTAAAACCTCAGAATCTGTCTTTATTCTACTCTCTCCTCCTCCTCCTCCCCCTCCTCTCTCTTGCTCTCTTTCTGTCTGTCTATCTCTCTCTCCCTCTCTCTCTCTCTCTCTCTCTCTCTCTCTCTCTCTCTCCCCCCCCCCTCCTCATAATCACTTGTTTCCACTCAAGTTTGTGTTGAACTAAATGGTGATTGTGATGATAGTGGTAAAAATGGTACCATTTATCATTTCTATAGAGGTTTAATTTTTACAAAGCACTGTACATATAGACCCCCATATGATACTTACAATAAAATAGCTGATAGGTGCGATTGTCATTACTTTTTTTTTTTACAGATGATAAAACTGAAGCTAAGAGAGGTTCAGACCCTGACTTGTTCAGGAGCACACATTAATTGACTTAGGCTATATTTGACCTCAGGTCTTACTCATTGAAAGTATAGCATTTTCTCATCTCTACCACATAACTGGTTTAGATGACCATTGAGACTTCCTCAACTAAGATTTTGTGAATTTGTGAAATGGCTTATAGTGAAGAGAAAACTAAGACTAGGCAGACATCCTCATGAAAATCGAATCTTTGGTATGAATTTCCCATCTTTTTCTACTCATTGCTGTTCTTATGTCATGGGAAAGGATGTCTCTAAGTACTTCAAGACTTGCAACACAATCTCACGTTTACAGGCTCAGTCACTGGGGATTATTAGACAACTTGTGTTTTTCCCCAAAATATTATACCTCAACAATGCTTGAATCTTGATTGTATATAACTTGTTTCCCTTTGCTGAGTCACAGTTTGAATATGTTCTCTTTGCTCATTCAAAATCTGATAGTCTCTGAGATGAAGCAACTGATATGTTTTCCTGGTGAAATTCTAGGATACAAGGCTCAGTTGATGGTTTGAGAAAATTTAGAAAAGAAAAATTGAGAGGGGGGTTAGAGCCAAGATGGCAAATTAAGAGCTATAGCTCTCCTCCAAAACCAGCCAAATACCTATAAAAAATATACCAAATACCTGTAAAAAATGACTCCAAACAAATTCTGGAGCTGCACAATCCACAGAATGACAGAATAAAGCAAATCTCCCACCCAAGACAGCCTGTAAGATTGACATGAAGCATCTATCATTCCAGGCTGGAAGCAGAGCTCAGTCCAGCATGAGCTGGGCCAGCACAGGCCTAGTTGGGACTCTATCAATGGCACCTGTGGTGGTTTCCAGGCTTCAAAAACTGAAAGCACAAACGAAAAATTGGAAGATCAGTGGAAAAAACACTGTTGGACTTATGAGAGAGAGTAGAGTGGCCCAGTCCCAGATCCAGGGTATTTATTGGTGACAGGCAGATGAGACTCTGGCATTCACAGCAGCAGAAGGAGGGGCAGAAGCAGGTACTGTTTCTGGAGCTCTAGATTGTAGGGGACTGAGTGAGTGACAATGCATTCCTCACGACCCCCTGGAAGCAGAGAACTAGCTTGAGAAAGAGCTCAAAAATCAAGTAAATGCCTGAGGAAATGAACAAAAACCAGAAAAAGAATCAAACTACAGAATCTTACTTTGGGGACGAGGAAGACCAAAATATAAACACAATATGAACACAAAAGAAGACACAAAGTCAAAGCTCTTACATCCAAAGCTGCAATAAAAATATGAATTGATCTCAGGTCACAGAAGATCTCAAAAAAGATTTTGAAAATCAAGTAAGAGAAGTAGAGGGAAAATTGAGAAGAGAAATGAGAATTGTGCCAGAAAGTCATGACAATCGAGTCAACTGCTTGCTAAGGGGAACCCAAAATCAATGAAGAAAATAGGACCTTAAAAAATAGACTAACCCAAATGGCAAAAGACATCCAAAAAGTCAATAAAGAGAAGAATGCCTCAAAAAGCAGAAATGGACATGGAAAAGGAGGTCTAGAAACTCACTGAAAAAATAATTCCTTGAAGATCAGAATGGAGCAGATGGAAGCTAATGACTTTATGAAATATCAAGAAATTATAAAACAAAGCCAAAAGAATGAAAAAATAGCAATGTGAAATATCTCACTGGAGAAACAAATGACCTGGAAAATAGATCCAAGAGAGACAATTTAAACATTATTGTACTGCTTGAAAGCCATGATCAAAAAAAGAGCCTAGATAATCTTCTTTCAAGAAATTATCAATCAAAACTGCTCTCCTGTTCTAGAACCAGAGGGTAAAATAGATATTGAAAGAATCTATCAATCACCTCATGAATGAGGTTCAAAAAGGAAAACTCCTAGTAATATTGTAGCCAAATTTCAAAGCTGCCAGGTCAAGGAGAAAATATTGTAAGCAGTCAGAAAGAGGGAATTCTAATATTGTAGAAACACAATCAGGATAACACAAGATCTCACAGCTTCTACATTAAAGGACTGAATGACTTGGAATATGTTATTCCAGAGGTCAAAGGAGCTAGGATTAAAACTAAGAATCACCAACCCAGCAAAACTGAGTATAATACTTCAGGAGGAAAATTGGTTATTCAATGAAATAGAGGACTTTCAATTATATCTGAAGAAAGATCAGAGCACAATAGAAAACTTGACTTTCAAACACAAAAATAAAGAGGATGAAAAGATAAACAGGAAAGAAAAACCATAAGGGACTTACTAAAGTTGAACTGTTTACATTCCTACATGAAAAGATTTTTGTTACTCTTGAGAATTTTCTCAGTATTAGGGTAGTTGGAGGGACTACATATATACATATATATATATATATATATATATATATATATATATACGTATATATATATAT
>CM053773.1:45709409-45719860 GCA_028658325.1 Potorous gilbertii
ACCTCTCATCAGATTTGGTTTAAGGAAGGAATAACATGCACATTCAATTTGGCATAAAAATCTATCTTACACTACAGGAAAGTAGGGGGGAGTAGATAAACAGTGGGTGGGCAATGATAGAAGGGAAAGCAAATGAGAGGAGTGGGTAATTAGAAGTAAGCAATTTTGAGGAGGGACAGAGTCAAAAGAAAGAACAGAATAAACAAGGAAAGCAGGATAAGATGGAGGGAAATATATTTAGTCTTTCACAACATGATTGATATAGAATGGTTTTGCATGCCTTACATGTGTAACCTATATTGAATTACTTGCCTTCTCAATGGGGGTGGGTCTGGAGGGAGGGAGGGAGAGAAGTTGGAGTTCAAAGTTTTAAAAATGAAAGTTAAAAATTGTTTTTACCTGCAACTGAGAAATAAGATATACAGGGAATGGGGTATAGAAATCTATTTTTCCCTACAAGAAAATAGAGGGGAAGGTTTAAAAGAAGGGATGGGTGTGATAGAAAAGGGGGCAGATTAGGGAAAGGGGTAATTAGAATGCCAGCTCTCTTGGGATGGGTGGAGGGGAGAGAGAGGGAGAAAATTTGGATCTCAAAATCTTGTGGAAGTGAAAGTTGAAAACTAAAATAAATAATTAAATTTTACAAAAGAAAAGAAAAATTAATAGAGAAGAAAAAAGGATTCAAACCTAGATATAACATAGTTATCTATAAGCTGCATACCCAACAGACAGGACTCTGAACTTGGAATTGAAAGTATATTGGTTCTCATACACTTACTAGCTGTGTGAAGCTAGGTAGGCCCCTTAACTTCTCTGGGCCTCCATTTATTCAATGGTAAAATGAGGGAATTGGATTTAAAGGTCTTTAAAGTCCTTTCTAGTTCTAAATCTATGTTCTTTTCAGAAGAAAATCAACATAGAGGGAAAACCTATTGGGATACACTGTACCTTGAAGGTAAAATTTCAAAACCTAGATGTCTCATAAGACCACTTTAATTCAACTAAAAATAAGAATTAATTTAACATTTTCAATTTTATTTAACGCCTGTTATGTGCCAGGTGCTGTTTTTGGTGTCAGAAAGATAAAAATAAAACAACCCCTTCCTAAAAGAAATTTACATTCTATTCTATCCAAACCAGCTCAGCTCAGGATTCACAGGAAAGCTTCTCCACCCCCTCCCAGTAATCTTCTCTGCAGGCCTCCTCCTCCAAATGGTAAGTTCTTTCTTAGAAACTCTATTTAAGAAAAGACATATGCCAGGAATGCTCATTTAAAATCTGTCTCAGCCTATGCCTCCCCTTTGTCCCCCGAGGATATCTCCTCACCTACTCCACCAGCTTTTGGGGCTCTGCATTTGCATTATCTTCCTCCATTAAAAAATAAGCTCTTTGAAGGCAGCAATTGCTTTTATTTTTGCTCGTATTTGAATTCTTAACACATAATAGTACTTACTCTATAAACATTTAATAAATACTATATCTTTCTATCTTTTGAATGTGTGTATATCTATATTTATAACCATCTCCCCACTTAAAATTATGCCTTTGCAACTAGATAATTATTTTCATTTCTCAATCTGTTTTCAGGGGTTTTGAGTTCCATATCTCTTCATTTTTTTCTTGAGGATTGGGTTCACTATTTAAATAGATATGAGCATAAGAGAAACAAAAACTGCGAATTTAATGGCTTTATACATCAAATGGAAATTATGAAAAGCAAGTAGAATCTGGATTGATAAAACTATTGTTCAAGAAGTTGTCTTAGATGCTTTTCAAAATAGGAGAATGGGAAAATAAATGAGTTTTTTTTCTCATGCTTGGTCAGAAAAAGGGACTTAAAAATGTAATAACTATTGCTGTTTTTTCTGGCCTTTCTGAGCGCAATCATACTTTATGAGTTTGGAGGCAAATAACCTTTTAAAAAATATTAATGCTTGGTGTTGAATCAAAACCAGGTAGTTAAAATTTATTCAACTCTAAGTTTTAAAAAGCAAAAATCATCTCATGTCTTAAATCTTAATGCAACTCTTACATTATAAGTTAAGCTATCCAAAAGATTTCATCAAGAATACAAATAAATATTTATTTCAACGTCTCTTATTTGCCACAAAAAGATGACAAAAGCAGTAAAATAATGAGTTCATATACATGTAAATATACGTGTGTTGTATGTATTTTACAAACACACACATGAATCACGGAATTACAGCTATAAGAGAAATCAAAGATTGTGTAGTCTTATTTCTTCATTTTAATATTGAGGAAATGGAAAGCCAGAAAGATTAGGTGATTTCCCCATGGTCACACAGATAGGGACAGAGAAGTAAAAATTGAGCCTAGGTCCTTTAACTCCAAAGTCAGTGTTTTATTTGTGTAGTATCCAGAAGGTATGTTTGTGATTGTTGTGGTGGTAGTTGTGGTCATGCTTGTTGCTATTAGTTGTAATAGTGCTTCTAATAAAGATGATACTACAACAAGGTTGTCGCCCACTTGCTGAATTAAAGTGTCACTGTACAATTCAAAAGGAGCCAATAATAAACATCCCTAGCCTCTTTTCCTCCTCCCTACTCCAAGGGAGACTTTTATTCATGATAGGAGGGAAAGCAGGACATTCAGGGAAGAAGCTTACTATTCTATTCTCCTCGGAGTATGAAAGAGGGTGTAGATGGATAGAATCATCTCTGTCTGTTCTCTTCAATATTATTAATCTAGGGAGTGTGATTTTTTCAGATTCAAATTAAATGTTTGATCTTTGGGGAAAGGTAGACCTAAGGTTTAAATCAAAGGCTTGACTTTCTTCACATCAAGTACAAATTCCACAATGAAAACACACAGCAAGGAGAAAACTTGAGAGAAAATCAGAAATCAGCAAAAATATACATGAGGGAATATGTACCAAACAATATAGTGTGAAGCTCTACCACTGAGAATAAGCAGAGAGAAAGACAGAGAGAGAGAGAGAGAGAGAGAGAGAGAGAGAGAGAGAGAGAGAGAGAGAGAGAGAGTCCTAGACCTCACATAAGAAGAAATTCACAGTCTCCAGTGTACCAGCCTAGGAATGGAGACAGCCAGCTCCTTTCATGTCAGTTTCCTCCCAGAATCTTATTTACCCTTCAGCAACCTGAAGTGGGGTTGACATCATCAGTCTTCTCTTTGAAGTGACTCTAGAGTTTGAATTACCTGAAGAACCCTCAGAAGAGCCCAAAGAGATTGATGATCCTAAACCTCTTCTCTCTCCCACTCTCATCAGCTCCGACCCACTGCTTGCTCAGGCATAAGGCATTAATCTATACTAATGAGTAAAGTGTCCCAAACCAATGAGTTTTTTTAAAATCAAGTTATAAGAATCATAATAGCTAAAACAGGAACAATGATGATGACAGTAGCCATCATTATGAGAGCAGCAGTAAGAGTGATAATAGCTAGTGTATATTTATCTCTTTTATAGAGTTTTAGAAAGCATTTTGCAAATATAATTTCATCTGCTCCTCACAGAGACCCTTGAAATATTATTATATCCATATTAGAAATGAGGAAACTGAGGTAATTAGAAACTAAGTGATTTGTCTGGGTGTACACAGCAAGAAAATGCCTGAATCAGGATTCAAATTCAGGTGTTCCTGATTTCAGAAACAAAGTCAAACATTTTACCCTCTATGCCACTGTATCTTTAAGATATCAATCCTTTTTGAATGGGAAAATTTTATTGTTTGAATGCACAGGAATAAGCACAGCAGTATGAGAAATGTTAATTAAAAAAAAGCAGCCCCTCAGAGGAAAAATACCTATTGAAAGCAAAGATAAAAGATGTCCTATTTCCTAACATTGAATTTACATTTGAATGATATGAAAATTTGGCTGGGAAACCTTCATACCTATAATTTTGGTGAATATGAGATAACTAACTCTACATTACCTATTTGTGATGTGTCAGACAGAAATGTATAGGAATGAAGTGAAACCATTTCCCGAAAGAGGTCTTGCTTTAGAGAAGAAGAATTCATCAAGACCACGCTGCCATGTGACCTGAGAAGAGTCCTCAGAGCTGGATCCAATGAGTCACATAGGGAGTGTTCCACAACCCAACTTCAAAGCCTACATTGCCATTTAGGGCTTTGAAAAGTTGATTTGGAGACACTGAATGGAGGTAAAAGGTATTATTTTTGTATCTTCTTTCACTGCAATCTACCATCAGAGCAGTGGAAACCCTTCAGAGACCAGCCATATGAGCTGATTTGGACAAATTCTATAAACCATTCTCCAATTGATGAATAGCCAAAAGCTTTCAACAAGTACTTTTAAAAGAAAAAAATGCAAGCTATCAGTAACCATATGGAAAAATGTCCCAAATCACTAGTGATTAGAAAAATTAATTAAATTAATTAATTAATTAATAATAAATTAAATTAATTAAATTAAAGCAACTCTTAGCTTCTACTTCAAAACCATCAAATTGGCAAAGATTAAAACAAAGAAAATGACCAATATTGAAATATTAGTGAACAAGTATGCATATTAATGCCTTGATGAGAGATCTATGACTAGGTCCAAACATTCTGAAATGCAATTTGAATCTATGATTTGAAAGTTATTAATATGTGCATAAGCATAGAAAATATACTTAAGGCCTCTCTATATTATGCAACCAGATATTTATCTCAAGTACTAGTTAACTCAGTTCATCCATAAAGTAACATCTTCTTTGCCATTCTACTACTTCATATGGAGGTGAGGGTGGTAAAAACTATATCTTTGCTTTATGCCCTAAAACATACACACCAAAGATGAGATAACTAAAAATAATTGTAATTAATTATCTTTCTCATTTTGTTCAACTCTATGAAAAACTATGGGTAAATGATATATTAACTTTAATTCTTTCTGTATGGGAGAAAGATTATACTTCAACCACAAATCCAATCAATATTGAATGAATAAAAAATATTGTTACAACCAAAGGCACATATCTTCAAAATATCTTAGAGACTACTTAAGAAGAATGATGCAGTATACTGATCTGGATAATAGCATAAAATTTCTGCATTCTGGATTTTTGGGGAAACTTTAGAATTGGATCTGAAAACCATTTCTTTCTTATTTGCATTGACGATGCAGGAAAAAAAAAACAATTTTTTCCCTTTAATAGTTTTTTTTTCTTTCCCATTGATAAAGGGAGAAAATTAAAATCAGTTTTCACTTTCATATTGCATCTAAGTATCTTCAATGGGAATATGATTTTATTCATGCTGGCACTGTCAAAGAAATGGTAAACCACTCTAATATATTTGCCAAGAAAACCCCAAATGGAGTCACAAAGAGTTGTACATGAATGAAATGAATGAACAACAAGAACTCTCTTCACTCTTACAAAATTAGAATCTATCCTGAGAACTTGCCTTTCTGTGAATCTTCCATAGGGCAAGTAGATTTTCTGTTGGTCCTTTTAGCCTTTCCTTTATAGAAGGGTCAATCTTTGACTATCCACCTCACTCTCACTATGTGACCAACCATATATTTTTTGGTCACACATAGTCTTCAAATGGTTTTTTTTGTTGCTGTTGTTGTTGTTGTTTTTGTTTTGTTTTTTTAATATCACTTCTTGTATCTAAGTTCTCAATGGTACGATATTGTATCCTATTTAAAACCACCACTAGATGGTACAATGAGTAGAGTTCTGGGCCTAAAGTCAGGAATACTCATTTTACTGAGTTCAAATCTGGCCTTGGACACTTTACTAGCTGTGTGACACTGGGGAAATCATCTAACTCTGCTTCAGGTTCGTCATCTGTAAAATGAACTGGAGAAGGAAATGTCAAATCATTCCAGTATCTTTGCCAAGAAAACCTTAAATGGGGTCACAAAGAATAGGTCATGATTGAAAGCTATCAAACAATACATTAATCTACAGCCTAAGTGTATATGAATGTATGTATATATGCAAACATATATAAACATATAAACATATGCACATACTTAACTCATGTGTGTACGAGAAAGAGAGAGAGAAATGGCCAAAGCAGGAATTTGTTTTGCCTGACTATCCTTATTTGTTACAAGGGAGTGTTTTGGTGGGGTTTTTTATATTATTTTTTCTCAAGGAAAGTGGAAGGGAGAAAAAAATGTTGGACAATTGAAAAAAATTAATCAAATATACATTTAGGTCTATTTTTTTAAATTGTGGTTTACAAGGAGTTCAATTATTTTTAAATTATCTCTTCTTGATGTTTTCAGTCATTTTAATATATCATATATCTTACATTTTCTTCTATTTTTCTATTTTTTTTGTTCTAATATTTCTTGCTGTCTCAAGTTTTTTTCTTTCTGTTTTATCTAGTCTAGTGTTTAATAGATTAGTTATTTGTATATGGTTTACCACCTCTGCTTCTAAACTTTTTCTTCTCACTTTTTTCTCCCTTTCTTTCTTCTTTCCTTCCTTCCTTTGTTCCTTCTTTCCTTCTTTTTTCCTTCCTTTCATATACCTGTTGAAAATTCATTTTGTTTCCTTCAAGTCACTGCTTGCAGTGGTTTTAAAGCTACACACAACTTGTGCTGGTGGCTTCTTAGATCCACAGTGGTCTTAACATTGTTTGTTCGTTTCTTTTCTTTTTTGTTTTAGCTCTCTTTCTAGGTTAATTGGGGCTTCATGGAATGGCCAGCCTTCAACATCACTATACTATATAGGTGTGTTATGCTTATTCTCATTCAAGGTCTCCTGAGTTTCCTGTCTGCTACTTCTTTGGCTTAGGCCTGGTAGATCTTCAAACTCAGAGCACCAGATCTTCAGAGTTTTCTCTATAATCCCAAGAACAAAGAAGCAATACAGGCTTAGAGGCCCTGGGGTTTTCATTGTCCTTTTCTAGCACAACTAATATTGCTGGTCATTACTATCCCTGAGGGAGAAGATCTGAATTCCTTACCTAGAGGAAAAGAAACCTTGAAGGAGCAATGAATTTATCTCACAATAATATTGGAAGGAGTAAATGATATATGTTAGAGCACTTTGAAAATCTATGTGTTGGGAGACACAGCCAAGATGGTAAAGTAAAGGCAGAGAATTGCCTGAGCTCTCCAAATACCCACCAAATACCTTTAAATGATGATCCTAAACAAATTCCATAGCAGCAGAAGCTAGACAGAATTAAAAAAAATTTTCCAGCTAAAGACAACTGAGGAGGTTGACAACAGAGCAAAAGAGGAGGATAGACCACATCAGCACAGACTAGAGCCCAGAAAACCAGAAGCAGGTCTGGGAAACTGAATCTGTGGCAGCAATGGTGGTTTCCAGAACTTTTCAGAACATAGACAGTAAGAGGATTGGACAACATGTCAGAAGGAGATTTATAGGGCTCCCTTTGTTGACACCAGGGGCAGGATTCTGTTGAGTTGCCTATACTTTGATATGAGTTACAGTCCTGGGTCCTAGTCCCATTGCAAGGAAGAGTACTAGCACAGCAGAGTTTGTGGCTACAGGGGAGCAGAGACTCTAGCCACAATTGCAGGGCTGAAAAAAAGTGTTTGTTTTCACTCACAAACCAGTGCACAATACAAGAGAGTAGTAAACATACCTCTCCATAGATAATACCACCTTGGAAGAGCCAAAATATTACAGGTCCCCAGAATTACCTCTAAAAGCAACCGAACAAAAAACCTGAAGCTCAGGACAGCTCAGGATAATTTCCCACATGGGAAACAGAGCACCAATTTAGC
This sequence comes from Potorous gilbertii, assembly GCA_028658325.1. Classification (NCBI taxonomy): domain Eukaryota; kingdom Metazoa; phylum Chordata; class Mammalia; order Diprotodontia; family Potoroidae; genus Potorous; species Potorous gilbertii. Next base: position 45,717,117 of record CM053773.1, read on the forward strand.
AAAGAGTTAAAAGTCAAGAAACAGGCAGGACAGTGAGCAAACAGAAAAAGAATTCTTACTATAGAAAGTTACTACACTGACAAGGAAGATCAAAGCACATACTCAGAAGAAGATAACAAAATCAGAACTCCTGCATTCAAGGTCTACAAGAAAAATAGAAATTGGTTTCAGAACATGGACTTGCTCAAAAAGTATTTTTAAAAATCAAGTGAGAGAGGTGGAGGAAAAACTCAGAACAGAAACAAAAATGATACGAGAAAATGATTTTTAAAAAGAGTAAACAGATTAGTAAAGGAGTCACAAAAATACTAAAGAAAACAACTTCTTAAAAAAATAGACTAGACCAAATTCTAAAAGAATTTTAAATTCAAAAAGCCATTTCACAGAAGATTGCCTTCCTTGAAAGCAGAAATGGCCACATGAAAAAAGATAAAAACTCATTGAAGAACAAAAAACCTTAAGAAACAAATTTGGTCAAATGGAAAAAGCAGGTCTAAAAGCACACTTAAGAAAATAATTCCTCTTAAGTTAGAATTGGGCAAGTAGAAGCTAATGACTTAATGAGATATCAAGAAACAAACAAAATAAAAAGAATGGAAAAAATAGAGAAAGTATCTCATTGGAAAGACAACTGACCTGGAAAGTAGATACAGGAGAAATAATTTAAGAATTATTGGACTACCTGAAAGTCATGATGAAAAACAACCTTATAACTCCTAAAATCTTTCTCATTATTAGGGCAATTAGAAGGAGTATATACATACATACATACACACATATGTATGTATGTATACAGACAGAAAGCAGAGGTTTGAGTTGAATGTGATGGTATGATTATCTAAAAAATAATAAAATTAAGGTATGAGAAAGAAGAATGCATTAGAGAAAAGGAAAAGGGAGAGGTAGAATGGGATAAATTATCTTACATAAAAGAGAAGTAAAAGAGATTTTACAGTGGGGAAGTGGGAAGGGGAACACATGAATGTTACTGTCATCAGAATAGACTCAAAGAGAGAATAGTAGATACGCTCAGTTGGGTGTAGAAAAGTATTTTATCATAAAGGAAAGTAGGAGGGGGAGGGCATAGGAGAAACTGGGGGATCAGGGGACTGATGGAAGGAAAGGTAGTTTAGAAGAGGTAAAAGTCAGAACAAAACACTTGAGACTGAACAGGGTACAAGGAGAGAGAGGAGGATGAATGGAAGGAAAATAGCCACATCGCATCTTCCCAGGTTTCCATGAATTGTTACTTTCATTTTTTCTTAAGTGTAGTAAAAATAGAAGTTCTGTCAGGAAAACATATAGAGAGATAAAACAATAGCTACAGAGCTAGCAAGCACTTTTGAAGTTGAGTTAGGCCCCTCCACTTTCCAGATGAGGACAGTAAGGCTCAGAGAATGTAAGAGAATCTTCTAAGGTTACACAAGTATTAAGTAGCCAAGGTAAGATTCGAACACAAGTCCTCAGAATTCAAATCTAACACTTGTTCTACCATGCAACACCAGCTCACTTTGTGTTGTATCTTTTTAATAACTTAAACTTCACTACAACCTGGTTATAAAGTTTTTGTATTTATATTTTTCCATTTCCCATATGGAGGAAATTGACCATCTCCTTTAAACATCAAATTTGCTATAATAATAGGCATTGACTTTCCACATGCATCATTTATTATAATTGTATATTAACTTTGATATTTTTTGTCACCAGCTAGTGATCTGATTCTACACAAATGACTCATTCTAAACTATTATTGTTAAAATGAATTTTTCCTGCCTAAGATAGACTCAATTTCTTGTTTTTGAATGGCATGGGATACCTATGATGAAATATTCATTTTCTCTTTCCCTAAAAGAAAAAAAAAACAACTTTACTTTTGATGAAAAGCATAGCTATTCTTATATATATATATATATATATATATATATATATATATATATATATATATATATAATATATAAGCTAAGAATATTGTTATTGTCATTATCATCAACAGTACTCTGGGTGGAGACTATTAATTTCATTGGCAGGGGAACTGCCAGCATTGAAACTCTCCCCACTTATGTAGAGCACACTTTGAGTCTTAGAAAACTCTGGTTAAGTGACAGGAAGGTTAAATTATTTGACCATGGTCACAGAGGAGATAATAAGTGTCTGAGGCCAGACTTGATCTCAGATCTTGAATATTCCATGGCAGAGCCTCTATCCACCAGGTAATATTTCTTTTATCAACAGAAACAAAATTATAGTTTTCATTTCTACATAACATCTAAGTTTTGGGAAGTGCTTTTTATATATTATCTCATTTTGTCCTCACAACTGTGGAATGTGTCATTTTTATCCCTATTTTAGAGATGAAGAAAACTGAGGGGGGGCGGAGCCAAGATGGCGGAGTAGAAAGACTCACCTACGCTAGGTCCGAACCCACAGCCCATAGATTTCCTGTAAAAAGAACTCCTGACAAATTCTGGAGCAGTGGAAGCTGCGCAGAAACACAGTGAAGGAGATTTGCGTTGCAGAGAGCCCTGAAGAACCGACCGCAAAGGTAACCCGGAGACGGGAGCGGAGCCCTGCAGGCGTCAGGGACCTGAATCTCCGGGCGGCCGCGAAGGTCCCACAGACGCACAGGTCAGTGAGAGAGACGGGCTGAGAGGGGAGCGGGGGATCTCCGGGACTCGGACCCCCTGGGAAGCGGCCGCTGCGGCAGAGGCTCAGGCAGCTCGGCCAGAGACTCGGCCAGAGAC
>CM053773.1:45720360-45746254 GCA_028658325.1 Potorous gilbertii
CAGATATGACCTACATTGAATTGCCTGCCCTCCCAAAGGGAATGGGTGGGGAGGGAGGGATGGGGAGAAACTGGAACTTAAAATTTTAGGATCAACTTTTGAGTATTGTTCTTGCTACTAGGAAATAAGAAATACAGGTAATGGGGAATAGAAAGTTATCTGGCCCTACAGGACAAAAGAGAAGATGGGGTAAGGGAAGGGAGGGATGATATTAGAAGAGAGGGCAGATTGGTGATATGGGTAATTAGAATGTCCAGTGTATCGGGGAGGGGGGAGGGGAGAAATGGGGAGAAAATTTTGGAACCCAAAATCTTGTGAAAATGAATGTAAAAAGTTAAATTTATTTAAAAGAAAAAAAAAAAGAAAGTCTAAGTCTATCAAAAATGGTCCTCACACACTGTGACTGTTACACTATATATGATGTTCTCCTGGCTCTGCTCATTTCACTCAGTATCAGTTCATATAAGTTTTTCCAAGTTTTTCTGAAGTGTGCCTCTTGATCATTTCTTATAAGAAAATAGTATTCCATTTCATTCATATACCACAACTTGTTCAGCCATTCCCCAACTGATGGACATCCCCTTGATTTCCAGTTATTGACCACCACAAAAAGAGTTGTTATAAATATTTTTGAACATGTAGGTCCTTTTCCCATTTTTATGATCTCCTTAGGATACAGCCCTAGAAGCAGTATTTCTGGGTCAAAGAATAGGCACATTTTTATAACCAATCTGATAGGTATGATGTGATACCTCAGAGTTGTTTTGATTTACATCTATCTAATTAATACTGATTTAGAGCAGTTTTTAATATGTATGGAGATAGATAGCTCTAATTTCTTCCTCTGAAAATTGCCTGTTCATATCCTTTGACCATTTATCAACTGGGGAATGGCTTGTATTCTTGTGAAATTGACTCAGTTCTCTAAATACTTTAGAAATCAGGACTTTATCATAGACACTAGCTGTAAAAATTCTTTCCCAGTTTTCTGCTTCCCTCCTAAACTTGCTTGCATTGACTTTGTGCAAAAACTTCAATTTAACATAATCAAAGTTATTCACTATGCATTTCAGAATGTTCTCCATTTCCTCCAATTGGTCATAAATTCATCTAATCTCCATAAATCTGAAAAACTATTCCTTCCTCCCCTAGTTTGTTGGTCGTCCTAGATCATATATGATTTTGTACTTTATTCTGGTATACAGTTTGAGGCATTAGTCTATGCTCAATTTCTGTGACACTATTTTCCAATTTTTCCAGGAGTTTTTGTCAAACAGTGAGTTCTTATCCCAGAAGCTGTGGTCTTTAAGTTTATTAAACAGTATACTACTGCTAGAGTTATTTAATACTGTGTCTTGTGTACCTAACATATTCCACTGATCTACCCTCTGTTTCTTAGCTAGTACCAAGTAGTTTTGATAATTGATGCTTTATAATACTATTTAAGGTCTGGTGTGGCTAGGCCATCTTCCCTTGCTATCTCTTTCATTCATTCCCTTGATATTCTGGACACTTTGTTCTTCCAAATGAAAATTGATATTTTTTGTAGTTCTGTAAAATTATTTTTTGGTAGTTTGATTGGTATGGTACTGCATAAATAAATCAATTTAGGTAGAATCATCAATTTTATTATATTAGCTCAGCCTGCCCACAAGTAACTGATGTTTTTCTAATTACTTAAATCTGACTTTATTCGTGAGAAAACGTTTTCCTATTGTGCTCATGCAGTCCCTGGGTTTGTTTTGGCAGGTAGATTTCCAAATATTTCTTAGTGTCTACAGTAACTTTAAAAGGGGTTTCTCTTTCTACCTCTTTCTGTTGGTTTTCATTAGTAATATACAGAAATGCAGATAATTTATGTGGATTTATTTTGTATCTTGCAACTTTGCAAATAATAATAATACAATTGTTTATTATTTCAAGTAGTTCTCTACTTGATTCTCCAAGATACTCTAAGTATATCATCTTTTCCTCTTCTTTGTCTATTCTAATTTCTTCCATTTATTTTTCTTCTCTTATTGCTAAAGCTAATATTTCTAGAATCATATTGAGCAACAGTGGTGATAATGGAAATTCTTGTTTCACCCCCAATCATATTGGAAATGCACCTACCTTATCCTCATCACATATAATGTTTACTGATGGTTTTAAGTAGACACGACTTACTATTTTAAGAAAGGCTCCATTTATTCTTATGCTTTTTTTTGCTAATATCATCACATTTATGAGCATATATTTGGGCAAAATAATTTCTAATTATGGTTGTAATTTCTTCTTCATTAGAGGTGAATTCACCCTTTTCATTTTTAATACTGGTAATTTGGTTTTCTTCTTTCTTTTTTAAATCAAATTGACCAAAGGTTTATGAATTTTATTTTTGCTTTCATAAAATAAGCTCTTAGTTTTATTTATTAGTTCAAAAGTTTTCTTAATTTCAATTTTATTAGTCTCTCCTTTGGTTTTCATTATTTTTAATTTGTTATTTATTTGGGAATTTTAAATTTGTTCTTTTTCTAGTTTTTTTCAGTTGCATGCCCAATTTATTGATCTTCTCTTTCTCTATTTTATTCATGTAAGCATACAAAAATATAAAACTTCTCCCAAGAACTACTTTCCCTGAATTCAGTAAGTTGTGGTATGTTGTCTCATTATTGTCATTCTTTTGGAGGAAGCTATTGATAATTTCTATGATATATTATTTGATCTACTTATCTTTTAGTATTAAATTATGTAGTTTCCAATTGATTTTTGATCTATTTTGATCTATTTTTCTATATGATGTGTTTTGCATCATGATCTGAAAAGGGTTTATTGACTATTTCAGCCTTTCTGCAATGGATTGAGAGGTTTTTATGCCCTAGTATATGGTCATTTGTGTGTGTGTGTGTATGTGTGTGTGCGTGTGTGTGTGTGTGTGCGCGCGCGCGCACCATATACCACAGGGAAAAGGTATGTTACTTTCTAACTCCATTCAGTTTTCTCCAGAGATCTATTTTATCTACCTTTTCCAGAATTCTACTCACCTCTTAAACTTCATTCTTACTTATTTTGACGTTAGGTTTATCAAGTTTAGAGAGGGAAAATTTGAGGTCCCCCACCAGGGTAGTTTTGCTCTTTATTTTTTTTTTTACTCCCTTAACTATTCTAAGAATTTGGATGCTATACCACTTGGTGTATATGTGTTTAGTAATGATATTGTTTCATTTTTTATGGGGTCTAATTGCAGAATATAGTTTCCCTCCTTCTTTTGATTAGATTTATTTTTGCTTTTGCTTTTTCTGAGATTAAGATTTTATTTTTTAGTTCATCTGAAGCATAATATATACTCCTCCAGCCTTTTATCTTTACCCTGTCTATATCCCTGTTTCAAATGCATTTTTTGTAAACAGCATGTTGTAGGATTACGATTTTTAATTCATTCTGCTATCTATCTCCATTTAACATATTAAAATAATAAATTAGAGCTCTTCCCTGAGCTTGAACAGTTTGCTGTTGACTTGGAGAGAAAGTTGAACCAACACACAGTTGGTAACAGCGGAGCAGAAAAGGAGTGAGCAGCTCTCAGAGATTTGGTGTACAGAATTGCATTTGCTCATCTGGGTCAGAACACTTGCAAACACCAAGTGTGGTTTGATGAAAATAATGGGGAAATTCAGAAGCTGCTAAATGAAAAATGAGAACTCCACAGGATTTACCAGGAGGATAATTCATCCACCTCTAAGAAGGCAGTATTTAATTCCATCAAAAGCAAAGTACAAACAGAACTTAGAGAGATACAGGATTCCTGACTCAGTAAGAAGGCAGATGAAATTCAATTTTATTCTGATAGTAACAATCCAAAGCACTTTTATGATTCCCTGAAAGCTATTTGTGGACCAGTACTTACGGTGCATTACAACTACTCAGTGTTGATGGAGCCACATTGATAGTGATAAGGACATGATCGTAGAGAGATGGGCTGAACACTTTCATAGTGTTTTCAATAGACCACTATCAATCAATGCTGGGGTCATTGACCATTTACCTCAGGTTGAAATCAATCCCTCCTTGCTTCCAACTGAAAAAAGGTTTTGAGGACCATTAGGCTCCTTACATGTGGCAAAGCACCTGTACTGATTCTATTTCAGCTGAGATTTACAAGGTAGGGGGACAATTGCTCATACAAAAGCTGACTGAAATTTTCCAGGTTATGTGGCAAGAGGAGGTTATCCCCAAGGAGTTCAAGGATGTCTCCATTGCTCATCTCTATAAAGGTAAAAGGAATAGATTGTCCTGCGATAATCACAGGGAGATCTCTCTCTTAGTCATTGCTGGAAAAATTCTTGTTTGAGCCCTCCTTAATAGGTGATCCTTCACCTGGAAGATGGTCATATACCTGAGAGCCAGTGTGGCTTCAGAAATGGCCAAGGAACGGTCAATATGGTGTTTGTTGCCTGACAACTCCAGGAGAAATGCCAGGAGCAGAACAAAGACCTGTACACAACATTTGTAGATCTGACCAAGGCTTTTGACTCTGTTAGTCATGAGGGTTTATGGAACATTATGTCAAAATTCGGTTGCCCAGAGAAATTCATCAATATTGTACTTCAATTTCATGATGGCATGTTTGCCCTGGTTCTGGATAATAGACAAAGTTCTTGTGCCTTCCTAGTAACCAATGGAGTGAAACAAGGCTGTGTGCTTGCTCCCATGCTTTTTATCATGATGTTTTCAGCCATGTTGACAAATGCTTTCAATGAAGATTAACACAGGATCAAGGTCAACTACCATGCTGATGGTCAGTTCTTCAATTTAAAAAGATTACAAGCCAAGACCAAAGTGGAGGGAGTGTTGGTGCATGATTTTCCATTTGCAGATGATTGTGCACTCAATGCAGCCTCTGAAACTGAGATGCAACCAACATGGATCAATTTTCTGTTGCCTGTGCTAATTTTGGCCTAATAATTAACACCAAGAAACACAAGTGATCTAACACCATCCATATGTGGAACCATCGGTTACAACAAATGGAGAAGTTTTGAATGCTATGGATAAGTTCAATTAACCTTGGATAGTGTACTTTCTGGAGATGTATGCATTGACAATGAGGTGGATGCATGCTTTGCCAGAGTTAGCTCAGTGTTTAGGAGGCTCTGAAGAAAGATTTGGGAGAGAAGCAGTATTAGACTGACTACCAAATTGAAAGTCTACAGACCCTGGATCTGTCATTTTTATATACTTGTGTAAAATGGACAGTCTACCAGTGCCATGGCAGGAAACTGAATCCTTTCCATTTGAATTGTGTTAGGAAGATTCTGAGGATTACCTGGCAGGATCAGGTACCAGACATTGAAGTCCTTGCTTGAGCTGAACTGCCAAGTATTCAAACTATGCTTCAGAGTGCACAACTCTGATGGGCTGGCCACATTGTTTGAATGCCAAATGTACATTGCTAAAATGATTATTTTATGGAGAACTTGCATGGGGCAGGAGATCACATTGTGGCCAGAAGAAGTGATACAAGAACAATCTCAAGGTCTTGCTCAAGAACTTTGGATTTGACTGCACAACTGGGAGCCACTGGCACAGGACTGCTCAGCTTGGTGTGCCCACATAAGAAAAAGTGCTGTGCTCTTTGAGCAAAGCAAAATTGAGACAGCACAAAGTAAACACAGGATGCTCAAATTTGGCATATCCACCTCTAATATCCACATGGATTATGTGTACCCAACCTGTGGTAGAGCATTCTGAGCTCATATTGGTCTGATCAGCCACAGTCAGACACACTGAAATTTCGCTTTACAATGGTGGTGTCATTTTGATCCTCTTCGAGAACAGAGGACAACAACCAACCTCCATTTTATGGGAGAGTTCAACCTATTCACATTCACAGTCATGATTACTATTGTTGTATTTCTTTCCTTCCCTCCTCCCCCTAAATTAAGTTTTTGTTTATCCTTTTTCCCTTGCTTTCCTCAAAAGAGTTTTACTTTTGATCACCACCTCCCTCAGTCTTTCTTCTCTTTTATTAGCTCCCCTCCCTTTTTTTCTGCTTTCCCATACTACTTTTTCCCTTTCTTATAACCATCCCCTCCCTCTTCTTTCCCCTTTCCCCTCCTACTGCCTGTATGGCAAGTTAGAGTTCTATACTTAACTAAGTATGTTATTTCCTCCTTTAAGTAAATCTAATGAGAGTAAAAAACAATACTCATCTCTCTCCCTTCTTTCCCTCTACTATTATGTGTTTTTGTGCCTCCTCATGTGATGTAATTTACCGTCTTCTGGCTCCCCCTCTCTGCCTTTCCCTTCAAACCTCTTAATTAAGTTTCTTTTGTCATCAGTTAATTTATACCCACATCCTCTATGTGTATCCCTTTTAAATGTCATAATAAATACACAGTTCTCTAGATTAACAAGTATCATCCTCCGATATAGGGATGTAAACAGTTTACCTATATTAAATGAGGATTTTTTCTGATTTTTTTTCCTGTTTACCTTTTAGTGCCTCTTTTGAGTAGAGTATTTGAAGATCAACTTTTCTATTGAGCTCTGACCTTTTAATCAGGAAGGTCTGGAATTCCCTTATTTCATGGAATGTCCGTCTCCTTGCCTGAAAAATTATGCTCAATTTTGCTGCATAGTTGATCATTGGTTGTAGTTCAAGCTTGTTTGCCTTATAGAATATCATATTCCAATCCCTCCAGTCTTTTAATATAGAAGCTATAAGGTCCTATTTGATCCTGACTGTAGTTCCTCCACATTTGAATTGTTTCTTTCTGGCTGTTTACAGTATTTTCTCCTTGATGTGATAGTTCTGGAATTTGCCAACAATATTCTTTGGTGTTTTCAATTTAGGGTCTACTTCAAGAGTCATTTGGTGGATTGTTTTGATGACTATTTTGCCCTCTGGATCTAGGACTTCAAGGAAGTTTTCCTTGATGACTTCTTGGAACATCATGTCCAGGATCTTTTCTTCATCATAACTTTCTGATGGACCAATGATTCTTATATTTTCTCTCTTGTATCTATTTTCCAGGTCAGTTGTTTTTCCAATGAGACATTTTACATTTTCTTCTATTTTTTTCATTCTTCAGATTTTGTTTGATTGATTCAAAAACTCATTAGCTTCTATTTGCCTTATTCTAATTTTTAACAAATTGTTTTGCAGAGTTAGCCTTTGTACCTCCTTTTCCATTTGTCCCATTGTTCCTTTTAAGGAATTGTTTTCTCCAGTTAGGTTATGTACCTATTTATCCATTTGGCCAATTTTACTTTTTAAGGAGCTATTTTCTTTGGTGAATTCTTTTTTTTTTATTTTGTCAATTGTATTTTTTAAATCATTGGTCAATTTTTCTACTTCGCTAATTTGGCTTTTAAAATCCTTCTTGAGCTCTTCCAAGGATGATTTTTGGGCTTGAGATAAGTTCATATTTCCTTTTGAGGTTTTAGATATGGGCGTAGTGTCGATGCCATCCTCTTCTGAATTTGTATTTTGATTTTCCCATCACTATAATAAGATTCTATGATGTTTGATTTTCTAAGTTGCTTCTTGCTCATTGTGATTTCCTTTTCCTTGGATTTTAAAGTGGATTTCTATTTCTGTTTCTCATGGAAATGTGGGATCTTTTCCACATTTCTTGTGCTAAGACCTAAGGACCTGGATACTGGCTTTGTGTGACATGGTCTCTGGTTCTACAATTGACAAGCTATAATACTGCAGCTTACCTTGTGCTGAATTGGCTTGTGTGTTCCAAGCCTGAGGCCAGATGAAGTCTTTTTGAATTTCCCTGGGGCTACACTGAAGCTTGCAATGCAAGGTGGAGGGGAGAATTGGTCTGGCCACTGGAGGTCTTCTCCTCCCCTAGGGCTGTGTTAGAACATGGGCAGGCTCAGCAGCTGGTGGATGCCCATCTGTGCTGGTGTCTTCCCAATTTCCTGGGCTGCTCTAAGGTATGCCTTGGATCCTGGTATTGGTGCTTACTGGCTCCACCCTGTTGGGGCTCAAGATCTCCTGCTGGTTCATTGAGGTGGAACTTGGCTTGGACACATATGGTGTTGCACTGGTCCCCTTCAGTCATAGCAACAGGGACTCTTCCCATCAATCTCCCTAGCCTCCCAAGCTAAAAGACTGCTGTACTTCTTCTGCTGGCACCACTATTCCTTGAATTTTTCCTGGGACAATATTCTCTGGATTTTTCAAGGCCAACAAGGGAGGTTCAAAGTACTTGTGGTTTACTCTACCATCTTTGCTCCTGGAAGTCAAGTAGGTGACTTTCAAATATTCAGTCTGGGGGCTGATAGCCTCAGGAGCAACTTCTGTTACTGTCGCAGTGCTCAGGCTTCCCTCTTACCCAGCTCCACCTGACTCCAGTCCTGTACTGAGAGGTTTGGTAATTGGCCCTGCAACTGGTGACTCACACTTCCAAGGCCATTTCCACTCCATTATGGCATGGTTGCCACCTGCACACTCTGTGTTCTGGCATAACAAATCCCTTCTGTCAACTTTCTGGGATGTCCTGGGCTGCAAATCTGTCACATTCTGTCTCCCAGTGAATTCTGCCACTTTCAAATTTGCCCAGATTCACTTTTTGGAAGATTCTGAAGGAATTTGTAGAAGAGTTTAGTTGAGTCCCTACTTTCACTATGCCATCTTGGCTCTGCCCCAGTGAAAGGTTTTTTTAAGAAAAAAAAGTCAGTATTGATAGGAAATACAAAAGTAGAGATCATCAGAAACCCAAGAGAATCTTTCTCATACCTGGAGTTCAACATAATGTTGTAAGCACAGATTGTCACATAATTAGTTTTTAGGACATTAAATAGCAAAATATGCAGCCATGGACAATCCTTGCTGGTGTCAGTCATGCATAGATCATTTCTATGTCTGTAGAGAAAGTAGAAGATTAAGGAAAAGGGAGAAAGGTGCTAAAAAATATTGTTTCAAAATATCTATAAATATTAATGTAATATATTATTATTTAAATATTAATTCAAATAATTAATTAATGGTAATTTATATTTAAAATGTTAATTTAATTGTTTATATTTTACACATGAGATGGCTTTCTATCCAATGAACAATAAGTACACAGACTACAAAAGAAACCAATCATATCAATGATTGGCAGATATGGTCTCAACACTTTCAAAGCTATACGAGTTAACTCAGCTATAATATGTTATGGACGAGGATAATAGCAGATTACAAAGAGTATTTTTTTAATAAAATAATAAAGCCAAAAGGTGGGGAAAATGAGATTGTAGAAAACCTTGCAAAATATTCAAATAAGTTAGATTTATCTAAGAGCATTTCTAAGTAACCTATGAGAAGGGCACCAAATGTGAAAAATAGTATTTTCATCCTCAGTGATAGTGGAACCACCATATTTTGACTCTAACACTTCTGTTCATAATATGTTATATGTAGAAGTTGAAATGTCACTACAGAAGATAAAGTAAGAAAGAATGGCCAGATCAGGCCACACGATAAATCTGTGCTGGAGGTGACAGAACATTTACAGCACTAAAATGCTTTTTACAAGATAACTGAAAAGTAAAAAAAATACTGAAAAATTGGGAAAAAATGGATTTTATTATTAGTAAAAAAAGTCATCAAGAAGACATCACTAATCTTACATTTTAAAAAAAACTAAGATCTATATAAAAATGGAAAATATATTAAAATTGAGGGTTCAGAAAACAATTGTGTATAGCAAACCATATGTTCACAGTCGTACAATTGACTAAAAAATATAAAGATTTAAAAATAAGGTTTTTTATTATTAAAAATAAATATACCCAATTAAGCAAATTATAGCCTTAAAAATTCTTCACCAAAATGATGTTTTCCATGTACATGGTAAGATCATACAAAATTTCTAAATAAAAGCAACCAGAAATCTCATTTTTAACCATTCTTTAATTATCAATATCAACCAAGATATAATAGAGACAAATATTTGCATAATAGGCACTTGGGCCCATTGTGGAAAATTCCCCAACAAGTTCAAATAGACAAAAGACCCTCCAGGCAGTTACTACTGATTAATAATGTACTTATTAAAATAATAAGATCAATTCAAGTAGATCAAATGGTCAATGAGTTGAGATTCAAATTAAAAAGAACAAGTAAAGTGGACTGGATTGCCCTCAGGAAATTGTGACATTCTTTTAATGACTCTAAAAAACATTCATATTTTTATAGCATTAATACACTAATTGCAAGACTGTGAACTATTTAACACAATGGTCTCTGAGGAATTAAAATTGAGATTATCATAAAAAGTCAAAGGAGAGAAATATGGTACCATGAACAGGCTTCAACATATACCAAATATGGAATTTCAAAGAATAACTTGGGTAAATTATTAGGAAAACATAGGCGCAAAAGAAATGTTATGGGTATAGATTGAAAATGAGAGATAAGAGATGAATTACCCTGTGCTCTACTTATATATGGAAAATAGAAAGGCCTTCAGCCCTTGCTGTGGACCCTCCGTAGAAAACTTAAGAGAAGATGTGTGCAAAGTCCTACAGGGTGAGCAGACATGAAGACTTTGGCATTTATAATTGGAAGAACATTTAAATTAATGAGATCATGAATTTATTTGAATATTTGAGTAAGAACTTTTAAAGAAGGACAGCATTCTATTTTCAGGAAATAGAGAATAGGAGAAAGTAAATGGTCTGGATGATCAGCAGATTAAGATGAGTGCAGGGATTCAGTCCAAAAAGAAAAGGACATAGAAATAAAAAGTTAAAAGGGGACATCAGTACAGTTTCAGAGAACTGAAAGGTTGCAATAGGCTCACAGCTTCACAGAGTTACTTTATAAAAATTTAATTAGATAAAAATCATTATCTTATATTATGGAAGGGTAAACAATAATAAAAGACTCTGATTTACATCTTGGAAATCATAAAGACAATAAACTATATAGAGTAACTTATTAATTCATCTTTAATTCCTTGTCATATTTTCAAAAAAAGTGAAACCATATTAAATGCAGTATCAAACTAAATCATTAAAAATAAAAATGGAATACCATTCAAAATGAGCAGAGAAATAAATCATGGGGTCTTAGATTTGGAACTAGACTAGATTTTGGAATCCATATAGTACAACCCCTTCATTAATAACAAAAATTAATAATATTGTTGTTTATTCTTTTCCTAAAAGTACCAATGACATCACGGGTGATTCTTGACTTATACATGAATTAGAGTTGAGTAAGGCAGAGGTTCATAAAGTTATCAGCCTTACTTTCTCTTCCAGAGTAATCTAACAGTGGCAGAACAAAAGTCAACATGACTAGTGATGGCCTGGGATGCATGGTATTGGCATCACTGATCCCTGGCTAAGCTCTAAGCACTGGGCAAGTGTCTCATTTAGCCAATTTCATACTTGTTGAGATAAATTGTTCCCATCCACCCATTCTGCCAGGAAAATTTTCACATGCTTTACATAGACACATACTCCCCCAGTTCATCAATAGATGATGACCTATTGTTTATCCTCAGCATAGCTGAGGTTACTAAAACAATTTACCATGGTTTGGCCACTATGCATGCTACAGCTTCTTGGAACTACAGGTGAGAATTGGATGAATCAGGTGGACACCAAAGGTGCATGAGAAGCCCCCAAAGAGCTTAGTAAGCCCTCATACTAGAGGTGATAGTCCTCCTGAATATCTTGTATACCTCAATGGATGATGATGAGGATGATGATGGTGATGTTGATGATGATAGAATCTGAGTCCCAGGGAAGTTAAAGGATTTGTTCAGAATCACATATGCATTATTAAATAAAAGAGGCAAAAGTTAAACTCAGACTGATTGCAAAGTGTGTGTTTGTTCTACTATACCATGTTGTCTCTCAGATATTATGAAGCAACAATGCGACTTAATTACAGTTGTTGTTCAATCCTTTTCACTTGTATCAGACTCTTTGTGACTCTATTTAAAGCCCTTTTGGCAAAGATACTTCAGTGATTTGCCATTTCCTTCTCCAGTTTATTTTATGGAAGAGGAAACTGAGGCAAAGAGGTCTAACTAATTTGCCCTTGATAACTAGTAAAGATTCAAGGACAGATTTGAACTTAGGAAATTGAGTCATCCTGATTCCAGGTCTGACACTCTATCAACTGTACTACCTAAAAATTGGTATTTATCTCTATATTTTCCTGAATAAAGTATACAAGAAAAAATAAGGAAATATTCGAACAAAAAGATATAAAGCTGTAGAACTCTTTTCTCCATGAGGTTTTATAGGCTAGAAATACAAATAGATTTTAAAAGTTTTGCTAGATTCACAGAAAATATATTGACTAATGAATTATCATACCATCTTTGGGCTACATAGGGTAATGCAGACATTTTTTAGGTGGACAGAATGTAAGGTCACCAAAGTCTCCCTGCAAATATCACCAGAAGCAGAACTAAATACATGACAAATGTTCTTTTTTAAAAAGTACTTTTATCTAAGAACTATGAATTTTATTTAGACTAACTTTATATTTTCTGGTTAGTAACAGTTACCAAACTCAGTTTCTCCAAATCCATTTTTAGGAAAGAATAGATTAAGACTTCAAAGTAAACTTGCCCACTTCTTTGCCTCTTATCCTGCTAGATGTAATTTTTAGCAACATTTTCAAGTCCATGGCTCATCACTTCCATTTATATCTTCTGTCCTCCAATTTTCCCGAAACTGTTTCTTCATAGTAAATATTCCTTAAAAAGTTATTTAAATATAGATAAAATTATTGAAATATTCCCAGACAGTTATTTCTCAATTTGCCCTGTCCTATCTTTAATAAATAAATTTAATGAAAAAGTCCACCAACTTTTATTTACAAATATATCTCTTATCTAAGTAATTGAGATTGGTGCTGAATTTCCTTAATAATTCTCTTAATTCTTTTTTTAGCTAGGGGAGACAGGGCCTGTGAAGTATCATCTCCTGTAAAAACTTGTGCTCTAATTAAAATTGTGGTAAAGAACAACACCTTATAATAAAATGTAATTCATTATGTAGCCATCTTACATTCAAGTATTGTTAGGCTTTCATCTCTGAGGACATCAAAGTATATTTACACAGAAGATCAAAACTGAAGCAGCATTAGAGCCAGGGGAGCTAGTGGATTACACATAAAAAGAATTAACAGCTTGAGAGTAAAAGTCATCACTCGTAATGGGAAACAGGTCAAAATTTTTTGACATAAAAAAATAGTTTGATAAGATGGCTTAAAAAAAAAAAAAGAATGGTCCAGTTTCTCATCCTGGTTAAATCACAGGTACATAGGAGATTTCCTATAGAGTAAAGTAGGATAAAACAGCTATCCCAGTGGTAACAGTGGCAGTTATCAAATGTAACACATATAGGTTCTATGACTTTCTTTCTGAAAGCAAAAAAGGATTGTGTGAAGAAAGGTTAACAGTCACTGTAAGTGGGCCACACAGAGTCTTTGAGTCCTGGACCTCAGGTAACAGACATCTGGAGTATGGTAGTTCCTGTTCACTTTTTCTTCCTGTCTGGGTAATGGCGTCTCTTCTATGGTACAGTACCTATGGTTTAACTTTGATCTGTAAATGGATCATTGAGTTGGTAGTCTCTGTCTTTTAGAAATCATTTTATTATTAAGAATGAAACTAAACCCACATCTCCTGCTACCTTTGAATTTTGATCTGAGAACCTACTGCTTTCATCACATAACATCATAACCATACCAAGTTGATGAGAGAGAATAGAAAAAAAAAACACATTTAAAAAGAAGCAACAAAAAAGAGTTTTAGTACATCTTGCTTTGATTTTGTTTGACAAATGCTTTTGTACATATTATCTTCTGTCCCACCACACCCCTGTTGGTTACTGAC
This sequence comes from Potorous gilbertii, assembly GCA_028658325.1. NCBI lineage: Eukaryota > Metazoa > Chordata > Mammalia > Diprotodontia > Potoroidae > Potorous > Potorous gilbertii. The sequence continues at coordinate 45,734,208 of CM053773.1, forward strand.
AAGAACTATTACCTTTTTTTACTTCAAGGAGTTTGCAAATTGGATACTTTCCTTTTGTGTGCCATCTGCTCATATTTTCAAATGGTCAGAGTCATACAGTTCCTTGCAAATCTTGGTATTCCCAACTATCAGTGTCTGAAAATTTCAGACACAGAGCTATGAAATGGTGCCAGATGAACTGTTCTCATAGTTTTCTTTTATGTAACTTCAAGTGGAATTTTTTTAAATATTTGGTACTATTTTAAAATTACAGTTATATGAGGGATGGATTCTTTTATATAATTCAAAGATATAAGGATCTTCATGTATCTTACTTTATGCTGAATATTATTTTGAATTGATGGAAATTGGCTAACTTTTTTGCTTTACCCCCTCAAACAATAACAGAAAAACATGTAATATCATAGTTAGAAAGAACCTCAGAGACTATTTTATCCAAACCAAATCATAACCGAGACTTTGTGTACAACATACCTGACAATTGGTCATATAATTTCTGCTTGAAAAGTTACTTCACTCTACTGGTGACCTACTGAGAAGTAGATTATTAGTTTCTTCACTTTAGGATAGCTCTAATTATAAGTAAATTTTATCTCAGATCAAGTCTAAATCTGCCTCTTTGCAACATTGAAATATTGTTTTTGGTTCTAGACTCAGGAGCTATATTGAAGTTTAATCCCTCTAAAAGTCAGTCAATAAACATGTATTAAGTACCTAATAAGTACCAGACATTGTGCTGTACATGATAGCCCTTCAAACACTTGAAGAAAGGTTCCATGCCTCTATTGATTCCCTACACTAAACATCCCTACACTAAACACTTCATAGGAAACTTGAGATTCTCCAACAAATTGATTCCTTTTCTGAATGCTCTTCATTTTGTCAATTTCCTTCATAAAATTACATGCCCAGAACTGAATGTAATACGGCTGTAGTATGAGCAGGAAAGAGATCAAGAGGACTCTCAATCCACAGCTCTGGGCACTCTATTTCTCAGGACGTTGGGGAGAGGGAGTGTCTGCCCTGTCACACTGATGATCTATATTGAAATTAAAAAACTTACAGACTTTTTTCATATGAACTCATCTTGAACTATCTCATAGCTAAAATTTGTGAAGTTGAAGACTTCATATTTATCTTTCTTGAGGATTAAGCAAGTAGATAACTAGAGGATAGAATTCTGGTTTAGAGACCTCAGCCCCTAGCCTGAGTATGTGTGACTCTGGGCAAGTTGCTTAATCTCTATTTGTCATTATCTACAAATAACAATAGTGTCTATCTCAGGATTGTTGTGAGAATCAAAGATAAAATGTGAGAAGTGCTTTTTAAAGCATAAAGCAGGCATTACATTTAATCTTGTTAGATTTCACCTAGTGTTCTAGTCTACCACAACTTTTTCACCCTTAATTTGTCCTTCAGCGTACCACCTATGAATCCCTAGGAAAGAGAATCCTAAATCAACATAGTTAATTTTGTTTTCTGAGCTTTGTTCTAATCTTACATCAAGGGACTATCCACTAGACTATTTAATTTCAAATGCAATATATCCAAGACAGTTTTCATTCTCCACCCACCACCCACCACCTTGCCAAAGCCCATCCTTTTATCAAATATAAATTCTTGAGAACAGGGATTGTTCTTGTTGTTATTATCTAGACAAAGTCAAGATCACACTTTTAGACTGGCCAAAAGGATGACAGAAATGGACAACATAGGAGATGAAAGAGTTGAGGAAAGGAACTGAGAGAAAGGCAAGAAGTCACATGTTAGGGGGAACTCAGCTGAAAGAAGGACTAACTTTCCCTAATACATGGCTTGTTCATTTATCTTTATAGAGACATCTGGTTGCTAGGGACAATGAGAAATATTGAGCCTCCAGACAGGTAAATTTCTCAACCACCCAGAAGAGCTCATTGTCCAGTTCCATCTTGAAGATCTTCAGTGATGAAAGTTTCACAGTAACTTTGATTTTATCTTTCAAATTGCTAGAATGCTTGTTTTTTCTATTTATCAATCACTTAACAAGCATTTATTAAGAGATTCCAATGTTCCAGGCAAGGCAACTGGAATAAAATAATAAAAATCAAGCTAAACTTATCTTCAAGGAATTTAGGTTGTATCATCAGTAAATATCATGTAAGTATAAATATCATATACATACAGTAAATAGAAGATAATTTCATACAGAGGCACTAATAGAACAGAAGGAGGAATATCAGAAGAAGTTTATGTAAGAGGAAGATCTTCAGCTGAGTTTTGAAGAAAATAAGACTTTCTAAGAGGCAGAGGTGAGATAGAAAAATTCTACTTTACAAGAAACCAAAATGTCTTTTGCTTTAAGTTCATTCCTTTCTCATTTAATCTTTCAAAGGTATGTAGAATAAATTATTCAATTGTACTAGTGAAATGTTATTTTCTATACACGATTAAACTATTCAATCCTCTCTTCAAAAAAAGGAACTCTTCACATTCTTGAAAATAATAATTACAGTACTCAGCTTTTTGTCTTTTTCTAGGCTAAAGAGTACTGATTTCTTTAACCTCTTCACAGAGGACATATTTTTCTATCGTTTTAATTATCTTTATTTCGTGGTATCTCTCTGGGCTCTGTTCTTTTGTGAACTTAATCTATACTAGGTAAATGTAACCTACACTCCAATTATTAAGAAATAAAAATTCCTTGAGTATAAAATAAAATTGATGAATTAGATGAAAGACAAAGGAATACCTTTGAAATCTTTAAAAGGCTTTCAAAATGTGGAATATCAGAGATCTCGTAAGTTTCTTACATCATCCACAATGCCTAACACAAGACTATGTATAAGTTCAATAAATAGAAGTTGAATTTTTAAAATGAATGAATGATTATTGCAAGACTAGACCAATAGCCTTTTGGAGATTCAGGTAATATGAAGTCTCCATTTTCAACACTTAACAGAAGACAAAGAGAAATGAGTTTCTCCAAGTCAAGCTGTTACCCCTACTTAGTTTTATGAATTCTTTCCAGAGTGGACAGCTGTTTGGTATTTACCAGGCAAAATAAGGCTACACATAAAAATAATTAACATATAACTTTACTCTCTCATTCCAACAAACACATGCTCAAATAAACTGGTATAAAACATGGCATCATTTGCAAGTGTAAAGACTATCTGCTTTTTTTTTCTAATTTGAGTCTTTAAAAATGATATGCAATAATGGAAGAATAGCTCCATTATTCATTTAAAAGAGAATTAGCATAACAAAGCTGCTTAATGTGAGAGTTCAAAAAGCTCTGATTAATATATTAATCCTTACATTTTACAATGGACTTCATTCTTGCAAATAATTTCTATAAGAAATTTTCAATATACTCAAAGTCATTTTCTTCAGAAACATTAACTCTTTGCAAATTGCCTTAGAAAATTCTCCTTAGAAAAATAATTCTTTATGAACTGAGATTGGAACTCATTGGAAAGGATTTGCTTTCCTATAATATTTTGACCCCTAGGTATATAGGCATATGTTCAGTGGAAAGAATGCAGGGTTTAATGGGAAAAAGGTAATCCTTGCCTGAGGATGGCAGGGTTTTTTTGTTTTTTGATTTTTTTTTGGGGGGGGGTGAGATGGCACATAACAGCCAATTAGGAATACAGAACCACTTGGACAAAGAGAACATTCTGCCAACCAAATGGGGAAAAAAGTGGCTGATGTCAGCAAAGTTTAAGAATCTTGACAATTTTGCAATATTTTGTAAAGAACAATTGCTTCAAAGCCGAAGGTAAAGAGGGGTGCAGACTGCATATACTAGAGTCAGAACAAGACAGAGAATGAACTAGCACTTCAGGGTAAATAGGCAATGGAAGATGACAGTTTCACCGAAGTCCACATTCAAATCACTGGAATGCCTTTTATGAATATTGTGATATCGGTTTGCATGAAAAGACTGACCCTTTGTATGAGAGGAGAAAATAGATCTATTTCCCTGCTCTTCAGATGAACCCTCTTTCTATTCTTCATGTTTTGAGGTGAATATGCCTTATGTTCATATTTGCAATGAACTTATCATCTTCAGCTCAGAGGCCACTGGGAACAAAAGCCCTCTCTCATATCCCCACCCATTCAACTTTGCTTCTCAGCTTACCTAGGGTCCTTCTCAGAGTGTTCTCTAGGTATGCAACCTCTCAGGGATATGACCTCTAGACAGGAAAGAGGGACCTTGTTCCCAGGCAAATCTGCTTAAGATAAAACCCCTTTCATCATTCACATTCCAAGGCCTTGTCCTGGACAGATGAGGCACCCTTGCGTCTTCACATGACTCGCCTTCCTCCTCTTTCTCTTCTCTACTATGGCAAAATACTTTAATGGAATTCTTCCCTCAAATAACTTCTCTCTAGTCAGTGATTCTTGGACTCCTGAACTGCTCTGACTCTTCTGTAATTAGCATACCGCCATGATTTGTAGTCTCTGAACCTTCACCTAATGATATATGAACCTTGTTCCGCATTGTCAACAACTCATTCCCTTTCCCCTATCCATCTAAACCTTAATTCCTCCCCCATATCCCATTCCATGTCTTCCTATCCCAACATCTCTCTGGAGTGCCTGCTAGATAATTAACAAATTTCTTTTTATCTTAAACTTTCCCATTCTTCAACCTTGTGACTCTCATGAAGACCTAACTCTTTCTTAAGGACACACTTTCTCTTGCCATCCATTTCAGTTCTAGTTTTACTTTCTCTTATGCCTCCCAACTCACTGGTTTTGCTAAGGCAATATTTCTTGTTCCTCATTTCTACTTCAAGACTCTCCCAATACTACTATTGTTTTACACTTCACACTTTTGAGGTTTACTATATCCAAATTTATGACTCAATTCAGAGTGCAGTGGCCATTATCACTCCCTTAAGGAATTTCTCCTTCTTTCTTCAATGAATTCAATGCTGCCTCGTTCATAATCTTTCTTTCCACCTCAAACTCTGCATTATCCTAAAGGAATTCAACATGCATATGAATGTCCTTTCAAATATTCTCAGTTCCCAGATTTTTAAGTTTTTATGACCTACTCATTTCCTTTAACTTTCCTTCTCCACTCTACCTCAGCTATAATACACAAAGATGGTTACACCTTGCTCTTGCCATCCCTCACAAAGATTCCTCTTTGTTGATGGACCCTGAAATACTTTTGTCTAGTCATATTCTTTTATCATTTTGTCTTTTCATATTACTTACTCCCCTTAAATCTGTTTTTCATCTTCATCATGGCCTCCATTCATTCTAAACTTGAGTTCATTCACACTCATTGTTCCTATACTAGCTATATACTCTTCTCTTTCCTAATTTTAACTCTGTTTCTCTGCTCTCCAATTTCTTGTTTATTTTCCTTTCTTTGATCATGTCAAACACCAGCACTATATTCCTTCCACTACCTGTCTCTTTTCCTCTTCTTCCCATATTGTTTAATGAAACTGGAGGAAATCTATAAGTCATGCTGACTGGTTCCACCACAAATTTATGTTATTTAATCTCACCTAGGTCATCAGTGTGACAACACAATCATTCCTCTCCTTCCTGATTGATTCCCATATCCTACTTGAATCTAACTCTTTGTTACCTGTCCAGTTATTTAACAGTGTTATTATTATAAAGTTTGAAATGGTATATGCCACTATCTTAAAGATAAGTATCATTTCATATGCAGGTACATCTTTTCTACCTGTATATCTCCGAAGAATGACAACACTATCTTCTAGGTTTTTGGGGGTTTGGTTTTTTTGGGGGGTTTTGGGAGTTTTTTTTTTAATTTAAGGCACAGACAGAGATTTTTGATCCTGGACTCACAGACTTGGATCGTTTCTGACCAGCCTAGGTAATCTATCACCAATAACTTCCCCTTTCTTGGGATTTTCTTGGCAAAGATACTGACTTGGCTTGCCATTTCCTTCTACAGCTCAACTTACAGATGGGGAAACTGAGGCAGAGTTAAGTGATTTGCCTAGGGTCACACAGCTAAGTGTCTGAGACCAGGTTCGAATTCACAAATATGATTCTTCCTGACCCCAGGTCTAGTATTCCATCAGTTGTGTCACCTGGTTGGACCCTATAGAAATGTGAATTATTTTTACCCTCACCAATATCAATGAAAAATGATATAATTTAGTTTTCTAATCAACTTTACTGATTGTACTTCTGGGTAGAGATAGCTAAGATTTTGTTGCTGACAGCAATGCATAACAAAAAAGTAAATGTAACAAAAGTCACCAGCCCCACCTCATCCTTTGCAGTCTTACTCCCTAATTGATTTGCATGTAAACAGGAGTGTGATAGAGTTTACAGAAATCCCTTCTTAGAATTTTAGAGCAAATGAGTCATAGTTTTACCATTGGAAAGGGTCTAAGAAGGAAGGCAACTGGTACAAACTCTTCATTTAGGATTGAATAGGTGAATACAAAGATCCGATGACTCTGTTACTGGAATCTCAAGTTCACTTTTTTCTTTCTTTTCTTTTGAATTTACTAGTTTGCTGGCTAACAAATACAGGCTTCATCCAGCCTTTCTTTGACTGCATCACAATAAAGAAGCTTTACTTTCCTGAACAACTGCTGTTCTAGATGAAACACTCTCAGAACCAAGGAAGGGCATTTTTTTTCTTCAAAAGGCAAGCCAGCATACACTCTTTCTCAGCCTTTCTCTGCAAAACCCTTTACTTCTTTTTCTCCTCTTTGAGGTTTCTTCCCTGAATCAGATCTTTCTATCCGGATGACTCTTAAAATCATATTATTATTTATTTGTTTCCTCATTCTTATTACTGTTCTAGGTAGGAATAAGTCATTCAGGCAACAACACTCCATGCCATTTCTGGATTAACAGTTGTACATACTGATCACTATTTTTTTACAGCAGGATGTTAATGAAATCAGCGCTGGGTTGATTTTTTTTCCCTCATGCTTTAAATTGAAGACAGGTTTATTGCTCTTCACTCAGTATGGCTCTAGTCTCACTAGATCCACCTTCAATTCATTCATTTGAAGGGGTAAGGGAGAAAAAGAAGCATTTGTTTTTCTGTTTATCTAGTAAAACATTTATAGGGAGTCCACTTTTGTAGACAGTCTGCAATGGAAATAGCTGCTTCAATATGTCTCCCCTTAAAAAAGATCATAGAAAAGGGTTAATGATTCAGTGACATATCAGGCAAAGGAAGTTGTAGGTAATAGCTTTGGCACACTGACCTTGAATGGTATCAATGTCATTGTCATTGAGAATATTAAGTGGCTATCATTCTGCAGGTAGTTTGTCAGTGAAGGGGGAAGTTGTAGAGAAAACAAACTGATCTTGTAAATCCAAAATTCACATTGACATGATAATGGAAAAGCTCCACTCCTGGGTTTGTTATTGGTTTTGAGTAGCACAGGCAGGATTTTCTGGTCTGCTGCATCCTTGTCAACATCAGAGAGCCTAACTTTGTCTTAATAATCTAACCAACATGACCTCATTTCTTACAGTACTGACCTTTGTTCAGCCTACTATAGTTTCTTATAAAATCCTGCCTGGCTCTTCTCATCACTGTCTTATAGCATAAATTAAAAGGACAGTATTTTACAATCCCATTAAATCAATAAAAGCTGAAACACACAAAAAAGTCAAGCCAATAAGAAATCTAGTTAACTACCATTAGTGGTAGAGGAAGAAAGCACCTAGACTATGAATCCAAAGCAAAAGGTATGACTTTCAGAATCAGTTGATTGATTCACTGCACAATAAACAGCATATCACAAAACAGAGGATGGAGCAGCCTTAAAGACTGGTACTTAATTAAAGAAGTGTTCTTGCAATTAATGATGCCAACAAGTTCTTAATGTTATCTGGATCTGTAGCTAGATTCTGCCCTTCTTAAAAAATAGAGATATCAGTTAGATCCTTGTTTTTGACTTGCTTATTTTTAAGAAATAATGCCACTCATAGCAGTTTCTTTAATAAGAAATGTAAACTCTCTACACAGTTGTAAAAAAAAAATATTTAAAAATATCTTATAAACAAGAACAGGGTTTGAAAACTTTCTTTGACTCTTAGAACCATGGGTAAGTCACTTATGTAATCATCAAGCCTGGAAATTCTCTAAAACTAATTTTGAGGCAATTTAACTATTGTATTTTTACTTCCACATACCAATGAAGCAAAATATCTGGCCAAAAAAAATTAGTAAGTTTCTCATACTTAACAATTAAGGAATAAATTAGATTTTCCTCTAGTTTAAAAGTCCTAAAATCTAAGTGCAAACCTTAAACCTCAAATTTATCAGTCACTTAATTTTTCCCCATTCTATAAAGTAATATAAGTAAATGTCTTCTGGTAGCTTCATTTGTGATCCCTGAAGATAAAAATGACCATAAAGAAGTAGATAGAACCCTGGGGAGGTCCACATCTCCAAACAAGAAAAAACCTCCTACTTTTTAACCATATGATAGCTATGATTCCCAACATAGTATTTGAGGTGTTTGTAGCCCCATCTATGATTTTCTTTTGATTGTCATACATGACACAACTGAAGGAGTACGGTGGTAAATATTCCTGAACATCTTTAATTCTCTTTAGTGCCTTCATCAAAAATTTGTACATAATTCAGGAGCTGAGAAAGGGCTGCCTTTCTAAGGTTTAACTTTTTGATAAGTTCCTAATCATTGCAACTTCACATAAAAACAAGCATTCTTCTCTAGATCATTTTCTTGTTGAGAACTAGGTTACTGTGATGTTTTTGTCCCTCTGAAGACTATCAACATGTAACTTTTAATTACCTTCCCTAAGGTATTAATTTATTTTTCAAGTAAAAACAATTTTAATACTCATTTTTAAACCTTTGAGTTCCACATTCTCTCCCTTCCCCCTTCCCCACCCACCCTCATTGAGAAGGCAAGCATGTGTAGTCATGCAAAATGCTTCCATAAGTCATGTTGTGAAAGACTAATTATATTTCCCTCCATCCTCTCCCTCCCTCCACTTATTCTATTCTCTCCTTTGATCTGTCCCTTTACCAAAGTGTTTACATCTGATTACCTCTTCCCCCAATCTGCCCCCCTCATCCTTATCCCCTGTCCCCATGCTTTCCTCTAGGTTAGGATAAACTTCCATACCCAACTGAGTGTGCATGTTATTCCTTCATGAAGCCAAATCTGATATAAGGAAGGCTCACTTATTCCCTTTCACCTTCTACTTCTTCTCCTCTTTTGTGAAAGTTCTCTCTTGCCTCCTTTTTGTAAGATAATTTGCTATATACCCCCTTTCTCTTTCACCCAGTACGTGCATTCCTCTCAGGATTTAATTTTCATTTTTAGATAAAATTCATTCATATTTAGCTCATCCTGAGCCCTCTTCCTCTCTTTCTCAAATCTTTTAGATATATATGGAGAGAGAAAATGAAAGAGATACACACATGTGTGTATATATATATACATACACACATATATGTATATATACATATATGAACATGTGAACACACATATATGTACATATATATATATATACATTATATTCCCTCCAACTCTCCTAATGCTTAGAAAGGTCTCATGAGTTATAAATGTTATCTTCCCATGTAGGAATGTAGACAGTGCCTCATGGTTTCGTTTTCCTGTTTACTTTTCATGCTTCTCTTGATTCTTGTATCTGAGAGTCAAGTTTTCTATTCTGCTCTGATCTTTTCAACAAGAATGCCTGGAAATCCTCTATTTCATTAAAGTTCCAATTTTTTCCCCTGAAGTATTATACTCAGTTTTACCAGGTAGGTGATTCTTGGTTTTAATCCTATCTCCTCTGACCTCCACAACATCATAAAACAAAACCCTTTGATCCCTTAGTATACATACTAGATCTTGTGTTACCCTGCTTGTGTTTCCACAATACTTGAATTGTTTCTTTCTAGCTGCATGTAATATTTTCTCCTTGACCTGGGAACTCTGGAATTTGGCTACAATTTCCTAGAAGTTTTCATTTTGATATCTCTTTCAGAAGGTGACTGATGGATTTTTTCCATTTCTATTTTACCCTCTGGTTGTAGCATATCAAGGAAATTTTCCTTGATAATTTCTTGAAAGATGATATCTAGGCTCTTTTTTTTAGATCATGGCTTTCTTTTTTCTTTTATTTTTTCTTTTCAATTGTTATCAATTTTATTTTATTTTTATATCAATTTAATTATTAATTTTATGTGATCTCTCCTGAATCCATTTTCCAAGTAAGTTCTTTTTTCAATGAGATATTTCACATTGTCTTCTATGTTTTCATCCTTTTGGTTTTGTTTTATAATTTCTTGATTTCTCATAAAGTCATTAGCTTCCACTTGTTCCATTCTAATTTTTAAGGAATTATTGTCTTCAATGAGTTTTGAATCTCTTTTTTCCATTTGGCTTATTCTGTTTTTTAAGGCATTTTTTTCCTTATCGACTTTTTGGATTTCTTTTGCCATTTGGGTTAGTCTAATTTTAAAGGTGTTATTTTCTTCAGCATTTTGGAGCTTTCCTTTAGCAACTATTAACTCATTTTTCAAGATTTTCTTGCATCACACTAATTCTTCTTCCCAATTTTCTCTCTACATCTCTTATTTGATTTTCAAAATCCTTTTTGAGTGCTTCCAAGGCCTAAGATCAATTCATATTTTTCTTGGGGGCTTTGGATGCAGGAGCTTTCATTTCCTTGTCTTCTTCTGGTTGTGTGTTTTGATCTTTTTTGTCACCAGTGACATAAGAAAATACCTCTAGCCCAAGAAAACAGAAATCTATAGTCTGCTTTTCCCCATTTGCTCATTTCCCCAGTCATTGCTTGACTTTTGACTTCTTTATTAAGTAGAGAGCCCCAGAGGCAGCAGTCTAGCCAATTACTTGATTTTTGAGCTCTTTGTTAAGTGGAGTGCTCCAGAAGCATCCAACTATAAGCTTCAAAAGTGGCTACCACTGCCGTAGGGGTGGGGCTGGCATTGGGTTTGGGGCCACACAAGTCTCAGTCAGGTGAGAGACTCTATTCCCACTGACCTTTCAAGGTGTCTTTGGTGTTTGTGGTGAAAAGTTTGGAAACTGCAGCAGCCATCAGTGACTCAGTTCCCTAAGGCCTGTTCCAACTGTGTCCCTGATGGCATGACCTATGCCAAACTGCTCTCTACTCCCAGCTTGGTGTGATAGACACTTTCCATTGACCTTACAGATTGTCTTGGGCTGGAAATTTGCTTCAGTTTGTCATTTTGTAACTTGCGCTGCTCTAGAATTTGTTTAGATTCATTTTTACAGGTTTTTTGAGGAACTTGGGGGAAGACCTCTAGCAGTTTCCTGCTTCTACTCTGCCATCTTGACTCTGTCCCATATGGCATTACTTCTTGGATCCCTTGAGCTTAGTCTCACTCTCCAGATGACTGTCTTTTTAATATGAAGTATTCATCAAAAACCACCTGATCAGACCTAGGAATCCAAAAATAAAATGGGGAACCTAATGTAATGACATTGATTCTCCATCCTCACCAGAGATAAGGCTACAAGTTAGTAGTAAAGCATGGATTGATGTATATGACATTTCATTTCTGTTACTCTGGGGCTACAAATACTTCAGTCCACAAAGGCTACATTAATCTCCTCTTCTCTCTGGATAGGCAACCTGATGGTCAAAAAATTTCTATTATTATGACTGTTTGAAGAGGGATTTTCCATGATCTCTAATACAAGTAAATTTAAAGGAAAGGCAATAAAAGTAACAGGGAACAAAATTTTGCCCACTGAATACTATGTGCCACTTGTTAGGTTTGGTTTATTGGAATTTAGTATCCCTGTTATCCAAAGCCCCTCAATTCTGCATTTCAGCTCTTACTGCAATACTTTTCTTGGGGATCACTCAAGAACAGTAGTTTTTAAACATTTGTAGCCTGCAATCCTTAAGATTCCCAGCAACTCTTCAAATACAAAATGGAATAGACTTGGCACTCAAGACACAGTAGGCAAGGAATATAACAACCTCCTGTTTGATAAACCCAAAGACCCCAGCTTCTGGGATAAGACCTCACTGTTCGACAAAAATTGCTGGGAAAACTGGTTAAC
>CM053773.1:45746754-45783743 GCA_028658325.1 Potorous gilbertii
AGGGAGGCCTGGAAGGACTTATATGATCTGATGCTGAGTGAAAGGAGCAGAACCAGGAGAACATTGTGCACAGCAATGACCACAGTGTGCAAGAGTTTTTTTCTGGTAGACTTGGAACTTTGTAATAACACAAGAACTTACTAAAAAAAAAAAATCCCAGTGGTATTATTCTAACACAAAATATCTTCCACACTCAGAAAAAGAAATAAGGAAGTTATTTGCAAAATGTAGCAGATCATGTTTGTATATGTGTAGGTTTTAGTGTATTATGTTTTGATTTGTTTTATGATTCCTTCCATTTATTTTAGTTCAACTACATAACATGACTATTGTGAAAATGTACTCAATAGGAAAGTATACGTAGAACCTATACAGAATTGTATGCTGTTGCGGGGAGGGAGGGGGTAGTGGGGGAAAGGTGGGGAGGGACAGGGGGAGATAAAATCTTAATTTTAAGGATGTGATTGTAGAACACCAAAAAAATAAAAATAAATTAATTAATTAAAAAAAAAATCTCAGACCTTTTGGTTTCCGTACTTATTTGGGGAGAGAAATCATGAGGCAAGATTGTGGGTGAGAGAAAGGGTAATTTGACAATATCCAGCTGTCAATGTAATACTCAAAGAATAAAAAGATGATCCAGAATAATTCTGAAACAGTTCAGCATCACAAAGGAAATGGACTCCAAAGGCAAGGGGCTATAGATGTCTTAGATAATAGGCTGGTCTCTCCAGTACCATGTTATTTCCACCACCACCCCTTCCCTGTACCAATTAATCAATCAATAGTTATATACAGGGCATATATGAAGTACCAGGAACTCTTCAAAATATTGTGAAGGATTCAGAAAACAATCCATTTACTATATGTAGTCTATCTCTGGGAAACTAATTTGCACAGTGAATAGAGAGCCAGGCCTTGAGTAAGGAAGACTAATCTTCCTGAATTCAAATCTGATCTCAGATACTTACTAGTTGTGTGATCCTGGTCAAGTCATTTAACCTGTTTTCCTTGTTTTCCTCATCTTTAGAACAAGCTGGAGCAGGAAATAGCAAAATACTCCATTATCTTTGCCAAAAAAGATTCCTAATGAGGTCATCAAGAGTCAAACACAATTGAACAACAAGAAACTTATCTCTGACTAGGACAGAGAATCGATGTTGTTCTATTAGGTTCCATATTTTCTTTTGTTATTCCTAGCCTTGATCCTCCTGGTTTTGGTTGAATACTCTGTATTAAACTGGCGGACATCTGGTGAGTGCAACTAAGCTCAAGGAATTCAAGAAGATAGATGATGGATAAAAAGATGTAGATACAGATATCTATATTTATCTCTATATACTCTCTTTTACTTCTAGTAAAGGAAAGAGAAAAGCTCTTATCATTGTACATATATAATATTAAGGTATCAACTCCTTTCCAGATACAACTGTCACTTTCTAACTGAAGTGCACAAATATCTCAAGCCATCCCTTTCCACCCAAATGGCTGAATTACATAACAAGTATATTCATGTCTCAGGGAAGATAGATCCTGTTTAAAACCACCTTATATACAACTAGGTCACTAGATAGAGAACTGGACCATGAGTCAAAAAGACTTATCTTCCTGAGCTCAAATCCACCTCAGACTCAGAACCTGGGCAAGTAACTTAACCCTGTTTGCTTTAGTTTCCTCATCTGAAAATGAACTGGAGAAGGAAATGGCAAACAACCCCAGTATGCCTGCAAGGAAACCTTAAATGGGGTAATAAAGAATCAGGCACAGCTGAACAACCACAAATCAAATATCTGCAGAATCAGAGATGGTGAAGGCTATATTTTAGATTTCCATAATTTCTTTTCTCCAATTGTCTCTTCAAGTAAATTTACTTCCCATCTTATACTAATTCCCCAGGCCAGTTGCCATCCCTTAAATTATTAATAAAACCCAATAAAATCATTAATTTCTTCAAATAATTTGGAGTAAAGCTTAAGAGGATTCAATCTTGCTGTACATTGCTTCAAAGTTTACTTACCTGTCACTGTGAATGAAACAACTTTACGTATACAGGCAACAAGTTTTTTAAACCTGTTAGTGAGCAGGAAATAAATACTTTTCTGAAAAGCTTATAAAATATAATACATGGTGGGTTGTTGATAAGAGAGGGGTTCTTACTTGTTGAAATGGAAACTTTTCCCCCAATTACTACTATCTAGTCTCAGGTTGTAAGATTTCTGGTTCCTATCATCAGAATGTGTGAAATGTTTTCTGATGTTGGAAACCCCCTGCATTGGCCACATAAAATCAGTCTTTCAGACTACTTAGTTTCTGGTTTTACTACTGTGTGGCATGGAAATATTAAGTGATATCCACAGTGGACTCATGAAGGAGAGATTATTAAACTTATTTATCTGGGGAAGTTATTACTCCCTAAAAATAATTAGTTATACCTTCTGTTATATACACATTAGTGGATCTTAGATCTAGAGCTCAAAATCAACTTGTCTAATTCCCACATTTTGCTGATGAGAAAATTATGGCTCAGGGACATTAGCAAATTCAGCAAAGCTACATTGGTTACATTAGGACTAGAATTTGAATTGATATCTTCTGATGCCTGAGTCAGCATACTTTCATCTGTATCACAGTGTCACTTCTCATATGGACATCAATGTTTTTAAATATATATATTTCTATTTCATTAAACATTTCCCAATTGCATAAAAAAAATTCTAAGTTTTTTTTTGAGTTCCAAATTCTCTTCTTCTCTTCTTCCCCTAATCTATTCTTGAGAAGGCAAGTAGTTGATATTATTAAAAATGTGAGGCAACTAGATGGGTCACGGATAGAATGCTGGGCCTGACGATAGGAAAACCTAAGTTCAAAACTGGCCTCAGACACGTACTACTTAGGTGACCCTGGACAAATCACTTAATCTCTGTTTGCCTTAATTCACTGGAGAAGGAAATGGCAAATAACTCCAATATCATTGCCAAGAAAACCAGGTAAATGGTAGCATGACTGAGCAATTGAAGAACAGCAATAATATATATGAATTTATAGAAAACATTCCCATACTAATCATGATGCAAAAGAAAGTAGAAAAAATGAAAAGAACATAAAAAGATGTTTCTATCCAGTTTAGAGTTCATCCGTGCTCTCTCTAAAGGTGGATAGCATTTTTCATCATAAGTCCTTTGGAATCTGCTTAGGTCACTGTCTTTTTCAGAATAACTAAGTCTTTTACAATTGATCTTTACAATATTGCTCTTACTGTGTGCAGTATTTTCCTAATTCTACTCACTTTATTTGCATCAGTTCATATAAGTCTTCCCAGGATTTTCTGAAACTATCCTATTCATTATTTATTATAGTACAATAGTATTTTATCACAATCATATACCACAACTTGTTCAACTATTCCCAATTGATGGACTTCACCTCAATTTGTAATTCATTGCCACCATGCACACAAAAAGAGCTGCTATGAAGATTTTGTACAAATAGTTCCTGTTCCCTTTTCTTTGATCTCTCTTTGTTGTGCATACCTAGTAATGCTATTGCTGGATCAAAGGTATGTACAGTTTTGTAACTCTTTGGGTATAGTCCCAAATAGTTCTTTGTGTGATGGAAATCAAATTAGAATCTTTTGCTGTTTCTGTTTTAGTATAATCAACTGTCTGATTGAATCTTGCCTTTATCAATCTTTATCAGTCTTTACAAGGAGTAAAATACAGAAATAAGAGTTTCTTTAACTAGAAACAGTGTATGTATTTGTATTGCTAATTATTTTAATATGATTGAAGAGATTGTGAGAAGCTTGGTTAGGGGACTTGTTTTGTAGCAGGGTCCCAAGTACCTTTTGTTTTTTTCTAATGAGGCACTGAGAAGGTATAAATACTCTGAGTTAAGGTTTTACTGTGGGGCTTAGTTTTGGGTAAAAAAGGTTTGAATGCCAGATGAGAAGTCTGGGAAGCCATTAAGGAGTCCCCCAGCTTTGAGAACCCAGATGCTGTGCTTCCCTCTCTGGTAACTATGGTCGGACAGTTGGGGTCCAATTGTCTGTTGAATTCAGGCAGAGGAAGCCATGTATGTTGATCTTTTGATTCTCTGTATTTTCTCTGAAGTTCAAGGTGCTGACTCCCCTGAATTAGGTGCATGATATATGTGCTTGGTTAAAGAAATAGTACATGTGTTTGATTAAAGTGATTATTAACACCTTGAAAGTTGCTTTCCTTTTATGATAACAGGTCCCCATGTGTATGTTGAGGTGCTTGCTGTTACACTCTAGAATGATTAGATTAGTTCACAACACCACCAACAAAAAAAATTAGTGTCTTAATTTTTCTATATCACCTCCAACACTTGTAATTTTCCTTTTCTGTTACATTAGCCAATGGAATAGGTATAAGTTGATATCTCAGAGTTGTTTTAATTTGCATTTTGTTCTAATCAGTAGTAATTTGGAGCACTTTTTATTTGGCTAATGAGAACTTTCATTTCTTCTTCTGAAAACTGTTCATAATTTTCAACAATTTATCAATGAGGGAATGGAGTTTGTGCTTATAAATTTGACTCAGTTCCCCATATTATTGAGAAATGAGGCTTTACTCAGACAAGCATGGTTTAATTTTTTTTTTCTAGTTATCTTTTTTCCTTCTAATTTTGACTACATGGGTTTTATTGGTACCAAAGATTTTTTACTTTCATGTAATTAAAATTACCAATTTTACTTCCCTTATACCTCTCTCTCTCTCTCTCTCTCTCTCTCTATCTCTTGTTTGGTCATAAACTCTTTCTTTATCAATGCATCTGAATGAACACTTTTCATGCTCCCCTAATTTACTTATGACATCACTATTTCTGTCTAAGTCATTTATCTATTTTGACTTTATCTTGGTATATTTTATGAGACATTGGTCTACGCCTAATTACTGCCCCCTACTTTGCATTTTTCCCAGCAGTTTTTTTCAAAGGTTGAGTTCTTCATCCTAAAAAAAACTTGGCTCTTTGGCTTTATCAAATTCTAAATTACTATGGTCATGTACTACTTTTGTTTGTTTGTTTAGTTATTTCATCCATGTCTAACTCTTGGCAGAGATATTGGAGTGGTTTGCCTTTTCCTTCTCTAGCTCTTTTTACAGATGAGGAAATGGAGGAAAATAGGATTAAAGGACTTGTGCAGGTTCACATAACTAGTAAATGCTTGAAGTCATGAAGATTTGAACTCAGAAAGATGAGTCTTTCTGTCTGCAAGCACAGTTCTCTAACCATTGTGCTGCTTAGCTATCCTTACTATTGTGTATTGCATACCTACTCTATGCCTCTGATCCAACACTATTTCCTAGTCAGTACCAGAAGGTTCTGATTTTTACAATTTTGTAACATAGTTTGATATCTGGAACTGTTAGATGTATCCCATCACTTTTTTTCCCATTGATTCCCTTAATGTTCTTGACTACTTATTCTTCCTGATGAATTTTGTATACTTTTTTCTAGCTCTATGAAATAATACTTTGGAGGGTTGATTGGTATGTCACTAAATAGGTAAATTCACTTAGGTAGAATTACCATTTTTATTATGTTGGTTTTACTTACCCATGAGCAATTAATATTTCTCTAGTAGTTTAGATCTATCTAAAAGTATTTTGTAATTGTGTCTACCCAGTCCCTGGGTTTGTCTTGGCAGGTAGACTTCCAAGTATTTCACATTGTCTTCAGTTACTTCAAATAAAATTTATCTTACAATCTCTCCCTTTCAGATTTTCTTGGTAATGTACAAAAATAGTGATTTTATGCAGGTTTATTTTATATCCTGCCACTTTGCTAAAGTTATTTTGATTAATTTTTAGTTGATTCTCCAGAATCCTCTGACCATACAATCTTAACATCTGCAAAGAGTGATGATTTTGTTTATTCATTGAGTATTTTTATTCCTTTGTTTTTTCTTGTCTTATTGATAAAACTAGTATTTCTAGTACAATATTGAATAATAGGGTTGATCATGAACACCCTTTCTTTAGCCCTGATCATGTTGGGAAGGCTTCAATTTATCCCTGTTACTAATAATGCTTGCTCTGTCTTGCTTTATTTTTTAAAATACTACTCATCAGTTCAAGAAATGTTCCATTGATTTGTATGCTTTCTAGTGTTTGTTAATAGGAATGGATAATCTACTTTGTCAAAGACCCTTTATGAGGAAAAATAAAAAGCATAAATGCAACACCAATGAAGATGAAATTAAAGGATTTATTTATGCCCAATTATATGCCAACAAAACTGTCAATCTAAGAGAAATGAATGAATAAATATTTACAAAACTATTAACAGTCCAGGTTAATAAAAGAAGAAATAGAATACTTAAATAACCCTAACTTAGTAAAAGAAATTAAACAAGTCAGAAATGAGATCCCTAAGACAAACCACCAGGACTAGACAAATGAATTACACAAACATTTAAGGAACAATTTGTCCCAATACTATATAAACTATTTGGAAAAACTAGTTTATAAAAAACAATTTATAATATTAAAAATATTATGATTCCATTTTGTTTTCTCACCACCATTTTGTGAAGCTAAGTTTGAGCTGATTTTAGGTGACATATTTACTTCCCCCTCCCCACTGTCACTGGACTACAAGATTACATTTCTACCCCTAATCTGATTGCTTCCTAATAACCACACAAATAGGAAAACTGGCATCATAATAACTTCATGCTGTTTTCTTTTTTCTGTTTTTCTTCCTACAAACTATATATTAACTGGGTAGAATCTAGTAGTCAAGGTCCCTTTGGCTCTCAGTTTGTTAGGTAACTAGCATGCTTAGCTAAATAAATTATGTTTCTCTTTTCTTATTTCAGTGTAACAAATCCTACCAAATGCCTTTTATTGCATAAATATGGTTTTGATGCCTAAACCAGGGTAGTATTAATGCAATATTCACAGCACTTATGGAGGCCATGAGTATGCCAGCACAGTTCTGAATTGCAAAATACAACAGACTCTCCACATGGAAGACAGAACCAAAGCATTTATTCAAACACTTGAAAGTGGAATCCCAACACCAGAAAGCCAAATTCATCATAACAACAAAGAAATCCATCATAGTAACCAAGTCTGTACACATTATCAGTCCATCCCACAAACAAACACGCACAATTCTAGCAGCCTGCTTCTTCTGTTGTCCTCAGCTCTGACTAGTCTGACCAACATTCTCTCAACTCTGCTCCAGCTCTGCCTCTTCTTGTTTTACCCTTCCTGCTCCACTCATCCCACCACAAGCTTCATGTAACTCAAACTCATGTAACTTAGGCTTCCTTGTGACTTAAATAGGTCACATAGGCCTATTAATGAATGGGAAAGATCTTTCCACTCCATTAAAAATACATTAACAATACAACCAGAGAGAGTAAAAACAGAGAAATCCATAGGCCAAATTCTATAATGAGTCATGGTGTAAAAATTTTAAATAAAATAATAACAAAGAGATTACAGAAATATATCACAATATTATACAAATTCACCATGTGTGATTTATGCTAGGAATGCAGGACTGGTTCAACATTAGGAAAACTATCAGTATAATTGACAATATCAATAACAAGAACACAAATTATATGATAATATGAATATAGACATCAAACATTCAACAGAGCAGAGACACATCGACAGGCAACAAGCATAACATGATATAAAGACCTGAGATTTTCAGGAAGTGTAAATTAAATATAATCAACACTTTGATATGGCATTTCTAAAAGCTAATGCTCTCATTGAGTGGATTAAAAGAAGTGTAACATCTTGAATGGAGGAGATGATGGTTTTCAGTCTCTCAGCACTACTACAGCCAAGGTACCTCTGAAATATTGTACTTCAATTTCTTGCTACTACATTTTAAAGATAATTACAAACCGGCATGGTACTTATAATAATACGATGATTTACATTTGTATGGTATTTTACTCTACTAAATGTTTCAGTATCAGAAGAAAATACAGTTTGATCAGTCCAGATAGAAGCACAGCATTTCCATTTACTTTGGAGCTCTACTTTACAGAGCCTTTCCATCTGACTTCAAGTTAAGACCTATATGTGCAACCTGAGTTCCTTGACAACAAAAATAGTTTTGATTTTCTATTTTTTCTTCAATACTTAATGTAATTCTTTGCACACAATGATTAATAAAAGTTTTTTCATTCATTCATTCAAACTACAGATGTTTTCCTATAGAAAAAAAAGACAGTAGAAACATAAAAGCTGTTTCCAAATATTTGAAAAACCATGTGGCATGGGAATGAGACTTCTCTTTGTCACAGGATAAGTATTTTTACCACCACCCTCCAGAAAGCATATATAATGATACACTGGTTTTTCATAGAAAGAGCAGTAGATAGAAGTTATACAAAAGTAGATACTGAGGTCTAAATAAAGATGATTCTCAATATTTAGTTGTCTTCATAATCTTTGATCGTCTGCTTTCTTTTATTTCCTTTCAAAGAAGGTGAGAACCTAGTAGTAACTGGAGATAAATGTCTGGGTAAAGGGTCCACTGGAGAAAAGATTTCCACAAGGATCTTTTCCCTAGAAGGTGGGAGGAGAGAGAAGATTTTCAAAAAAGGAATGGTGAGAGTGAAGGGGAGGTAAAGTCAGAGCACAAAGGGAGGTTTGTTTGTTTTATTTTGCACATAACCCAGGGAGAAACCCAGAAGGGTACTGATCTCTCTTCATATCTTCTATTTTACTGAAATATATGAGGCAATTGCCATGTTCTTTCTATCTCTCTCAGCTGCTCCACAACTTAAAACTTCTGTGTTTTGTTCTCCTTAGATCTTTTCAAATTTCTTTAAAAGCATTCATTTGTACTTTTATTTATTAATAACATTCGTTTTTTAAAATCTTGATTTCCAAATTCTCTCCTTCCCTTCCAACCTTCCCCCACACATTGAAAAGTGAAGAAATCAAATTGACTCTTTATCATTTTAGAATTAATTCTATTCTGTCATTGATCCTATTGTGTATTTTTGCCCCATTTTCCCTCTGAGTTAGTTTAAAGGTATAATTAAAAGAAGAAATTGTTGTCTACCAATATTGTTGTTGTTTATTATTGATTAGTTGTATCCAACTTTTCATTACCCTATTTGGGGTTTTCTCAGCAAAGATACTAGAGTGATTTACCATATCCTTCTCTAATTCATTTTACAGATGAGGAAACTGAGACAAGCAAGGTTAAGTGACTTGTCTAGTATCATGCAACTATTAACTGTCTGAGGCTGGATTTGTAATCAGGTTCTCCTGATTCTAGGGCCAGCCTTCTGTACACTATACTACCTAGCCACCCTGTTATCTACCATACCTTACCTTTAAATGCTTACAAGTTGGTGTGAAATATTTCCACAAGGTATATTATCTGTCTTATACAATTGCCTTTCCTTATACAATTAAGGAGGGTCATAGCTCCCTTACAAACCTTCTAGATGTCTGGGAGTCTGCTAACTCAGGTCCAATAACAAGGTATGCAAGATGCACACGGTTTCTGTAAAACAATATTCCTTAATTGTCGGAGACTGGTGGTTACTAACCCCAAGTGCGTGAGCCCATTTTCTTTAAAATAACCTATTATGCTGTTAAATTGGTAATTTAAATGGGAAGATCTTTTCCATTCATTACTAGGCCCATGTGACCTGCTTAAATCACTTGGAAGCCTGAATCACATGTGGTGGGAGGAGCTTGATGAACAGGTGGAATAGAAAGGGTGAAGCAGAATTGGGAGGAAGGTGGTTGAGAGTGGTTAGAGTGGAGGAGAGAGGATGCAAGCAGTCAGGCATAGCTAGCCTTGTGAGTGTTTGCTTCTGGGAAGGCGCTGGCAGGGGGTGGGGAGGGAAAGACTTCTAAATGGCTTTGTCCCCTGCAGTGCTTTCTGGTGTTGGGACTTAGCTTTCTGGTGTCTGGATAAATGTTTTTCTTCTCCTTTCTATGTTGAGAGTGTTATACTTTGCAATTCAGAATAAAGTTGGCATACTCATGGTCTCCTTCAGCGCTGTAAATATTGCCTTGGCAATATAATCGCCCCCACCATGAGCATGCTGTCTACATTGTAACTACTCATATTGTCCTCTTCACCTACCCAACTCTGTACTCCCCCAAACTATATTAAGGCTGATCAACCCTACCTCAGGGTCTTTGGTCTTTAAGAGAAATCATTGGCAAAATTTATGTTACTGCTAAGTTAATAAATTGATCATGCCCAGACCATTGTCTCTCACTAGACCTTAATTTTCAAATGTAACAGAAGGCAAGCAAAATGGTATCAATTAGACATGTAAAGTTGGGCAAAACATATTTCATTATTAGCCCTACTACATAAGGGGTAGAGGGAGGAAGAAAAATAAAGACATTGAAAAAAATGTCTCAATCTGCACTCAAAGTTCCTCAGTTGTTTCTCTGGTAGTGGATAACATTTTTTTTATGATGGATTCTTTCAAATTGTCTTGGATCACTGTTTAGATCAAATTAGCTAAATATTTCTCAACTAATCATGTTTACAACATTGCTGTTGCTCTGTACAAAGTTCATCTGATTATGCTCACTTCAGTTACTCCAGTTTATATGTCTTCCCAGTGTTTTGTTTTCCTTAGAGTTTCTGCTTATCATTTCTGATAGGACCACAGTATTACATAACAATTATATAATACAACTTTTTCCAACCATTCTCCAATTGAGGGGCATCACCTCAATTTTCTATTAAGGATAACTCTGTTAGAATTGTCCAAAATATAACAGATAACCTTAGATTGTTAGTGAATTTCTTGCAGAGATCTCCAAATAGATACTGGATAATAAGATAGCTGCTCTGGGCTAAGTAGGATCATTTGACTTTTGAAGTTCCTTTCAACTGTAAAATTATATGATCTTCTCTGCAAAAGAATTCACTTTTAACTATGCAACCTATTCTATTTGTGAATATTAGTGCATAAACTAAACAGGTGTTCCCCCCCAAAAAAGAACACCTATCTCTCATCATCTTCTATCCTTTGATCTAAGTTATTTTATCTAAGTTTGAAATGACACAAGCTAGACAATATTTTTCAGTTATTTTGGACTTTCAAATATTTAAAAATAACTTTCATGGCTCCCCTTTTCCAGACAGGAAAATGATCAAAAGTTTAAAACATTGTCATAGCATGTTTTTCATTTCCCTTTCCATTTGGGTCACTCTGATTGACTATATTCCAGTTTATAAATATGCTTATGTAGTAAAATAGGAAGAAATGAATATACTCCAGTTTATCTGACCATTGCAGAATATATTGGGGCTACCATATCTGAATTTTATTTTCTATTCATATAGTCTAAGTTACTCTCAGCATTTTTTGCTTTCATCTCACAAAGTTGAAATATTGAGCTTTCAAGGAAACCAAAAGCTCTATTTCTTCTTCATATATACTCTTGTGTAGCTATCTTCTGTCATCTTAGAACAGTGCAATTGATGTTTTAATTTAAGTGCCAGACATTTCATGTACACATATTAAATTTCATCTTATTAAATCTGGCCCATCAAGACCCTTTTGCATACTGGTCTGTCATAAAAAAAATTAATTCCTTTGTGCCTAGCACATATTTGTTGCATGCCATATATTTTTTCCCCATAAACATTAAAATTAGGTTTTCATTTTTTATCTGTTTCATTGAGTATCAAGGCCAAAATTTTCATGAACTGAAAGTCAACTTTCTGGTGATGAGAGTTTTAATACTTAGCTACAACAAGGTTGTCTTTTCTTGGTACTAGATTGAAAGTCATGCTGGTTTGATATTAGATTGAAAGACTGCAGAACTGAGGTTTGAAATAAAAAAATTGAGAGATTAAGGTTACCTCTAAATCACTATGACAGAGGCCTATGTAGCATACAAGAGAGTCAACAAGAATAAAAGATAGAGTGCTAAACTGAGGTGTTAGGGAGAACTGTGCTCAACATTTGTCTTATACACTTGGTAGATGTGTAACTGGGGAAGGTCATTTGCCCTCTACTGACTCAAATGCTCATTTGTAAAATGGGGGTGGGGGCAGTTCATATGTCACAGCCCCTTGGTTCCTTCCAAATTTAAACTTACAATCTTGGAGATTTTCTAAGTTTTTTTTTTCAATTTTATTACATTGAAAGTTCTGAACTCTCTCCCAAACTTCCTTCTTCCCACACCACACTAGAGAAGACCGCCATTTGATACAGATTTATAAATTTATATAAAACAATACTATACAAGGTTCTATTTATCAGCTCTTTCTCTGGGGGTGAACAGCATTTTCCTGCATAGGTCCTTTATAGTTGATTTGAATATTTATGGTACTCAGGATAACTTGATGGTGCATAATTATTCTTTGAATTTTATTGCGATTACGTTATAAGACTTTCTCTTGGTTCTATTGATTACAATTTTCACTATTTCATGCAACTCTTTCCATGTTTTTTTTTCCTCTAAAATCAATCAGCTCATCATTTCTTACAGCACAGTAGTATTCCATCACAATCCCAAATCACAACCTGTTTTTACCATTTCCCAATTTTAGGTTCCTTCAATTTCTAGTTCTTTGTCTTAACTTGTTTCTTAATTTTCTATGACTCTACTTAGTTCTATTTTTGTCCCCATTTTTCCTTGTTTATTAAGATCATTCATAGATTCCATTGTCAAGAATTACATTTTGAATGACTAATATAGAAATGTTTTACATGATTGCACATTTATAACCTATAGATGATTGCATACTGTCCCAGAGAGTGAGAGGGGAGGGAGGGAGGAATTTCGAATTAGAAATTGGAACTCAAAAAGGTTAAAAATGGTTTAAAAGGTCAAAAATGGTTTTAATATGTACTGAAGAGGGGAATAAAATATCTTTAAAAAATTTCATTTTGAGAACCTATCATTTTTTAAAGCAATATTCTCTTTTAGAATATGTGCCTCCACTTTAAATGATAGGAATTATACTGAAAGATAATGAAAATTTATGTAATAAATGAAATCCTATATGTTCTTGCATCGAAACTACAAGGAAACACCTGAAACATACTTTCTCAGTATGGAATATTCCTAAAACAATAAACAAACAATTTGCATTTGGTAGACTAGGAGAAGTGCTGTGCTTCTGGTAGACTGTTTTCAGCACAATTACTCTATGAATTCTGCATTTTTAGGAAAAAAAATGTTACTGTCACCTTTCACTAGCTGTTTAGTGATCCCATGACATAGTTAGCTAAGAGTGTCTATTTGCTGTAGGTTGCTGAGACCTGAAGTCCATTGATTTTTCTTTTAATTTATATTCATATAGGTCATTATGTATTGGTGAAAATTCCAAAACATAAAAGAGAATAAACTCAGCTAAGCCTGAAAGAATTCAAACTGATATTTCAACTCTTCTATGTAAAATAGTAGACTTCAATAAATGTTCTTAAACCAAAAAGAATCTGAAGCTGATAGCTCAAATGTCTTACTAAAAAAACTACTAATTGAAAGTAAACATTCTCCTTTATATTGACAGATCCTGATTTTTGGTCTCCTATTTTTTTAATAAAAAAAAAATAACCAGGGAAACAATATTACAGATTAGGGAAAGTCACTCAGCTAAACTCTCCCAATATTCCCTTCCAAATAATTTAAAATAATGGATCAGATCAAATTTGGAGCAACAGAGGCAGCAAAAGATTAGGGTGAGATATTTTTCTAGCCTAAGAAAATGTAAGAGGTTGGCAGAAGTGAAGCATAGGAAGGGAGACCTGTCCAGAGTGACCAAATGTTGAGGTGGCAATAATACTCCCAGAAGCAGCTTTTGGAGCTCTCAGTTCAGAGACAGTAAGGGGACAGGACAATTGATAAGAAAGAGATTAATGGGAACACTCTCCTGCCACTAAGTACAGATAGCATGGATTGGCAATTCTATTGCCTATATAAAATTCTGATCTCAGTTACAGGGTGGAGAGGAATGCAAGTGACTGGTCACAAAGGAGCAGAGGCCCTGGTCACAGTACCAGAGGCACAGAGGATGACTAGTGATTGCAACTACAGGGGACACAGGGTCCTTCCTTTGTAAAGACCAGAGCACAGATAAGGATAGCAATGACTATACCTCTCCCAGGATCACATCAAAACTTGCAGGGCCCCAGAATTAGCTCTAAAAACAGCAGTACAAAAAAAAAAAGCCTAAAGCTTGGGATAGTGCCTCTCCCACCTTAGGTCAGCAGAGCCCAACTTTACGTAAGTTAAAAATCAAAAATAGAATGGGAAAATGATCAAACAACAATAAAAAATGGCCACAAAAAACGACTAGAGTGGGGAGGAAGATCAAGATATAAATTCAGAAGAACAGTTAAAAAGTCACCACAAAGAAAATGCTAATTTGACCAAAACCTAATAAGAATTGCTGAAAAAGTTAAAGAAATAAATGAATAGTACAGGGGGCAAAATGGGAAAGTAAATGAGATTGATGTAAGAAAATTATGAAAAGTGAATTAATAGCTTGCTAAAAGAGGCACAAAATAATAATAATTATTTATTAAGAATAAAATAACACCTTAAGAAGAAAAGTTGGCCAATGGTAAAAGAAGCACAAAAATTTACCACAGAAAAGAACTGCTTAAAAATCAGAATTGGCCAAGCAGAAAAGAGGTGCAGAACCTCCTAAAATAATGCTCAGTAATTAAAATTGGGCAAGTGGAAGCTAATGACTCCATGAGACATCAAGAAAAATCAAATAACCAAAAGAATGGAAAAAATAGAAGAAAATGTGAAATGTCATAAGAAAAACAACTGACCTAGCAATGAAATCTAGGAGGTATAATGCAAGATTTAGTGGACTACCTGAAAGTCAGGATGAAAAAAAAAAGTCTAGACATCATATTTCCAGGAATTATCTAGGAACACTAACCTGATATCTTAGATATGGAGTATAAAATAAAAAATGAAAGAATCCACCGATCAGCCTCCTGAATCTCCAAATGAAAATTCCCAAGGATATATAGCCAAATTCCAAAGCCCTGAGGTAAAAAAAAAATACTTCAAGCAATTAGGGAAAACAAAATCAATTCAGATATCATGTTGCTGCACTCAGGATCACAGAAGATATAGCTGCTTCCAAACTGATGAAGTGGAGGATTTTGAATAAGATATTCTGGAAGGCAACAGAGCTAGGGTAAAAACTAAAGGTAATCTACCCAGAAAAATTGATCGTAACTCTTCAAGGGTTAATGGACATTTAATTAAATAAAGGACCTTCAAACATTCATGATGAAAAGACCAGCACTTAATAGAAATTTTGACATTCAGACACAAGAATCAAGACTAGCATACAAAGGTCAATATAAAAGAGTAACCATGAGACTCTCAATAAAATTAAACTGTTTACATTCTCATATGGGAAGCTGATACACTCCTAGGAATTTTATCATTATCAGGGCAATTAAAAGGAGTTTGGATAGAGGTAGGGCATGTAGGAGGCTGATCTCATTGGAATGATCTTTCCCCAAAAAATGAAGGGATGGGAAAGAGAGATGCAGGAAGAAGGGGGAAGAAAAGCATTGAATATGGGAAATTGTTTCATATAAGAGCTTTTATCATTGAGGGGACAAGGAAGGTGTGGGGGAAAGTGATTGAATTTCACTGTGGTTGGAAATAATTCAAACAGGAAAGGCTATCTATATATACTTAATTGTTTATAGAAATGTAGCTTACTCAATAAAGAAACAGGAGATGAAAGGAATAAAAGAAAGGGTAGGATGATAAAAGAGAGGATGAATTAAAGGAAGCAGTGGTTAGCAGCAAAATAGACTTTTGAGTAGGGACAGGATAAAAAGAGAAAGAGGAAGAAATAGGAAAAAATGGGATGAAAGAGAGTACATTATCATAACCATGAATGTCAATGGGATGAGTTCACCCATAAAATAGAAGCAGATAGAAGAACAGATTGGGAAACAGAGTCTAAAAATAAATTTTATAGAAGAGACACACTTGAAAGAGAAAGACATACATGGAGAATAAAGAACTATAATAGAAACTTATATGCTTCAGCTGACATAAAAAATACTGGGGCAGCAATTATCTCAAACAAAGTAAAAGCAAAAATAGAGTTGATTAAAAGAGATAATTGAGATAATGCTAAAAGACCATAGATGATATAATATCAAAAAATCTTACACCAATCTTCTTAGATAAAGCCCACATTTCTCAAATTTATACTGTTTATAACTGAGTCAAATTTCAAAGATTCTCTCATTGATAAATGGTCAAAGGAAACAATCAATTTTAAGAAGAAATCAAAGGTCTCACTCCTTACATAAAAATCTCTAAATAGCTATTGATCAGAGAAGAGCCAATTAACATAACTAAAGATTGAAGAGATGAGGAAAAAAGTTGTCGGCTAATGAAGTACTGGTGGAGTAGGTAACTGCTCCAACCTTTCTGGAGAAAAATTTGGAACTATTCCTGAAGGTCTATAAAAGTGTGCATACCCCTTTGACCCAGCAATAACACTACTAGGTTGTATGCCAAAGAGATGAGAGGAGAGGAGAGGAGAGAAGAGGAGAGGAGAGGAGAGGAAAGGAAAATGCCATATGTGTATATAAATAAAAGTATTTATAGCTGATCTTTTCGTGGTTATAAGGAATTGGAAGTCTAATGAATACTCATCAATCTGGGAATGGCTGAACAAGATATGGCATATGATTGTGATGGAATATTATTGTGCTATAAGAAATGATGGAGAGGGATAATTTCAGAAAAAAAAACATGGTTAAACCTATATGAACTGATACAAAAATGCAGAAGATCATCATGTACAGTAACAGAAATGTAGGATCATCAACTGTGAAAGTCCTGACTGCTATGATCAATAAAATGATCCAAGATCATTCCAAAGGATTCATGATGAAAAAATGCTATCCACCTCTAGATAGGGAACTGATGAACCCTGAGTGCAAATAGAAGTATAATTTTCTCACTTGATTTTTCTTACTTTAAAAATATATGACTAATATGGAGATATGTATTGCATGATTTCACTTCTATAATTGATGTCATATTACTTGCCTTCTTAGTGGGTGGGGAAGCATGAAGGAGGAAGGAAAAAATTAGGAACTAATTTTTTTTAAATATTAAAGATAAATAATAAATTCAAAATGTTATCAAAAATTAAAGCTCTACCTAAATGTTTTTTAAAAGTGTTGGTCCTCAAACACACTTAAATGCCACTGAAACAATGTAGATTAAAATGTAACTGGGAAATCTTTAGGAAAATAGGTTAAAAATACAACAAAACATAACATGAAATCTTTAAAATAATACTGTCTCAGATTTTATAATTTATTTCTAAGAGAAAGTAACATCTACTTCATAATTACCTGTATCTGTTTTGTAACAGTGTAGCTATGAGAGTAGATAATGTGATCCTGAAAACCTACTCAAGACTTGGAATTCTCAGGTTTGACTACCTAGATTAATTAAATTTAAGAGCTACATAATTGCTCACACTCCATTCCACGTTCAGTTGTTCAGCCCTGATTTTAGATGTAGGTACAATTGTTTGCAAGGGCAATGTTTGTAATCTAAGACTCTGAAGGCCTAAACTTGTTCACCAGCATCATGACCTTAATCTAGTTACATAATCTCACAGGAGAAACTAAACAATGAGGGTTTCTTCTTGTGCTGTAAGAATAACACTTTAGTAAGCCAAGATACACACATACAGGTACAATCATATGTCTCCATTATCAATGTTGTTTTTTTTTTATTACAGCTTAAATGTTATGATAGTGTTAGTGTAGATTTTTTAAAATAATAATTATCTTTGATCCCATCCTTTGAGAAGCATTTTGCTTCTCTTTCGTTTCCTTTTCTTTCCCATTATTTTTTTCTTATGACAATATAGATAGCCAATAGTCATTTCTTTGAGAAATGAAGGATCAGCATAACCCATAGCCACTTAAAGTGAAACCTATTATAGTAATCACATTAAGCAATAGATATTAGGATAGTTTGTACAAAAAAAATGTATCATTCTGTTAGCATGATTGACCCTCTAATCAGCATTGTTGAATTACAGGTTACAGGGAATGACTTATGTGAAAGGTTTATAGCTAGAACGTGAAGCAAAGTTTAGTTTGCAGACACAAAAGAACAGATGTCAATCAGCTCCCTTTTACTAACGATTGAAAGTAGAACAGGTCATGAAATAGCAACACTAATAGCTAGTTATCGCCATGGTGCCTTGATTTAGAGGCATAACTAAGCCTGTCAGTGGAAGCCTAGGAATATAAAGACACAGGCAGTCTCTCTACCCTTTTCAGGTCAAGGCCAAATTGTTTTTAATTATTAGGTAAAATGACTACTTTGTTTTAAAATAGGAAACAACCATATCAATGCATTAAAAGCCTAAGGCGGGTGCTATTTTTCCTTGTTAACACTACTTGTTCAGTGTTTCTTACTGCCATTTTTCTGAATAAACATATCGGGCCTTACTATGCCAACCTTATTTCATGTTCATTCTATATATCTAGGGATGCTTATGATCAAATTAAGCCTTTGTGCATATCAAAGTTTCTCCCAATATTGTCATTGTGACAGCAAAATTCTCATTGATTCCAAAGTACATTCATGTCTTGTAACCCTTGTTTCGGGATTCTTCTCTATCTCATGGCAATATGCTTCTAGGGTAACCTTGTACAAAGTTATATTTGCTTCCCTCAAAAAAAATTGGGTAGATGGAGACTAGAGCTAGGTGGAATCTCTTTCTGGCAAAAGAAAGCAGTGTTTTGCGTGACTACACATGTATAACCTATGTCAAATTGCTTAACTTCTCAATGCGGGGAGAAGGCAGAGAAATGGGAAATCAAAGTTTGAAAAAAAATGTTAAAATTGTTTTTACATATAATTGGAAACTATAAAATATTAAATAAGAAAAAGAAAGCACATTGTAAGGCTTAGGTATGTTGCTATCATGCAAGTAATCATGAAATCAGTATAAGATCCTGCCCTTTTGAGTAATTGTGTTGGGGGATGTAGAGCTAAATTAAAGGAACTTGGCATAAAAGGGAGAGGGTTTGGCCTTGTGTTAAGAAGACTTGATATCATATCCTGCCTATGACACATAATAACTTTTCAGTTTGGAGTAGGTGATTGAATCTATCAGTTCCCTAAGTACACTAAAACTGTAAGCTACAAAGTAATTTCCAATCTGCATCTCTGAAGGTAATTTTCACACTAGGTACTCTAAAACCAAAACCAAATCACCCTTGCCTTTATCCCTTCCCTGCCTCCGCATACACATAACTATATTATACTTAAAGATCTGCACATACACATGTATGTATCTGTACGTATATAGATAGCTATAGATACAGCTGTAACCATTGCTATAGATATACACACACACAAACATATATGTAAATTTGTATTTTTCACAAGTGGTAATTATGTTCTATATTGCTATAAGAAAGCAGTGGAACAGAATTAGTATATTGACTAAAGTAACTATTCTTGTAAGGACCCTACAATAGACTAAGGGTGGGGAACCTGCAGACTCAAATCCATATGTAGCCTTCTAGGTCCTTGGGTGTGGTCTTTTGACTGAATCCAAGTTTAACAGAATAAATCCTTTTATTAAGGGGATTTGCTCTGTGAAGTTTGGATTCAATCAAAGGGCCACACTTGAGGACACAGAGGGCCACATGTGATTGTGAGGATGCAGTTTCTCCACCCCTACCATAAACCACGAAGTAGAGATCAATATCACTTCCCGTTCTGAGCTGACAAACTTGACCACCTATGGTTCCTTTTAGCAAGATCCTTGGACCACTTTCATATTAAGTGCCTTGTCCTTTGGTTTCTTGGTAGTCCCAAGCAAAACCAAGTTTTGTTTGCTTAAGCCTAGGTCACTTAGAACTAACTCTCCAGATAATATATAAGTTAAAGGTGTGATATCCTAAGTGCTTCTTAGTTTCCTCACGTGATATGGGATGGTAAATAATAATATAAATTCCTAATGAGTCATTATAATCAGCCAGTCTATGCCTAATGGGATAGGCCCTCACACCCAGGGCTAAGTATCTGAAAAGTCACATTGTCTCCTCTTAGACAAACTTAAGTTATTTCCGAGGGTAGAATCAGACAGTCTTCTTGGAATTCTGTTTCCACTGAGCTCAGTGGTCTGTTTCCTTTCATTTAAGTCACAAGTCAGTCAGTTTACATCAGACTATTACTCTGTCAAATCATAGTGCCTCACATTCCACCAGATACCACAGGGTCTGATGTTAGTTGAGACTTCAAGATCTTTGTTTTGTTTATTAGAATTGAATATCCATTGTCCATAGAATGTCCACTATTCAGGACTACAGCAGAATCATTAGAATATACAGGTTACTGGACACATTCCAAGAAACAGGTCCCAATTTCAAAGTCTCAGGGTTTGTTTTGTTGTGTTTTTGTAATTAGAAATAATACTGCTGTTATGAAAATGTTTGAATAGCTCTTTGCAAAATAAGATTTCCAGAATTTATTCCCCAAAGTGGAACCATTGAGTCAAAGCTTATGATTGTAGGATTGTTTATTGAATACAATTAGATTCCTTTAGAACAAATGAGTGCTACAATACTATGAAATTCCACTGACAAAAATTATTTGTTTCTTCATAACTCTCTCAGTATGGTTTCATTGTTTTTTTTTATCAATTTTAGCCAATTTGACAAATGGTAAGGTGATAACTAAAAAGTTGGTTTAATCTGTATATTTTTATTAAAGTTAAGTGCTTTTAAGTGATTAGTAACAATTATTAACCATTTATCTTATCTTCTTTTGAAAATTGTTTATTCATGGACTTTTTTTTCTATGTGGGATTGGAGATATGGAAATGCAAGTTTTATTATATCCCCTTGATTATTAGTCAGGAAAAGTATTTTTTGAAGTGATTAACAATTTCTGTTTTATTTTTCCTTTGAAAATTACCTACCCCTCTGTTTTGACTATTTATCCATGATAAAAATATTGGAAATAATTCTAGAAATGATAAAAAGTTGATTATATGTTTTAGATGTCAATTTTTTCCATGATAGTTCCACAAATTTTCCAAACTTTTTATGCTTATTAGATTATTTTGTTATAGAGAAGGGTTTTTAAATAATCATTTCATGCAATCTGTTTCTCTATTCTGTCCTTAATAATTCCTTCTTTTTAAATAAAAATATTTCCCCTCTAATTTACAATAAAACTCACATACATGCAAAGTTCAAACTCATGATTCATCAGTGTGAGGATTTTCCTGTGCGGAAACTTCTCTGATACATACTGGCAGATCTGTAATTCACAAGCTCAGAGTCCCAGGGGCACTGAAAAGTTAAGTGACTTTACCATTGTGGAACAGCTAAAATATTTCTATGGTAAGACATAATCCCAGCTTTTCTTGAGTGGAAGTCAGCCCTCTAGCTATTAGATTGTGTTGTCTTTCAATTGCATTAAGTACTTTATATCTTTTTCCTCTATCATTTTGCATAGTTTTTTTTTTAATTTTATGTTCCATTCAATCAAGCAACTGAGTTAGATATTATGTTGTGAAATTTTGATCAAAATTGATTTGCTATCAAATTGCTGAGTGCTTTCTCTGAGAATATTTTCATGTAATAAACCCTTTCTCTGTTATCTTAATTTTCTATAAATTTATCAAAAATTAATCACTAATTTGTTTTTAAATTTGGTATCTGTTACGTATCACACTGATCTGTTTATTTTATCCTATACAATAATTTTGCTGCAAACCAACTCATAATGTCTTTTAAAGTCTAAGGATGTAAAACCTTTTTCCATTAATTTTATTTTTTAATATTGGTCATTTTTATTGTTTAATATTTCATTTATCTGTGTATCTATTTGTCTGTCTACTACAGTAGCCTGTTGTTGTGTCAACCTGTCTCAAGTCTCTCTCCACTTCAATTTGTCATTCATTTAGTCATTAAAATTATTTTCCTAAAGGGCAGAGTCAACTATGTCACTTCTCCATTCAATAAATTCTAATGGCTCTGTACTACCTGCAGGATCTGATGAAAAACTCTCTTTTAGGCATTCAAAACCATTTGTAACTTAACTCCCTCATACATTTCCAGTCTTCTTTCACCTTACTCCCCTTCACATACTTTTTGGTTCATTGACCTCACTCTCCTTTCTAGGCTTCTGACTAGACTTACTTCATTTCTCAGTTCCACACATTTTCTCTGGCTTTCACCCATGCTTAGAATGCTCTCCCTCCTCTTCTCTTCCTACTTGTTTCTCTGACTTCCTTTAAATTCTGTGATCTATAGGAAGCCTTCCCTAGTTCCTCTTCATCCTACTGCCTTCTTTATGTTGATTATTTCCTATTTTTCCTTTATATAGCCTTTTTGTGCATATTAATGTACTTGTTCTCTCTATCAAGGAATTATGACCTCCATGAGGCAGAGATTGTCTTTTACCTCTTGTATCTCCAATACTTAGCATAATGTTTGGTACACTGTAAGAGTTTATTGACTGAATGTTTATTTTCCACATAAATTTCTCTATGATATGCTCCAGTTCTATTTTAGACTTTCTATTTTTATTATATTACATATAGCTATCCCTTCCACAGCGAAGGTGTTAGGGTTGCCACTGCCCCCACCTCCACCCCTCCCTGAGGTCTGGAAATTTTGCTGGTCCTCCCTTTGTACTAGAGAAGAAGTCTGAAATATTATGGTGTTAAAAGATAAAATGTTGATATATAATACTATACATATGTTTTATGCATTTCTGAGTTTCTAAACTTCTGTGTTATCTGCTGGCCTTTCTGCTTCATCTGCAGTTTCCATAAAATTCCCCTCAAATTCCTATCTAACTTTTGTATGTTTAGCTCAGATATATTGAAACCAGATGGGAGTCGTGATGTGGAAGGGATAACTGTATATACATATGTAAACTTTATACTGTTGTCTGAAAAAACAGGATGCTTAATTTCTTCATTATTAAAGGATTTATGAGAATGTGTGTAGACATCCTCTATAAACTAGCTAACATGATCAATTCTTTATAAAATTTAATAACATTATATTCTGATTTTGAGAGTCCGAGGTCACTGATTCCTGGGCTATGTTTGTCTATTTCATATTATATGACTTTTCATCTTTATGGCATACATATAACTTTCAAGGTTTTGGGAGCCTATAAATTCAAACTGTTACATATTAGTTATTACTTTTACTTCCATGATAAGGTAATGCTATCCTTTGCCTATTTAATTTTGGTTTGAATTCTTTTTTATAAATTACTCTTATTTTTCTTGCCTTTAAGTAGCTCCATTATATTTTTGAAATGTCTGTTTCCTAAAGGCAATATATGAAGGATTTTGTTTTTTATTTATTTGATAACATAACTGTTCTTTGAAATAAAAGAATACCTTTCATATTTATTGTCCAAACTAATAATTTTTATTTCTCTTATAACATTTTCTTCCTCCTCTGACTGACGCTGCCTAGCGAGAGTGAAATATATCTTAACTTTATAAATTTTTCAAATGCAAAACTAGTTAATAAAACAAATATTTATTTTTTAAAAATATAAATTTTTATACTTCCCCTTGAGATTTAGTTCATTTTATATTATAGGAGTCTTACTTTAATAATCACTTGTTCCTTTCCTTCTCTTCCTTTATTTATTGGTAAATGCAGATTTGTGTTACTGTTCTTTATCCTTTTATAATACATTTTTATGTGAACTCCAATTGTTAATCTAAAATAGTATAGTCATATATATTATATTTAGTGTACATACATACATACATACACAGTCTTTTACAACTTATATATGAAAGTATATGTGTGTGTGTGTGTGTGTGTGTGTGTGTATGTAAAATCATACTATTCAGCAGTTCTTGTTTTGGGTTTTTGTGGGGGGACCAATTTTTAGGACACACTCAGATGAATTTTGAAGGTCGTCATTTGTCCCTGCATCCTTTTTGGTCTTGGATGATGCTGCTACTACTCTAGATGCAATGATTGGTATCAGGCCAACTCTGCTTCAATTCTTCTGCTACTACCTCAGTCTTTTGGTAGCCCACAGGTGATTTAGGTATCTGGTGATCTCTTTCTTCTTCTCTTTACATCATCCTCAATTGAGAAATTGTTCATCCTCTCTTTGGTTCTACTGGGGCACTGGAAATTAACCTGTTTTCCTTCACAGTCACCCTGGATAGCACCCAGAACTCCTTCACTCCTCATTTCAGTACTTTGAGGAGTGTACTACTAGGTCTTGTTTCTATCTGCAATGACCTATTGAAGTTGATTCTGTCTTTTGATTCTATCTTGCCAGGCCAGGCCCAGGATTTGGCCTCAAAACTACTTATTGAATCTGCCTCTGAATTACTAAACCTTTATTCAACATATTGATTAGCTTCATGATAGTTTGCATGATTAGCTGGTTCTTCTTTTCTCCCCAACTATGGATTGTGAGGCTGTCAAGTGTTAGTTTCCCTAGAATGACCATTTCCTAGCCTTCTTTACTCCCCATTCTCCTGAATTGGTTATGGTCTCCCTATTTCAACCCCTTTATCACCCCCTGGCCTTTTGTGAAGTTGATTTGTTTAACCTAGTGTAATACTTTACATGTATATTTATTGAACTTCAACCCACAACCACAAGGAATATCTCTTTCCTTCTTGCCTCTGTTGCTACCTCCCTGATCTGAAAAGCTCCAGAATCCCTGACTGGGAAATCCCTAATACATACCATCACTGAAAACAACCTATTCTTTTCTCTCCCTTTTGCCTTGGTTGTTTGACTGCATACAGCTTGAAATGGAAGTCAATGACATTACAACTGTTACTTAGAAGAACTGCCAGAATTTAACATCTCTGTTGCCAGCTAAAGATCCGTTAGACCTAATTATCTGACCTGACTCCCTATCTTATATTGTCATCCTACATTCTAATATAATCTAAGGCCTTATGGGTCTTGTCATCTATCCTATCATTGAACCCTTAGGATTAATAGTCTTTTATATCTGTCTTGTTGTACTCTTTATGAATTGTCTCCTCCAATTAGAGTATGAAGTCCTTTAGAAAAAGACTGTTTTTCTATTTGTATCTCCAACTTGATTCTTCTATTTGTATCCCCAGAATTTAGTTCACTGTTTGCCACAAAGTTAAAGTTTAATAAATGTTTTTGCATTCATTCATAAGCTTTTACCTACAATTCTTCCTCATGATATAATTTGGGAATGTAACCATTTCATTCAATGTACTAGCTATCTTTTTCAGCTTCAATTCATGTAAAATTGTGATAAGAAAACAACATAGCCTTTAAGTAATTGATAAAAGTATAAAATCACACAGATTCTTGAGATACTCTCCTAGGAACTTAATTCAAAGTTTACTTCAAACAAATAATATTTTTCCACCTGAATATTCAAATTGTACAAATCAACCTCACTGCACTGCCATCTGCTCCACATCTCTCCAACTCTTTCACCAGAATTCTTTGAGATATTTTTTTCCCCAAATGTATTGATACATCTTGGTTAATTGCATCTTCATCCTTTCCCTGACCTAGCCAGAGAGAGACCTAGATAGAGACTTCCTCTATCCTCTGCTAGGTTAATCTAGATAAAATAATACTATAGCCTTCCCCCAATCCAAACTTAAATGGATACGTACTAGCCATGCCTTATTGAATAGAAAGAAAAGAGAAGGATAGATAAGATTTGTGAAATTATGCAGTACTTGCAATGATTCCAAGCTGCTCTCTGACACAAATCCCACTGTTTTGAGCCTTAATATTTTTCCAGGAATAATCTAGGATGGCAAATCTTCAAAGAGTTAAAATTGTGGATGACGCAAAGGACAATGAAGATTCTGTGGTGGACATAGATTATGACATATTGATAATGACAACTAATGCAAGTAACACAAAACATGCCATTCAGGAAAGATGTGACCTGGAAAGGAAATAGGTCAATCATACAGAGAGATCAAGCATTCTTTCCAATGGCAATCACAAATTCTTAATAGTCCTAGAGGAAGACTTCCGGGGTATTGGGTAAACTGTCTATAAGGGACTTACGAAAAAAACTTAGCCAAAAAGCCCTCAAGATGGGCTTGGGTGAGTTATAATCTGCCCTATTGGAAAAAATACCCCCCCAAAATATCCAAAAGTGTAGCAATTTTACTCTACCTGAAGAAATGGAATACCAGAACCATTGCAATGTTGGATTGTTTAGATTTATTTTATTAATTCTGTCCCATTATGCTATTATGTCATGATCGTTTTAGGGTTCTGATGTTGCTCCCAATGCGTCCATTAGTATTTCCAAATTTGTGTCATATGTAAATGCTTT
The DNA here is from genome assembly GCA_028658325.1 of Potorous gilbertii. NCBI lineage: Eukaryota > Metazoa > Chordata > Mammalia > Diprotodontia > Potoroidae > Potorous > Potorous gilbertii. The sequence goes on from CM053773.1 coordinate 45,773,100, forward strand.
AAGGACGGCATTGATGTCTTCATCCAAATTATTGATAATAATGCTGATTTGCATAGGGACAGAGTGCTGGAGTTTGAGACTTCCCTTCTAATTTACATCAATTTTATTAATCACCACTCTTCTTGTCTGATCATTTTGTAAGTTCTGAATCCACCCAACTGTTCTAAAAATGGTTCACACGAACATTGTTAGAGACAATCAAATGCCTTGCTGAAATTCAGCTATACAATTTCTCCATCTTCCCCCTGATTTACCAGTATAGTAAGACTGTCAGAAAAGAGAAAAAAAATAATGGGTTGGATTTAAAGTAATGACATTTAATGGACACAAGTGTTAAGTCCTTTGCTTAGTTTTAAAAAATATCAACTGTACAATTACAGGATGGTAAAACATGGTTTGAAGAAGACTTAAGGGTATTAATTGGCTGCAAGCTCAATATGAATCAAGAATATAATCTGATAGTCAAAAAGGAATGCAATCTGAATATATATGCATATATATTAATAAAATGAAAGAGTACAGAACTAGGTAAATGTTATGATGATTAAATAGACTACCCACAAAATGGTAAACTGGGCACCGGTAACATAGATGGAAAGTTCCAACAGTATTGATTAACAGAGCAACTGTATATATACTCTTAATATCTGAATTGAATATATTGTGTGATTTTGTGCTAGAGGAGTTTTGAGCTTATTTTTATCTTTTCTATTTTTTAAATGCAAGAATTATAGAATCATAGGATTTTATTACAACAAAGGGCTTTGAAGAATATCTAGTTCAATCTATTCGTTGTTCACTCAAAGAATGAGGTAAGAAAATTAAACACGCATGCACATAAGCACACACACCTACACTAACACACACACATAAACAGAGTTAATGTTATAAACTCTGTGGTTGTTATTTAAACAAAGCAGGCTAGGATGATAACCTTCACATCAATATTTTGTAGTACTAAATTTATTAGACAGAAAATAATTGTTTCTTAGGCATTTACTTTTCAGGTAGTCTGGAATTTGCATAGCAGTATCAGCACCATTTGGAAAAGATGTTAGTTACAGAGAACATCTGTTTGTCAATCATTGTGCTTACTGTATTTATGATTTCTCTATACTAATGAAATCCTTATACCTGACCACTCTTATTCCCTCCCAAAATAAAACAAGAATTTTTGGTTTCACTTTAGCAATTAAAATCCTCAGTAGAAAAAAAGACAGGGGAAAAAACTGATCCCTTTCTGAGTCAAAATTTAGTATTTAGGTCACCATCTAACGGCTTTTTTTCTAGAAAATTTAAAGAAATTTTATGTTAGGTGAGTATTTCTTTAACATGATATATGTATATGTAAATATATATAAGCACATATACATACATATACATATAAATGTGTGTATGTTCTTGTACCAAAATACATGTTGAAAAAGATTACCTTTTTTTTTCTCCTGTTCAGCCATGTAGATTATTATTGCAAATCACTCAGGTACAAAATACGTCTTCTTGGTTCATGAAAGCTTCTTTGATCTTCATGTAAATAAATAGTCTGCCTTCCTCCCATAGGACTCTTTCTTGAAAATGATTTCTTTCATCAAGTAGTTTGTCTCATCTCAGTGAACATCAAGGTAGTTTTCTTCAGAGCTTCAAACAAGCATTTCCTACACATTTACAGGAAATTTACTAAACATTATAAATGACAACCTACTTCACCACCTCTTCCTGGGAAGCTGAGCACAGACAGCAAGAGATTTCATGTCACTAACTTTCACATGTTGTGCAAGAGCTGTGGCTGGTCAGACTGACGTCATAAGGCTTGAGCTGTGACCTCACATGAACACCTCTTCTTCCTTCATTGAAATTTTGTTAAGATATCCTTTCAAGGAAGAAGAGGAGACCTATTGTGAGATAAGATGCTATCGGATATCTTAATATGGCACAGGGAAGTAACTGGGAACATGAGAGAACAAAGAACCTAGACTACTATGAAGAGTCAAAATTTCAGATAGGAGGAAAACATTTACGATAGTAAGAAAGAAATCATGTTGATGCAAAATTTGAAACAACAAGTACAAACCCCAGAAAAAACACATTTTTAGTCTGAGTATTTACTAGGAATTTAATCTACTTGTTTTTCTGGCATATACATAATTTTCTTCAGCTCTTCAATTCCCATTTGGTTCAGCAACTTTATGATTCTTAACACCATGTGGAACACATTTTTTTTTCTATGTCTTCTGCAAGATGACCGATCTCTTGCTGAATGAACCAGTCAACCAGCTGTGAAGCCAATTTTCATAGCTTCAGCTGACAGAGTGCCTTTTTCTTTCCTTTTTTTCTTCAGAAGTTGAGAATTATTTTTAATTGAATCAATTCTGTAAATCATTGCAAGCCTGGGAAATGGAGTAACATAATATTTTCCCTTCATCACATTTTGATAAAAAACTGATTGTCCTGTTAGAAGAATTTTCTCCTAAAACTCATTTTGACTGTGGAAAGGTATGAACATCTCAGGGAAAGTAGGTAATTATCTACCAGAAATGTAAGCTATGGGAACAGACAATTTTAATCATTCAAAAACTGGGTGTATTTTTTTCATTCCAAATTATCAGAATGGTCACCCAACCTCACCCCAAATCACTTAATAGTTCCAACTTTTTTCTCTGCATATTGGCAATATAATATTAATATATTATAAAGTACTTTTATGAATATGATCATCAAGAAACTATATTCTAATTTGATCCTCACAAATAACCCTGTGAGTTAGACATGACAGTTATGATTTTCACCATTTCTTTTTATGGATTAGAAAATTTAGGGTCAAAGAAATTTAGTTGCTTGTTTAAGACCACAAGGTTGGTAAATTGCATAGCCAAAATTAGGAACTAATTGTCCAGAGATCTATCCCAGGGCTCTTTTCCTAACCCCATCATCCTATAGCTGTTTGAAACTGTGCCCTTTGGGTGAAAATGTATTTAATAGGAATACATGTGTAGAACCTACATAAAACTGTATGCCATCTCAAGGAGGGAGTGGGGAGGTAGGGGGAGAAGGGAGAGAGGGAGGGGGAAAAATCTAAGATATATGGAAGTGATTATAGAACACAGAAAACAAATAAAAAAAAACTGTGCACCTTGGGCCGTAAGAATTCAAGCTACTTGTCACCATAGATGTGCTCTACTGAGACAAAATTATAATTCTTCAAACTGACAATAAAAAAATATAATAATAATATTTATTATAATGTTTAGAATTCTTTCTTATGTGTATTCTGAGAAAAAACACCAAGTTAGGATAGTATAATATAGGGTATCACAAAAGCCATGTTGAAAAAAGCTGTGTCACAGAAGTGAAACAATTATTTGGTTTACTAGGATATATGCCTTTCTCTTCTAGAAAAGGATTATGGATAGTTAGAAAGAAAAGCCCTACATGGTGAGAAATCAGGAGATATGAGGAACATCTCCCAGAGTAGGAATTTGAGGTTCCTTTAAGAAATACAGATTCCTTGGCTAGCAAAAGTATAGAAAGTTCCCTTGTATTCTCTTAAGGTGCAAGGTCACAATGCCCTTCTTTCCACTTGGTAATAGGATTCTTGTTCTTTTCCTTATTCTACATTAAGAACTCTTTAAACAAAAAAGCGTTCCCTATTTTTTTGGGGATTGGGGACAAATTATAGTTTTGCTTTGTCGAATGCTATATTTACTTAGTTGCGCACCTATTTTTCTCCCCTGATAGAGAGAAAGGGTATTTTAATTGTTATCTTAAGTTCCTGAGTGCCTAGGACAATGCATGACACATAATCTGCTTATTGGATTACTGAATACAAAGGGTTCTTAACTTTTTTTGTGTGTCATGGGCTCCTTTGGCAGGCTAGGGAAGCCCATAAAAATATCCTCAGAATAAAGTTCTTAATGTTCAGTTGTTTCATTCGTTTCTGATTCTTAGTGACTCCTTTGGAGATTTTCTTCTCAAAGATGCTGCAGTGTTTGTCATTTGTTTCTTCAGCTCACTTTACAGATGAGAAAAATGCAGGTAAACAGAGTTATGTGAGCGGCCCAGGGTCACACAGCTAGTAAGTGAGGCTGGATTTGCACTGAGGTCTTCTTGACTCTAGGCATGGCACTCTATCCACTGTGCCACCTAATTTACCTAAAATCTTAAACACATAAGATAAAATTAATATGATTGTAAAGGAAATTCATTACATTAAAATACAGTTATATAAAATATGGTTATAGTTTGAAAAAAAAAAAGGTTTCAGGTCCCAGGTTAAGAATTCCTGAACTGAACTCTTCAAATTTCACTTCATAATGTTGTTAAAGTGCTGCTCTCATTGAAGAAGCCTCTACTCAAAATCTTAAGTGGTTCCCTGTTGTCTACTGAATAAAGTATAAAGTCATTTTCTTGTCATCTAAATTCTATAATATGACTTTATCATGCCCTTCCTGCAATTTCTTCCCTTCACACACAACATATTCTAGCTAAACTGGATTACCTGCCACCACTACCCCTTTTCAGTGTTCATGTCATCATCCATATTTCCCTGGGCCTCAGATGTGCTGATTATTGAAGCAGAAAGTGGTATCTACTTCCTCAAAAGCCTTGGTGGGGGGAGAACTTCTGACTTTATACTTATATAATATTCTTATTTACACTATAGAAACTGACTCAAACATATTTTATTCCCCCATTACTCTGTAATCTCTGTGAGGGAAATACATTGCTTAGATCCTTTGCAAATAATACAATATTTTTCACTCTGTAGTGTTCAGTAAGTATTAAAATTGTTTTGAAATGAATATCTGAATTGGTTTCCTATCTAGGTTGTGTTCCAAGTTTGAAGTTTCACTTCAAAAATACAAGACATTTCATTTAAAATAAATACTTTAAATGTATTCTATCATTCTAAATATATTAATATTCTTAATATGACATTAATTATAATTTATATAGTAATTATTTATTTAATATATTATCATATGTAATATAATTATATATTAATAAATATTCTTAATATATTGTAAAATCAACTTTTTGGATAGTTGTCATTCCTTTGATTCACACTGAGATTACAGTCAAGCAAAATCTGAGATCTCTTTACTATTACCTTGGCTTTTCTTTTCCATTCTTTATCTGGCTTTTTGAACTTTACTGCAGACTTTGTATTGGGTCCTGTTTTTGTCCAACAACCTATTACAGTTGTGATCCCTCCCATCTATGTCTTCATCTAAGCCAATAGACAGAGCTAAAGCTTGTACGACTTCACTCTAGAATTTATTCCAGATATATATCAATCCATTAATCAATTTCTTTAAATCTTGTCATTCAATGATTCCAAATCCTCCTAACTATACTTTCCTATGAGACTTTTAAGGACATTATAAGAAACTTGAATTCTACCTAACCCCCCACATACCTCCATCATCCATCCTTTACTTTTATGGTTTTCTTAAACTCAAGTTTTACAATTTGATAAGTTTTCATAACTTAGTACTTATGAAACATAATCAGAATTAGCTTGATTTGCTCTTGGAATTCTGATTCCACTCTCCATTGTTTTATCTCAGCTCTTTGACACCAGCAGTTTGGATACTTATGTTACCAATGTTTTAATCCAAGTGATTTATCAAAAATGTTTAATAGAGAAACATCAAAGATAGATCTACAATGGAAAGTTCTACATTGCTAATATTATATATAGAATAAATAGGATAGGAATATTTCAGATTGTTAAAATTGGAGCTCACAAGCATACACACAGATTTTAAAAATTCTCACTCAGCTTACCAATAGCAAAATGAACTTTTTCAGAGCTGTTTCCTCATATTAAATGTAGAAAATATGAATTATTATTTTAAGAGAATAACTTTGGTTACTCCCTGGGGTGTTGCAGTTGACTATCATGACAGGAAACTGACGCTGGTGGTGGTTGTTCCTGGCTATTTGTCTCATTTCTTTCTGAACTAAAGAATAGGAACAATATGCTTTTGAAACGATTTTGACTGTGACAATGAGTAAAGGGGGTTATCGTATCATTATCTTAGCAGTTAGCTTCAGTAAACACCACCACATAATCTAACATGCTAATAACTTTTTGTTCAATAACCTCTTTTTCTAAAATGTTCAGCACTCTTGATAAACTCCTCTAAATTTCCCAGTCTAAAATCCAACCCTTTAATAGAATAATTACAAAAATAATCAAGAGTTTAGTGAACACTTATAAAATGCTTTCTGTTTCAAAAACACTATGCTAAGTGATCGTGATACAGACGTAACAATGGACAGTTCCTATCCTCAAAGAGTTTATATTCTTTTTGGAAACTTTGAGAAATACAGGTATGAGGCAACCAATACCATATAACATAATAATACCTTAGAACATGATTCCTGTTCATTCCCATCCACTACATTTCTGTGTTCGAATGTCTCTGTGGTGGGAAAAGCTTGGTTTGCTCCAACTTCAAAATGACTTTCTAATCCCATCTTGAGGAGAATGCTATATTTAGTCGTATTGCCAAATGTGTAGTCTGTTTCACTTGTTCAAGATAATTAGCTACAGTGATAGTCACAGGTCTTTATTTGATCATTTGGAAATGGAGCATTAATCAAAATTTAACCCCAGTTCTCTTGATTGTGTTAAAATGAAAATAGAAAGCTCTTATCATACTTTACACTGGGTTACTTAAATTGTTGGGAGGAGTCCTGCAAATATTTTGTCTAAATTGGCTATGCTTTTTAAAGAAAATGATTCTATTTGTTTTTGCTTCCTTCTCCTAGACATTTAATTGTCATCTAAGGGCTAACTTACTTCCTCATCTTTTTGAGTGTAAATGGGATTCCCTTTCCAGTCAGTATTCAAATAAACAATCTCATCCTTTGGTGAGTTATCCTGCAGTTGGAATGTGTTTCTATTGTCACACACTATTTGTTTTTGTTACAAGGTAGGTGAAATTGCACTGCCTTTTACTATTCCATGTTATTCTTAGACTAAAATGGGTATGCTTCATAGTTTGTGTTGGTGAACAAAGAGACACTCTTCCTATTTTGAGCACTGAAAGCAAATAGGGATAGGTTTTTAGGTCACTTTAAATGCTAAGGGCAAACTACATCGTACAGATGATAACTCAGACTTAATGTTCAAGTTTAGAGTTCCTAAAATAACTTGGAAAAAACCTGAAGGCCATATAATTTCTGGTAGGTTTATAATATATGCTTTTCTCATTACTACCTTAAATTCAAATTCACTCATTCCTTGAAATAAGTAATATCATTAAATTTTCTTAGTCTCATGAATACATGTATTTATGTGTGCATATATGTGTTGCCCACACACATACAGATACTTAAAGTCAGATGTCATAGACTTGTTTTGCTTTTTGTTTTGGTTTTTTTTTTTTTTTGGTTTTGTTGTTTGTTTGTTTTTTTTTTGTAGTCCCTCTCCAGGCTTAAGCAACTCACCTGTTGATACAAGATCACAGAAAAATCTCCAACAGGGTTTTGAACACTTACATGAACTTATATTCCTAATCTCACAAGAACCTTATTTCATAGTCCCTTGCTTATTGCTATCTACTAGTCTTTGCCACCACCACGTAATGGAATCATAGGATTTAGAGCTAACAGGGACATAGAGATTATCTGGTCCAGTGTCACAACTGGTAGAAAAGGAAAGTTAGCCTTAAAATCATTAAATGACTCTTCTAAGGTCACAAAGTTCATAAGAAAGAGAGGAAGGATTTAAGTCTATGACATTCAGTTCAGTGCTCATTCCATTATGCCATAGATATCTAGAGTTATCAAATATGTCAGAGATAAGCTAGAGTAGTGCAACCCTTGGCTCAAGTTATCAGTCTTTCTTATAACTTATTTGATAGTTTTCAGTCTGCTGGAACATCTGCAATGAGAAGAAAACCATTACCTCATTAGGCAACTGATTTGGAGGTAGCTCTAAGTTTTAGGAAACAAATACACTTGGTCAAAATTAATGTCCTTTTATTTTGCACCTTTTGATTCTAGTTGTGCCATACAGTGTAAGTCAGGTCCTTTTTCCATATGACATCTCTTCAATATTTGAATATTTGGTAAAAATCAATTTCTGAAAGCTGGATTATTTCAAACCTATCAACCCTCAGGAAAGAGAAAATATAAAATTGGAGAGATCAGTATTGGAAAAAAAAAACTTGAGATTGGAAAATTGAGAAGGAATAAATTAAGAACATAGAAACAGGGTACAGGACTTTAATCAGAATCAGCTGTCATAAAGGGAGGAGGTAAGGGCAGAGTTGGAAGACAATGTTTTCCCATAATTGATATTCATTAGGCCCTTAAAGAAAATTCAGTTTGAACTTTTTTGGTTGCTAACTAGGGAGTGACAAATTTCATAACTACTTCAAAGAGTATTCACGTAAATCATTTTGTCAGTGATTTTCATCTTCATTCAACACATGCATACATGCACACACATACACACATTTGGGATGTTGACTTCTGAAGCTGATTCACTGTAGTGGGAGGTAGAAGATATGCCAACTGATCATGTTAAAGGTTAGTGACTATTGGTCTAATCTATTGTTAGTTCATCTGGCTTTTATCCTACTTGAGTTCTTTATTTCTTGCATCATGAAGACAACTGAAATTATTTCATTTTTTAAATATAATCCCTACTTTGAAGAGTTTTGAGAAGAGAAGAAGATAAGAGAAAAATATTTGAATCTCCAGATTTGTTCATATTTCCCAGAATTAGACTATTCTTTTAATAAACTTTTCCCAGGTTCATAACTTGGAGATCCTTATTGCCTTCTTCATGTATCTCACTAAAAAAATCCAAGACCACTTGTTTCTATTCTAAAAGACTATTTGTTGTTCAGCTACATGTCTATAGCTGAACCCCATTTGGGGTTTTCTTGGCAAAGATTCTTGAGTAGTTTCCCATTTCCTTCTTCAGCTTATTACAAATGAGGAAGCTGAGGCAAACAGTGCTAAGTGACTTGCCCTGTGTTACAGCTAAATAAGTTTCTGAGGTCAGATTTGAACTCGGGAAGATGATTCTTCCCCACTCCAGGTCTGGTACACAACTCACTGCACCACCTAGCTGCAAAGAGGCAAAGGTTTTTCCACAAACATCAGTTTTGTTTGAACTGTGGTCAACAAAGCCTCATAGCTTCCTTTCTGCAGTGACGTGGCCTTGACATATGTCTAAGGCCATGGAGGGCATTAAGATTAAAATCAAATCACCAGTATCAACATATAGCTGCTGTTTTCTTTCAGAGTCAGAGCTAACCTCAAGAGAACAAAACTACCTTGAAGGAGGGCATCTATTTGATTTCAACTGCTATCGTTCCATAATATATCTGATGGTTCCCAAGTCCTCTTTGCTCTAGCATCTTTGACAACAATTGTGCTTGGTATAATTTGGAAGGTCACAGATTCTAATCCCTGCCTACAATCCTAATATTTTTTTTTTCCACTGATGGCAATTTTATGATCATAGTGTACTTCACATACTATGAGTCACTGATACAATTTGTTAATTGTTATGCTATGTGTGTATGTATGTGTGTGTGTGTGTGTGTGTTGCTGAGGGTGGGTAGAGATAGCAAGAAGGCAGAGCATCCTTCCTGCCCTAACAGCCAATGATAATATAACTGATGGATGATATTTTTTTCATTCCATATATGAGAGTCAGCCTATTTCAGAAACAAAGATGCCATAGATGCCATTTGATATCAGTCACATGTCACATGATCTATAAAATACAAAGTGATACTTCACTATGGAATACACTTGATGACAAAAAGTTATTTTTTTTCCAAGGCACTTTATGGGACATTAGGAATAAAAAGATAAAAACAACATGATCGTGGTCCTTAAAACATTTACAATCCAAGGAAGAGAATAACGTACTCAAAAAATTATGATACAAGAGAGCATGTGATAAGGGAGGAGAGGGCTAAACAACCTGCTATAAGAAAGATAAGCAAGAAAAAAATAATTCTCTTCTGAGGCACCTGAAATAGACCTTGATGAAAGAGAAATGAGGAAGAACAGGGAAAAAATGTGTTTAGACAATGGAAAGCTATTATGCAAGCAGGGAGGTGAAAGGGGCACCACAGTGAAACTGGGAACCACTCAAAGTCTTGTTTGGCTGGAATAAAGGGTTCCTATAGGAGACATTAGCGAAAAATGACTGGACAGGCAGTTTTGGGAGTCTTTGTGGAACACTATATTAAAAAAATGTATATTGGGGGCGGAGCCAAGATGGCGGAGTAGAAAGACTCACCTATGCTAGGTCCGAACCCACAGCCCATAGATTTTCTGTAAAAAGAACTCCTGACAAATTCTGGAGCAGTTGAGGCCGCGCAGCAACACAGTGAAGGAGATTTGCGTTGCAGAGAGCCCTGAAGAACCGACCTCAGGGGTGCCCCGGACAGGAGTGGAGTCCTGTCCGGCTGAGCGCTCCCCTCCCCCGCCCCGGCCACGCGGCACTGAGAGGAGCGAGCAGAGCCCAGCAGGCGTCAGGGACTTGAATCTCCGGCGGCCGCGAAGGTCCCTCCACGCACAGATGCACAGGTCAGTGACAGAGACAGGCTGAGAGGGGAGCGGGGGATCTCCGGGACTTGGACCCCCTCAGGAGGCTGCGGCCGC
>CM053773.1:45784243-45801077 GCA_028658325.1 Potorous gilbertii
AGAGGGCAGATTGGTGATATGGGTAATTAGAATGTCCAGTGTATTGGGGAGGGGGGAGGGGATTAATGGGGAGAAAATTTTGGAACCCAAAATCTTGTGAAAATGAATGTAAAAAGTTAAATAAATTTATTTAAAAAAAATCAAAAAAAAATGTATATTGTCATCAAATGACACAGTAGAGAGTATCTTATCCCATGGTAGTGGGACTCACTGACCTTTTGTTGTTGCTATTTTTTAGTACATGGGGGATGAATGGTCAGATCTAGGCATTGGTTGATTCTTTTGGCAACTATTTGAAAAATGCACTGGAGAAAGGAGAGATTAGAAACAGGAAAAAAATTAGGAGACTGCAAGAGTCTAGAGGGAATCAAGACTTGAATTTTAAAAATGGTGGCAGTGTGAATGAAGAGTTAAAAATAGAAATAGGAGTTCCTGCAAAGAGAAACAATAAAACTTGGCAAATGGTTTAGATGTAGAGAATTAGGTAACGGATAGATAGACTGGGAGAAATGGAGGGAAACTACTCTGAGGTTTTGTTCCTAATTAATAGGAAGTTGATGATTCCATGACTAGAAATGCTGAAGAAAAGCATGTTTTGGGGAAGAATATAGTAAATTCTGTTTTACAGATGTGGGTTTTGAGAGGTTTGTGGAACATACCTGTGAAGATACCTAGTAGGTAGTTATGAATGTGGTAATAGACTTCAAGGGAGAGATCTGTGCTGAGTAGATAGATATGGATACCTTCTACATATAGGTGAAAAAAAGCAGAAATGGGTGCAGTCACCAAAGTACAGCTTTTGGAGAGATAAAAGACTTGATAGCAGAACTTTGGGGGATGTCTACACAGGAGGCAAGAGAAGAAAGATCAGTCAGGAAAGGGACCTCAGAAGAATCAATAATTGGTAAGAATGCCAAGAGAAGGAATGGGAACCAAGGAAGCAGAAGAATATCAATGAGAAGTGGTGAATAATAGGGAATATTAAAATTAGTAGATGATTTTTTTGATGTGAAAAAATGCATATTTTCTTCTTTTGACTTACTGATAAATGGATTCCTTAAGCTTCTCTAGTATTTCTATGCCCTATGACCAATAAATAATGGTAATATATTACAAGAAGCACTTTTCCTACCTACCTGCCTCTAGGTTGGGACAAAATGCCATTTCATACTCTAAATCTAAAGTATTCTTGCTGCAGTGGTCTGATTTACTGCAGTGAACATGGAGTCTAACTTTAAGTCCATTCTCTGACATTATTTACAAATGGAGGAAGGCAAATACTATGATCTTGGTATTCATTTTTCTTTGCTGCTTATCCCTTGTCCACATTTACATACTGTTTCTCCTTTTTCTAACTGAAAATAGATCACTTATTTTTTAGTCTTCAAGAGATTCACATCTTCCTAACTTACTGCTTTTGATCCCAATCTGTAAACACAACTGTCATGAGTCATTTCCTACTTCATCATCAGTCTTTTCCATTTTGTTTTTCCTTTTGACTACTCCAAAAGAAATTTTAAACAACAATTAATGGCCTAGATGTCAATTCCAAATACTCCTTAGGTTTTGGGGTTTGGGTTTATTTTATCTTATTTGTGAGAATTGCTTTTCCCATTGGGAGCCATTAAAGCTGTACAGTAAGTACTTAAGTCTCAGCCGTATTGAACAAAGGGACATCTGCTGGTTAAGTGGCAGCTATTTGGCTGTCTTCCCTGAGACCACCCTACCCAACAATAGCAAAAACCCTTTCTTCACAGAATGGCTACTCCTAAGTGTCAGCCCATGAATTAATGTGTTTGAGCTCTGTAAAAGATTGGCCCATAAGTCTCTAAAATTGTCCCTCAATCAGAAAATTTTAGAGTTAGACGGGATCTCAGTGATTTTCTCATCATTTGAGAAGTGCCCATTTGCTTTTGCAAAGCTTTGTTCTAGGGTATTATGCATATGCATTAGAAATTAAGAAGCTGTAAAATTGTGTGTAGTGAATATTCACTATAGATCTTTTTTTTATTTTTGAGTAATCATTAAATAGCTATCATTTCAGAAATAAAGATCCACAAAGGCAACAGGGAATGTAGAAAAAGAAAATTATACCTTAAATTAGAATTCTCAAATTGGGGTCCCAGTTATGCCCTTTTCCAGCTGAGCAACATTGGGAAAGTGATTTAGACTCGATGAGAGACAGTTTTTTCATGAGGATTTTAAGTACAGTACTGGACGTATGTTCAGGAAGGTCTGGGTTCAAATCCCATATTACATGGACAAGTTACTTAGTCATTTAAGCCTCAGTTTCTCTATTTATAAAATAAAAACAATAATAATCTCTAGCACTATCTAGTAGGGATGTTTTGAGCATCAAAGAATAGCTTTTTTGTCATTCTTAAAATGCTTTTACCATAAAGTACCATACAAATATCAGTTATTACTACTACTAAATGTTTTACAATGATATATAATGACAATCCCACACATATATGCATACATATCTATACACTTATATACATATCCACATATGTATGTACATACGGATAGTATGAATGCATGCTATAATATATCAATACTTGTATATATACATACATGTTATTTTTTTACTATATTTACACAGTATACACACATATATACTTTATAAAACACTATAAAAACATAAACTATTTTCATTTATATAGGTTTTTTCAGCTTAATTTTTCATAAGTAACCAATACAATGAACTGATTTTCTTTCATGATCCTGTAGAAAATAGTTTAAAATAAAGATTTTGTCATTTTTCTGATCCATTTATTCCATTTTATTCTAGTGTTTTTCTAAGACTTTTTTCTTCAATAGTAAGCTTTTTAACCCCTTACAATAGTAGGTACAGTTGGGGAAAAGAAAATGGGCTTGATGCTTTATAATCTATGCAAAGAGACCTCTAGGCTACATGTGGTCCTGTAAGTCCTCAAGTTCAACCCTTGGACTGATCCCAAACTTCACAGAAGAAATCCCCTTACTAAAAGGATTTGTTCTGTAAAACTCGGTTATACTCAACAACCTCGAGGCCATAGGTTCCTTACCCCTGGATAGAAAGGTTCTCTCACATCATAATTATGTTATGGAAACTCTTCATTCTCTTCCACTGCAGTCTGAGGAAGAAGACTTGACTAAAATATAGCAGCCTATATTCTACGCAGTTTGTAGAGAAATAGAGCAAGCACTGGACTAGAAGTAAGGAGGTGTGGATTATAGAGAAAGTAATTTAATCTGTTTACTCACCCATAAAATTAATGCTTTGGAAAAAGAAAATCTTTTTATCAGTTAAACAAAAAATGTATAAACCATGGATGGCCTATTCTCTTCTATGTAGTCTTGTGTGAAAAGGAACATTTAAGATGAGATAAAGAGTGATTTAACGTCTTATTGTTGAGGCAAGAACAAGCGAATAATATTTTAAGTCAACATTTTTTAACTTTTTCAGTGTTGTGGACCCTTTTTTAAAAATAATGTGCTTAAAAGAATAAAGTAAAATTTATATCTCCATCTATCTATCTATCCCTATGGATGTATAAATAGAAACCCTGGATCAACTAATTAAAAAATTCATTTATTAAGCACCTATCATGCACCAAGCACTGTACTAAGTGCTAGAGATAAAAAGAGAGTCAAAAAACAGTCCCTGACCTCAAGAAGCTTATAATTTAACAGGGGATATATTTATCTCTATTTCTTCTCTTTTTCTATCTCTGTCTGTCCAAATCTATCCATATCCATATGCAAATATATGCATGTATATGTATATATATATGTATGTATTTAAGCCCAAATTCATGGTACTTAGTTCAAGAACTCCTACTTTAAGTAATAGACTTAAGAACTTCTACTTAAGTAATAAAAATAATTAGTAGTAAATTAATAAGCCACTGTGTACAAGGCTAAAGTTGGGGGAAGAGTGGATAACTAATGTCCTTCATTGTCCATAGAAAATTATTAGAAAAGGAAGTTTTCCAAATGTATCATGAAAGAAGCATAAAAAACTATTATGTTCTTCTGTAAAAGTCCAAAGCAGAAGTAACATTTGTATTCAAATTTCAGATGTTTCTGTTTTTTGCAACATAAAACCAAATGCCTTCATTATGCACTAAAGACAGCAATAGCTACACGATGCTGTATTTAGGTTATAGCTGGGGGGGAAAGTATTGTTGATCTACCTTTTTCATTGATATGCAAATTGATTTTTCTTCAGTTCAAAATCACTCTTGAATGTCAAAATTTATACTCTTTTTCCCTCCTTCCCATTCCCCCCTTTCCTCCGCTCACCTTTAAAAATTTGCTAAAATGTTTAATTTTTCTCTTTACTTGGAAACAAGTAATTCTCCAAAAGGGATGATTTCCACACTCTTTTTTAATCTATGCATTTTCATGTGAAAGAAATGTTAATCTGAAGATTAAGAACTTATTGAACCTGGAAATTTCAAAAAAAAATTTGGTGAATTTGTCAACCTGAAAATAGCCAACTTAATGGAGTAATAAAGCAATCAGAGGACCCTCTGGCCTTAACTTCAATATCTTTGTTCAAGACAGACATAGCACCAGAGATAAAAGCAGCTTCTCTCACATTGAGTTTATACTTGAGGAGCTAAGAATGAAAAGAAAACCTAAGTGTTTTGGCTGTTTTCTTTCTGTCTTAGAGGTCATTCAAAACCAGATAGGTTGTTTACAAGACAGAAACTTATTGGAATTGAAATAAATGATCCTGATAACACAAGGTAAAATCTGTCCATTCATTTTATGTATTTCAATCAGGTGTTCAGCTCTGGAGTTTTTTTTCTTTAAAAATATTTGACATGTCTTCATATTTGAAAAAAAGTAGCATTAAAAGCAAGGTTTTGTCAGGGATCTATTTTTCAGCCGCTGACAGTCTGGTAAAAAAAATGACAGAGAAAAAAATACAATGATAAAAGACTCCTGTCTCTTTTCCTCAACTAACCATACTGATACTTGACTAGATATAGCAAAAACAGTTTGTAGCAGAAGTTAATCAGTCATCAGTTTAAGAGCTGATTAACTTAATCCCTTCCACTGCCTAAGAGTAGGGGTAACACCAATTTGTTGTTGAATTTACAGAAGATGTTCAGCAAGACACAAGCTTTAATAATAGTACCTAGGATGGTAGATACTTAGTAAATACTTTTTGTCTTTACTTGACTTTAATCTCATTTATTTTAATTCTGGAGCAGTCTGGGGTACTACAAGTAGCTGGGTGATTGTTTTAATGAATCTTGAAGATGTGCCATGCTCCAGTTTGTCAAGCCAATTTTGAATTAATTTTGAAGAATAAAGAAATATTTCTTTTGGGATAGAAATTTTCACTTCACGTTGAAAATGCATCTGCCTTCTAGAGGATTTGACATTCAGCATTGTCCCTTAGGAACTGGGGATTGTCATGATGAAATGATAGCCAAAAAGTAATGCTTTTAGGTCATAATGAAGACACTAATTGTTAGCAAATTGTAAACTTTTGTACACAGAGCCATCTTTTATCAATGTAATACAGTAGACAAATTTTCTCTCAAGTACTTTTATCTCCCTTTCCACATTCCTTTTTGATGTCCTATAATATTTCTCCCCTGACAGACATCTGTTTCAGTTTTCTGTAGAGAACCTGATAGACACAGATTTCTACATCCCAGCAGACCCAGAGTTTCTTGGAGTGTGCCTCTAATTATAAATTAACCCTTTTTCTTACTTATTCAAAATACTCATCATCTCAGATAGCTGATCTCTGGAAGACTTTATCTGACTAAACTAATCATACTTTTTTCCCTTCTACATAGTCTAATCCAGGACCTCTGACCAACCTGATGCTCTTTTCAGGGGGTACTCTGTCTGCTGTCTGACTCTTTGCCTTCTCATTGACTGTCCCTCATGTCTGGAAAGTTTGACCTCCCCTTTGGACTCTGGTTCCCTGGTTTCCTTCAAGTCTCAGCCCAAATGTTGCTTTTTCCAAAAGGCCTTTCTTGACCCCAATCTCCACTACATTCTTCTCTCCTCAAAATCAACCTCACCCCAGAAATTACTTCCCATTTATAATGTTCATAACTTGCATGTACATAAATGTTTCCATGTCTCCCCCATTAGAATGTGAGCTCATATAGGGCCAAGAAAGGGATTTTACCCTTCATTGTATCCCTAAGGCTTAACACAATGCCTGGCACAATGCCTGTAAATGATTTTGCTGCTGGGGCTGCTGATAGCATGACATATAGTCATACTCATTCCATTAGTAAGCAAATCCTTGCTAAGCAAAATAAAGTCGTTTTTCCTCTGATTTAAGAAGATGGAAATTCATATCCTCAAATGTGAGATTTCAATTAGTAAAGTGGAAATTGTACTTATGACCCCTCAACTGGGGGACCAGAGAGGCTACCACACTAAGACCTCATCTGCCTGCTTAGGCAGCTCTCTCAGAATTCCAAAACATTTATACAACTTTTCTCCACAACAGACTATCACATATGACTGGCACTCACTAATCACAGGACAAATACTACAGAATTTGCATTTTTCCCAGGTAGGAAAATTGACATAATAATATTATTATTAATAATAATAGAATTTTTAAAAGATGAGGCCAAAACATTCCATATTGAAGGACGCCTGTGCACCACCCAACTGTGAGGAGCACAATTACTTTACTCTTGTAGCATCTGTTCTTTCATATGTGTTCTGAAATAAATGTAACTAGCTTACAGCTGGCACTCAGCAAAGCAGGTTTTAATTACTGCTCTAGCAGTGCACCTTGTAAGTGCAGCTATACTAAGTTTCTTAGAGCATGATGAAAATGCGATATGGCAGATTGGTCCTGAAACAATGAAATACATTTTTAAAAATTGACTTTTATTGTTAATTTTAAAATACTCCAGTCATAAAGCACCAATTGCCACTGTCATTTTTAGATTGCAAGCTTTGTTATTTTTTTTTCAAGAAACTATCAGTCAACTCTCCCAAAGGACATGAAAGAAAAATTTATATAAGTTTATATAACTCCAACTTTCTGTTTTCTAAGTTTTCAGAATGAGTTCTACTTTGTACTTTGTAGTTTAGACCATTTCTACACAATTAATATATGTGGACAGTTTGCAACATGAAGTAACTATATTGTTTTATGTAGTTCTCATGAAACATTTCTAAAACTTACTCTTTTATTCTGTTTTTGTTAACAGAAATAAAACTTTGTGTGGTCAGGCCTAGAATGACAAGTTAAAGTAGAAAAGTGAATCAATTTCCTAAATCCAACAAAAGACATTTTTGTCTCAATTACCACATATTTTAAATAAAAGTAGTTTTTAGACTCCATATGGATAACTACCTGAATTTTCTGCTTTTCTTGGACATTGTAGATCTGACTAGTGAATTTATTTTATTCTTACCTTATTTTTTAAAAAAAAGATCAAGCAAATGTCTTAAAGACATTAAACGTGAAAAATTACAACACTATTAAGGCAAAAGCTATTTCATAACTTCTATGGAAGTTTATGAACAGAATTCCTTATAAAAGACAAACAAAGGTGCTGACAAAAAAAAAGGTGAGTCTTCTGACACTCAGATGATGACTGCTGTGAGGTAGCACCTAACGGGTGCTTTTTTTTTTCTTTAAAATACTGTAAATGAGGTGAGTTAGGAAAACTGCATGAATGGATTTGAATGTATTCACATACTTTAGGTAATTGTACTCTCTTCCGATCCAGAAGCAGGACCAGTATTTTGACATGAGCCTGTCAGAAAATTATGTAAACTTTCTTCTTCTATCACAAAACCATAGACTCCAAAATGTGGGAAAATTTTTAAAAAACAGTTGGAAGGATTTTTTTTCTTAAACTTTGGATATCTGGAGACACCTGAATACATATTTGCATACACAAGAACAAATAAGTATTCATTTATATATAAATATATGTATCTACATATCTACATATGTAGATATATATATGAACACATATATACACAAATATGCATACATACTTTGTATAGAGACATACACATTGTCCTAAAAGTCTTAGTATAGTTACAAGCTTATTAAACTTCCATTTTAACTACTTTGAATAGAACAATAGTACTAAGACTTTTTAGTTTACCATACACACACAACACACACACACACAGATGGTTGTGTATAAGTGTACAAATATAGAGTATGCACATGTGTGTATACACAAAGGTACTATAGGAAAGTGGAATTTTCTGTGTGTGTATATAAACAAATACACACATACATGTGCATTTTTTTCTTTAGAAAGTAAAAGTTTTTAATTGCATGGAATAATCAGTGATATCAAATTGTATTTATTATTTTGTTGTAAATTCAAAAAAATCTGTTTCTTCATTGCCTCCTCATAAGTGACTCAACCTTCACTTCGATTCAGGCAATATTTAGAATCTGGATAAGTTTCAAAGTCCACATTTGCCAAAGCTATTGCTTTCTTTCTTTCTTTTTTCCTTTGGTATACTTACCAAATTAGCTATTGAAGAAATACTCATTTAAAACAAAGGGTGAAGTTAAATTGCCATCTAGCCTCTCTTCTTTCCAATCTGATTTGTGTATGACTGCTGGGCTACTCTTCCCTAAAACATTGTTTCATCAAGTTTCTCAGACACCTTCACTGACTCCACATTCTGATGGAAATCAAATCTAGACTCCTCAGTCAATGCTTCAAGACTGTTTATATTAATTTGGGGTTTACTGGCTAGAAGTCTTTCTCAGAGACCAAGTCTTAAATTCAATTCACTCTGGATCTCAGGGATTGGACAACCATAGGTTGTTGTTAGATGGATCAAACGCCACCTAATAGTTGTTTAGGGGGCCCTCCTGACTCAGAGTGAATGTAAATAGTAACTACTTCCTCAGCAACCCTGAGGGTCTTCCCCTCCAGTTTGATTTCTTTTTTTTTTTAAATTAAAGGGGCCATCCCTGGATTCATTTCTTAAAGTGGTCTATTCAATGAATGGGTATTGTCTCACTCAAAGTGAGTGTTTGAAAAGACCTTAGTCTAAACGGTTTAAGGTCTCCTGCTGTACTCTATCTCCATCCATCCTGATCAATATCTGGTCACTAGACCCAGATGGCACTGGAGGAGAAAGTGAGGCTGGTGATGTTGCACAGCCCTCCCTTACTCAAATCAAAGTCAACTGCAAATCACTTCATCTTCTCCCTGATTTCATGGTCTTCTTTGAGAATGAAAGACAAGCATTGACATTCTGACTCTTCTTAGCAAAACAATGTTTTCTCCAATTTTTCTCCATTGTCCCCTCTCTTCTTGTCTCTTCTCTGTTACCTATCTTCTATTGTATACGTTTCCTCTTTTATTCTTTTAAGTTCATGCTACATCCATTTTTTGGAATTCTAGCCCTCATTTTTCTTCTGGCCTTCAATTATCACTTTGATTCCTAACTCCATGAAGAAGTTTTCCATGTCTATAATGTACCATCTCTCATCCCCTTTTCCTGATCACTCATACTTATTGCAGGTATGATACATTTTCGCACTTGATTATAGTTTGTTTAATTGTTCAATGTATGAAAGATGACTTCTTGATGAGGTTTTAACCTCTCGTGAAGCCTTGCCTCATCTCCATTATTATTAGATCTTTCTCCCCACTTAGATTGAGATTGCTGTTCAGTCGTGTTCAACTCTTCAGGACTCAAGGTTCCTTGGGGTTTTCTTGGCAAAAATACTGAAGTGGTTTGCCACTTCTCTACTGGATTAAGGCAAACAGATGTTAAGTGACTTGCCAAGGGTCACATAGCTAGATGGAGATTTGAACTCAGGTCTTCCTGACTCTACTTTTTACATATCTGATATTCATTTCCTGTATAGTTTTGTACCATAATATATTTATTGAGTTCAAGGACTATTATGTTTGTATATATTTTGTGTATAACAGTCAATAAACAAACAGTCATTTATTACAGTCCAGTTACTGTGTTAACTACTGGGAATATAAGCAAAAACAAAGATAGTCTCTTCCTTATAGTGCCTGATCCAAAGGAGGTACTTAAACAAAGTTCATTCAATTACAGTGGTCTTTCAAAAAAAGGCTAGTTTCCACTATGTTAACAATACTCAATGCCAATCTCATTCTTTTCTCTTGAATTTTCTAGAGACACAAACCCCTAGCAGTCAATGTGACTCTGCACATTGTCAAAACACAGTAATTTATACCTAGTAGGCACTTGGGTACATCTTGAATTGAATTTTCACTACATGGCTAGTTATCATAAAATGCATTTTCTTACTAAAATTTAATACAATTACTGCAATGGTATTGTTCTACAAGGAAGAGTTAAAGTGCAACGTATGACATGTTTCCTCATTTGGCTTTACTCTGCTATGTTTGAATTCAAACAGTAAATTCTTTCTGGGTCCCATTGTACACATTTTTAGCTCCTATCCTATTTATCTCCCAATCTTTCCAAACTTCAAACTCTCCTTCTAAAAATGCCTAATATCTTTTTTGGGAAGAATGAGGACCAACATTACCATTTTCTAAATTTAGGATATTTCTGACAAATAAATGTAGTGAAAATTTCATGTAATATGTACTTAATCAGGACTATATTATAGCTTCCTTCCGTAATCCTTTCATCTCAGCTTGATAAAAGTCTTTGTATCAAACTAAAGTCTTGGTAACAATTTCTAATTAAAATTAGAGTTTGGATTTGATGAACTTACTTTCTAAGTACCAGAGTAGCAAAGGCTTTGACCTCAATCTAAAATAGGAAAATTATTTTATACTCAAATGTTTATCCTCATATTTACTTAACAACCTACATAATTCAAATAATAAATCTAATTCATTCTTCTATGCATTCCTTCTAATTCATTTCTCAAACCTTAGCCTTTGTAGAGAAGTGGATATCTGAACAGCATTTTTAATATATTAAATTAGAGTCGGTATTTTTTAAGTCATTCAATTAAAATGTGAATACCTGATATATGAATATTTCATCCAATTTTCTCAACATTTCAAATAATGTTTCAGATTTTATAGAATCTAACTGTTAAGAGGAACAACAGAGACCAGCTAATCCAAGTGAAAGTGTACAGTTTTTGTTTTAAAGCTTATGGCAACTATGCGGAGGAAATTGTACTTAATGTATGTTATGATGTGTCAAAGTCCTGTGGACACATTCTGATTTATCATCGTCAATTAATTCCCATAGCATATGTAGGCAAGGAATACTACAATATAGATAGATACTATGCAATTTTGAAATTTTAAACTATTTTAATTTAAATACAGTCTGTCTGATGTAGCCCAAAATCTTATTTCATATTGCCAGGATATAGGGTAGAAAATAACACTTCAAATGCCCCTAAAAAATAATTGCTTTATATATGCATATTGATTGCTCACCTATTTTTTTAAACTCTACCTATCTGGATAGCTAAAATTATCAAGGGCTATATTTCCTCTTGAGTTGCTACTCATATTCATGATGCTGAATATATCTGTACAAGGAGACACAGGAGCTAAACAAATGCAGAAAGGAATGTTTTAACAAAATCTCCTTGTAATTGTTATCATAATTGAAGTTCAGATTTCTTTGTTCAAGCATAGATTTGAGAAAATTATTTATCTCAGCATTTATTACTGATTAATTACTAATAATTATTATTTATTACTAATATTGATATTAGTAAATGATTAGTAAATTAGTAGTTAAGTCCACCATGATCTGTACACTCTAATGAAAAAAAGAATTCTCAGGCAACGATGTAGGATCACTTTTTTGTGTGTGTTTCCAATATATTTTACCATTTTCACATATGTAAACATATCAGTACTTTTACTTTAAATATGGGATCAATTCCCTAATTCATATTGCAAAAAAAGAAAAAAAGTATAAATTCATTAATTAGAATCAATGCTTCAATAATCAAGCTGTATACTATGAAGAAGGATAAATTTTAATATAATATTTTTATTCAATATTTGATTCCTCCAGTGTGCAGAGCAGTGTGTTAGGCAGTGGGGGAGATAAAATGTTTCAGTAAAACACAATCTCTGATGTGAAGGAATTTATTATCCAATAGGGAAATGTATGCAAAGATTTTATATATATATATGTATATATATATATATATATACATATATATATATAAATATATATACACACATATGTATACATACACACACAATTGTACACAAATCTGATATGTGTATGTATATATATGTATATGTGTGTATAATGCATTTAAAGGAATCCAGAAATTGATAGGTCAAATAGATATTAACAGAGAGAGTTGTAGATACATAGACATAAATATACCGATAAATGAAGATTACATGATGAAGGTCCAGCATTTACTACCATGCATAGTATATAATAGTTATTTAATAGGTGTTTATAGATTTAATAGGTGTTTAATAGGTGTTTATATGAGACACATGTAGATGTGTATATATATATGTATATATGAAGATATATTCATAGCTATAAATAGATATGGATTTGGATATAGATATAGACATAGATTTAAACAGATGGAGGAATAGATTAGAGATAGGCAATAAAACAAACCTGTACATAGATAGAGACATAAATATTGACAGAGATGGCGACAGAGAGGTAGACAAATACTAGGGATTTTGATTTTTTTTTAAAAAGTAATCATAGCAAGGACAATGCTTTTGAAATTGTATGTTCTTTATTCTCCTCCCCTTCCTCCTCCTCTGCCCTGTCCCATGTTAAATAGGATGAATTTACAAGGGCAAAAACAAAACCGACTGAACCATAGGAATCATTCTACAAAGTTACAGAATATTAGGTTACCCTTAGTACAACATTCACTGGTCAGTCCTATATTATCCTGTCTTCTTCCTAATTCCCCAGGATCATGGGAATTAATTCAGTCACAGAAATTTAATTTTAAGGTTTTGTATTTTCATTTTTAAAGAATGCTAATTTTTATTTGTAAAATGCTGTGGGGATAAGTAAATAATATATGCACAAAATTGACAGATAGGTATGTGGTACAAAGAGAAAAGAAACATAACCAGTGAAAGATGAGTAAGATTACATGTTACTTTGAGCTTCTATAATTTAGTATCCTTAATTTGAGAGTCAGGGTTGGGTTTTTTGTCTGTTTATTTTTTGAGAAAAAGAGGAGGAATCTGAACTCTTGATTGTACAATGACACATAAAAGCAACTCATCTATACTTTAGATGGGCAGTATGCTGAACTTAGACTTCTGCTTCAGACACTTCCCAGGGCTGGAATAGACAAGTCTTTTAACCATTTAGCCTCAATTACCTTATCTCAAAAATACAGATAAAAATATCATACAATTAATTAGCTCATTTAGTAAGGACCAAATGAGGTTACATCTGTAAAGTACTTTGTAAAACAAAATGCTATATAGATGATGATGATGATGATGATGATGAAAACACTTCTAGAGAACCTAGAGGATGAGTGACTTGCCCATGGTCCAAGAACTAGAAGCAGAGCTTGAACCCATATCTTTCTGATTCAGTGACTTGCCTCCTATCCACACACCAGATTGCCTACAGGACATTTATATGTAGCTCTTGATTTCTTATGAACTTTTGCATAATGTAGAACCTGGCACATAGTGATCACTGAAAAATGTTCATTAAGTGAATGAATGAACAAAAAGGAAGACATTGAAATATTTGCTTTCTTTATATGATACCACCATTCCATCCTGAATAAGCTAACCCTATGTACTATGATTTGAACTACAGAGCTTGGAATTCTCTCTCTCTCTCTCATGCTAATTCTTCCTTTTGCTCTCTCTTTCTCCCTCTCTGTCGGCATGTGTGTACATAAGCATGTGAAAATATGTATATATGTACATATACATATGTGTATATGCACATTTATTATATCTATATACACACATAACCATACATACACACACACATTTGATATACAGGCAATTGAGTCATTGTGGATTGCTAGCCAGCAAGTTGCAGATACTTTTATTCATTAATATAACATTTACTTCTTGAATCATGTTGGCATACTCAATAATAACTCCTACTTTGAATCATGGGGTAATTTTCTGTAATTTCCTTAGAAATAATTTACACAAAGTGCTTTATAAACTTTAAAATGCTATACAAATGTCAACTTCCTTATTATTATTTATTGCCATCATCGTTGTCAACATTCTAATCACATATGAAAAAATGTTTAAAGCTAATGTTTGTTCCAAACAGTAGTGCTTCTCATACCTCACCATTTATAGAATATGCATTTGCTACTGAGGAAAAAATTCAATAATGGTTATGTAGTATGAAAATCCAAGAGAACTCAGATGTTTATCAAAAACAAAATATCGTGACTAACTGTTTGTGTTTCATTCATAGAATCTGTCCAAAGAGAGAGGACCTTCATTTTGGAAACCAAACTACACTCTGAATTTTTTAATGTTTTACTTTTTCTTTTCCTTTAAATACCACCTGGGATACTTAATTTCTTCTTCCATCATACATATATTTCTTCCATTCCTGGTCTTTCCTTTTAGGGGATTGACTTCTGAAACCATCACTATAAAACGTTTTATCAATAACTGAAAAATAGATAATTATTTCCATTTGATCTTTGCCTTAATACTGTATCTGCCCCAAATAATATATCTTCCACTATTCTTAGAAGCTTATGCATAGCATATTTTGTTTAATATTTATTCATTTGACTGGCCATGTAGCCACACTATCTGTCACATATATAGGTAGGTGCACATATAAAAGTCACACACATACATATATAAATATATTTGTTTGCACATTCACATATCCTGTTTCATATAAACTCCATATAAAAAAATAGCTAGATGTTGAACTAGCTTTTTCCTAAAATCCCTTCAATTCCTTTTCTCATCCTTCTCTTTCTCTTTCTGTGGGTGTGTTTCTCCCTCTGTGTCTCTCATACTCTGTGATTCTATAAACATAGTTCAACATACAAATCGAAACTTGATAAATGATGTTTCAAATGCATAATTTAATTATCTAACAGCAACAACAATTAAGTTAATTTCTCTTCATCAATAGTTAGTAACGTTATAATATAAAATAATAGTAAAAATATTAACAATGAAAAATAAATAAAATAATTAATCAGAGAATGCCAGATATCTGAAGGATTGAGATGGTCAGCCCCCTCATTCTGTAGACAAGGAAATTAAGACTTTAGAGGGTACTTGCTGAGGGTCACATAGCTAGTTAAAGTAGGAAGTATATGCTAGGTCTCTTCATGACCAAACAGATTTTTAAAAATACATCTTTCCTGTTAAAAAAGATTAAATGTAATAAAGACATAGATAATTGTATTAATCTACTTGAGACAAACATTTTGCCACTGTCCATTCTTTTTAAAGTCTTATATTCAAATGTCTGAGTTTAGACAAAGTTTGTGAATGTCTTGTTTAAGATCTAAAGTATGTTATTATAAATATGTTCACATTCTAATAGGTACATAGAGTAAATTATTTTCCCCTGTAATTTCCTTCTCAAGGGTGATTATAAAATATAGAATATTTGTAAATACTTGTTCCACTCACTCTAGAAGATAGTACAGAGAATGGTTTGGAAGAAAGGAAGGTCTTGGAGAGAAAATAATGAGTTTGCTTTATATGTTGAGATGTCTATGGGACCTTCAGTTTTAAATACCCAAATGACAGTGGGTAATGTATGACTGACACACTGGAGAGATAATATGGTAAGGTATAGAGACCTGATTACCATTTGCATACAGATGAAAAGTGAATTTATAGGAGTTTATGAGTGAGACAGTAAAAGGGGAGAAGAGAAGTAAGCTCAAGACAGAACCTAGAGCTTTATTATAGAAATTTGTTCTGTAAAAGAAGGATTCAGTCAATACACCGCAAGTAAGGATCCAAAAGGTCACATGTGGCCTCAAGGTTGCAGGTTCCCACACTCCTCTTGATTGGAGCTTCACCCAAGGTTATTATTTAATTTCCTTAAGAGAGTAGGGTTCAGGGGGCAGAGCCAAGATGGCGGAGTAGAAAGACTCACATATGCTAGCTCCAAACCCACAGCCCATAATTATCTATAAAAAGAACTCCCAGCAAATTAAGGAACAGTGGAGCTGCGCCACAATGGGGTGAAGGAGATTTCTGTCCTGAAAAACTGACCCTAAAGGTCTGTTGCGCACCCAACTGGAGTAGAGCCCAGCCCTGTCCCAGCCATGCTGCACAGAGAGGAGCGCGCAGCTCCAGGCAGGCTTCAGGGACAGAATCCCTAGCGGCCACGAAGGTCCCACCACCCACAGATGCACAGGTCAGTGAGAGAGAGGTCTGGACATGCTGAGAAGGGAGCAGGGTGTCTCCATAACTCTGGCTCCCTCGGGAGGCAGCAGCAGAGGCAGTGGCAGAAGCAGCAGGTGGCCAGAGGCTCCCAGAGCAGGCAGGAGCTCAGCAGGAGCTCCATTACTGAAGGTCTCTGCATAAACCCCCTGAGGGAACTGAGCCTGGGAGGTGGCCCTGCCCTCAACTGAGCACCAGAAATTAAGCTCCCATTGAATAGCAGCCAGGCCTGCTGCCAAAAGCCCTGCGGCTGGGGAGGAGCATTTGAATCTCAGACCCCAAGCACTAGTTGGGCAGACCTAGGCTGGGGTGGAGAGGACTCTCAGAAGTCAAGTAACTGGCTGGGAAAATTCCAAGAAAAGGGAAAAAAACTAAGACCATAGAAGGTTATTTTCTTAGTGACCAGAGGATTGCGTCATTCCTCTCTGAGAAAAAAGAGATATGCTTACCATCAGGTAAAGACATAGGAGTCAAGGCCTCTGTATCCCAAATATCTGAAATAGATA
>CM053773.1:45801577-45828141 GCA_028658325.1 Potorous gilbertii
AAAAGAAATCAAGGTAAATGGTGAGAGAGAATTGCAGTGGGAGGAGAGAGGGTGAAATGGAATGGGGTAAATTATTTCTCATAGAAGAGGCAAGCAGGAGACTTTTTAGTGGAGGGAAAAAGAGGAGAGATGAGAGGAAAAAAAAAGAAACATGAAGTTTACTCTCATCACATTCGACTAAAGGAAGGAATAAAATGCACACTCATTTTGGTATGAAAACCTATCTTACAATACAGGAAAGTGGGGGAGAAGGAGATAAACAGGGTGGGGGGGCATGATGGAAGGGAGGGCAGTGGGAGGAGGGGGAAATTTGAAGTGAACACTCAGGGAGGGACAGGATCAAAAGAGAGAATAGAAACATTGGGGAACAGGACAGGAGGGAGGGACATATAGTTAGTCTTACACAACACGACTATTATGGAAGTCATTTGCAAAACTACACAGATATGGCCTATATTGAATTGCCTGCCTTCCCAAAGGGAATGGGTGGGGAGGGAGGGATGGGGACAAGTTGGATCTCAAAGTTTTAAGAATAACTATCAAGTATTGTTCTTGCTACTAACAAATAAGAGATATAGGTAATGGGGAATAGAAAGTTATCTGGCCCTACAGGACAAAAGAGAAGATGGGGACCAGAGAAGGGAGGGATGATAGAAGAGAGGGCAGATTGGTGAAAGGGGAAATTAGAATGTTCAGTGTACTGTGGTGGGGGGAGGGGACAAATGGGGAGAAAATTCTGGAAACCAAATTATGTGAAAATGAATGTAAAAAGTTAAATAAGTAAATTTATATATAAAAAAAGAGAGAGTAGGATTCATAGTTGTGGCAATCTCCTATAGAAGTAGGTAGGAGCAAGGTAGGTAGAATCAAGGGTATTGGTAGAGGGGGTTTTACCTTCGCAAGTAGAAGAGTCACCTTCCCTGAATAAAGGGATAAGGAAGAAATAGTGGGGGGGAAATAAAGATAAGATGAGTTATCATCATTGAGCTGCCTAATATTTTTTAATGATATATAAATTCAAGTCCTCACATGAAAGGGTTAGAGGAGGGGTGCTATGGGATGCTTGAAGTAGGATGAAAACTTGGAATTGCTACCATTTTAAGTGGAATAGTACATTGGTTATAGAGGCATAAAATGAATGCCTTGCTTCAGTGAAAGTCTTGTTTAGATTATATAACATAAATTTGCAGTGGATCTCATCACCATAGCTGCACATTTTTCTCCAGTTTTGTTCAGTTCTATCAGAATTAGAAACAAAGGAAGTATGTAGTGAGAGTAATTAAAAGTTGGTGTTTGGCAAAGTTTGATTGGCAATAGGATTAAGGACAAGGAGTTCAATGAAAAGGGTAGTGCAAAATTAAACATTTCCACCAAGGGATTTAAGTTAGAGGACAGCCAGTATATGGGTGATGTCCTGAAAAAGAACTGAGGAGTAGAGGGATTGGAGGCTATAGTGAGTATGAAGCACAGCGGGGTACAAGGGACAAAGAAAGATGCAACAAGAAAAGATTGTATTCAGATGAAGGAATTTCAGAGCCCAGATAATTATAGATAGGATCTGGTTTGGGTGACAAATTCAGATAGCCTAAACCTCAAAAAATAGAAAAAAAAAGTTGCTGAATAATTGGCTGTAAAGTCTAGAGATGAAGAGCAAGACTCCCCTTGTATTGATAGTGAACTAATTAGTGTTAGTTTTAGACTGAATGACTGGGTAGTATAGAAGTATAGTCTGTAGTCATAGTACAACGTGAAACTGGAAATGAATATCCAGTAAGCTTATTCTCATTTGTATCATAAACTACTGAACCAATCTAACTGACTATATAGACAAAGTCTAGGATAATAAAAAGAAAAGACTTTCTAAAACAACGTGTGAATCTATCATCAGGACTGAATTCTACCATGGGGAAAAAATGGTTGATTTATCTATGATTAAGGGATGGAAGCAATTTGGCCTCTGTGGTAATGTTGCACCAAGGAAAGCATGGTAGAATCATTCAAAAGGCAAATATCAAAAGGTATTGGTGGATGATGGTGTGATCACTATACGTATTTATCTAGTTATAATGGGAAAGATTAGAATTGTTTTTGTCCTCATTGAGAACAGGAATAGAATAGATAGAAAATAATACAAATAAGCAACTGTCCTGTTGAAGTCAAGTAGGTCTTTTTATTAGAGTTACAGAAACACAGAATTGGAATCCTTGGGGGCCAGTGATTTCTCTTTCACTTAAGGCCATTAAAAGGACTGGGTGCCTACTAGTTGAGCATGCTGTAGAACGTACACGTTAAGGTTTCCACTTTAGTTGGACTAGATCCAAAAATAGTCTAGCAAAATCGTGGAATTGATAATGATATACTGGAAAACAGAACTGGTAAAAAGTAGGAATCAATGTCCTAGG
This sequence comes from Potorous gilbertii, assembly GCA_028658325.1. Classification (NCBI taxonomy): domain Eukaryota; kingdom Metazoa; phylum Chordata; class Mammalia; order Diprotodontia; family Potoroidae; genus Potorous; species Potorous gilbertii. Next base: position 45,803,980 of record CM053773.1, read on the forward strand.
CCTCAACATTTCATAAACCCACTGGAATTGCCTCATGTAGGCAACCCTCTGGTCTTGAGATGAATTTGATAGGTGATAGTCGAAAGAGGTCATGCTCAGGTTAATGCTGCGATTTCCTCCTGTAGCCACAATTCTCCTTCCGAACATAACTTGAGCAGTCGTTGCTTAACTAACCTTTCAGGGACAGTCAATATGACTGACTCAAAAAGAAAGGGAAAGTCATTGCTTTACAAACTTTTTTTTTCTTTCTGACACCGGTGAGTCCTTTGGAAGAATGCCAACATATTTTTTTCTAATTTTCTTGATTCAAGTGTCCATAGTGTAAACTTGGATAGGCATATTGTCTATTCTGTTTTTTAAAGGGGAAAAAAAGCATGTTTTTATCACCAGTCACTATTTTCTATTTCTTCTTATATCCTTTATCTTCTTTAGAACTCTGAATCTGTCCTCCACAAGTTCCCCAAACATAGTCCCTTATAATTGCTTTTATGATTTTAAATCACCATAAGGTTGTTATTTTATTTGATTACTGACTAGAATTAATTAAAGTAGAAATAGAGATAGGAAATGGGAATGCTTGTAGATATGGAATTAAACATCATTTTTTAATATATTCCTACTAGCAGAATGAATCCTGCAAGAATTGAGAAGTACTACAGCTTATTTTTTACTTTAATGGGATCATAGAGGACATCTATTTTCCTTCTTTTATTTTACAAATGAGAGTGTTTGAGGCTCTGATGTTTAAAGTGACTTGCTCAAAGTCATCTAGGGGTAGTGGTGGGATTAAACCTGTCCTATTTTCTAATCTCATGCATATTCATCTTATTCCAACAAGATACCTTGACTTTAACTTTATTTCCCATCAAAACAAACATTTTGGGGGTGGGGGAAAACAGTGTTTTCTATGCTAAATCTATAGACTTTCTAATCTCTTGCTATTAGCAATATCGACTTATTCTATCTTATTCTTTTTTACAGAAAAAAAAAGAAATCTCTCTAGCAGCTACATAAAATGAATGAACATTAAAAAAAATTGATTGGTACATTTACACTCTCCAAACTGTGAGTCAAATTAATTCAAACAAATGGCCACAGTTAGGTACAAATTGTGTGAAAGCCACTCCATTAAGTCTTTGGCATGAAAAAAGAGAAAAAGTTAAAAACAAAAGCTTCTGCCTTTGCATTCTTCTAAAGTGTCAGGATTTAAAACACCTACAAATTATAAATATAATACAATGTAGAGAGGTGGGAGTAATTGGCAAAATGTTCTAGGAATACTTGAGGAATAGAATACTTTTAGCTTTTTTGAGGGGGATCAGTAAAACTGTATAAATGAAGAGACTCCTGTGTTTTCTTCCATCTTACTTCCTGTCGTGCATTGAAACTGGACTTCCTGAAGTTTGTCAAACAGGACATTCCATATCCTTTCCACATGCTTTTCTACAAGCTGTTCTCCAAGTCCAGAATGCTCTGTCCCTTTACCTCCTCCTTTAGTTTTTCTGAATTCCTCAAAGTTCAGCTTAAAGTTCACCTCTGATGAATGAAATTATCATCATAACAATGACTTCCTCCTCAGACCCTAGACTTTATCCTGAGTATGGCCCTAGGTCACCAACCACCATTAGACATCTCTATCTTAAAGTTCCACAGTCACTTTCACATCAACATACCTGGAACAGAACTCATGACTGATCCCCTCTAACCTGCAAACTTACCCCTCATACAAGCTTCCCTTTTGCTGCTGAGAGTTCTACCTTCCTTCCACAGTGTCAGATTTGCAACCTGAAAACCATTCTTGACTCTCTTTTCTTTCTGAGTCAAATTATTAAGTAATTAGTTCATCACTTAAGGGAACTAGCTGGTGCAGTGGATAGAGCACTAGACTTGCAATGGGAAAGACTCATCTTCATGAATTCAAATTCAGCCTTAGACATTTCCAAGGTGTATGACCTAGGGAAAGTCATTTAATCCTATGTGACTCAGTTCCTCATCTGTAAAATTAAAAATAAAAAGTAAGCTGGAGAAGGAAATGACAAAACAATCCAGTATCTTTGCCAGGAAAATCACAGAATGGGGCCATGAAGAGTTATAAGGGCAGCTAGGTGGCAGAGTGGATAGAGTGCTTGATTTGAATTCAGGAAGACTCATCTCCCTGAATTCAAATCTGGCCTCAGACACCTACTTACTTGCTTTGTGACCCTGGGCAAGTCACTTAACCCTGTTTGCCTCAGTTATCTCATAAAAAAATTGGGCTGAAGAAGGAAATGGTGAACCATTCCACTATATTTGCAGAGAAAAACCTAAATGGGGTCATGAAGAGTTAGATACAACTGAGAAACAAGTGAACAACAACATGCCAGGCATTGTGCCAACTGTTAGGAGTACAAGGAAAAGCAAAAGACAGTCTGTCTCTGCTTTGAAATAGATACCAGACTAATGGGGGAGCTAATATACAAAAACTTTGTACAAACAACATATATGCAGGATAAAATGGAGATAATTAACAGTGAGAAAGCGCTAGAAGTCATATAAATTGCGGAGGAGGGGACATAAGGCAGTTCTTTACAAATGCCTTTTTTATGTGAAAGATGAAAAGTATCTCAGCTGAAAGCATAGAAGTTGGGAAAACTAATGGAGGATTGAGGAGGGAGTAGAAAAGTCACTGTACTGTGGAGGATCGTAACTCAATTACGGAGAAGGATAACTTTGCTGCAGTGAGACTCCAGTTGAGATTTCATAATCTAAATCTGTATTGGATCCAGTAAGCCTGAATTTCTCCAGTTTTGTTTGGTTGCACATGAGTAGGAGTGATGACATTGGGTGGTGACAGTAATCCAGAACAGAGGATTTTCTAAGCAAGATCAGCAAGATTGTAAAGGGAGCAAGTCATTCAAGAGAAAAAGAAACTATATAGCTGAACTGTTTTATTAATGGGTCAAAATAGTGAAGGGGAGGGAGTGAAGTCAGTGCAGAGGTGATGGTCTTGAGCAGAGCTAAGGGTTCAATGACCTGGGGTTCATGGTGAAGTTAAAGAACATGACTCAGGATTTCAAGGCAGAGCAAGAAGTGGAATAACAGCACTGAAATCTGATAAGGGAATTTCGGGGTTCTTAAACAACGAAGAAATACACTTGTGGGTGAGGGCAAGATCAAGAGCATGTCTATTTCTGTGTGTGGTCAAAGTAGGGTGGAGGTGTAGGTAGGTCATGGGAAATGTGAGATAAGGTTGTCTGAGGAGGTATCACCATGTATGTTAAAGTCCCTTAGGATGAGGGCAGGAGTTGACGAGAGAAATTCAGGCACTGAACTCATTAAGGAAAGAAAGGGAGTATCCTAGAGGTTGGTACACAAACAAGTGTCAGAATTTTGATTAGGTGGTAGCTATGGATTGAGTGTAACTCAAAGGAGAGGTGATTGAGCGATGGAGGTAGAGAGAGACAGATACCCTAGAAGTGGCAATAGGAAGCAAGGAATATTTCAGCTTGTGAGTTGGGTGGTTGTGTGAAAGTGTAACCAGTGTTTTAAAAGGTTAAAAGAGAGGCTGTGTCATTGAGAGAGAGAGAGCCAGGTCTCAATAACAGCAAGAAGAAGAAAGGAATAGGAATGTGTTTTTTTTAATAAGATGAAAGAAACTTTGTTTAGTATGATTTCCTGATAGTACAGCAGAAGGTGGACATAGTTTTAGAGAGAGAAATTAGTAATAGAAAACGTTTGTATAATGATAACTGGGTATTTAGGATCACTGTGGTGAAGTCATGACAATGGCAGTTTGTCAATCATTGTCAAATCAGCTCAGAAAGTTTATTAACAACTCTAGGGGTTTGGGCTTATGGTATTATCCTTTCAGGGGCTTAGGCAACTCAAGTGAGAGGACCAGTGGAGGAAGTTGATGTAATAGCTGTTTCTCTCCTATGGAGGCAGGACATGCCAAGAGTAAGACAAAATGAGCAAGAACAGAATCTCTCTGTTCTCTCTCTACTGGCAGAAATGGTACCCTGTAAGTAGGAATAATTCCCTCAAAGGTGGAAGATGCCAACCCAGGGGATTGGCATGTGATAAAATAATATATTTCTGATCCCATGCTGGCAAGAAGAGAACAGGTTATGAGACCAATATGGGATGGAATGACATCTTTCTGACACCCTGCAGGGAGGAAGAATGTTCTGCAAGTGAGAAGATGCCAGCCTAGAAGATATCTATGCATTCATCAGATTCTCATATTTGGGCTCTTTTCTTTACTTATATGATGCCAACTTTAGTTTAGGCAATCATCATCTTCTGTCAAGTGTTGCAATAGTTTCCTAACCAGATTTTTTTTTTACTTCTAATCTTTCCACTTTGCAATCCATCCCCTGAATAGCTACCAAAATAATCTTTCTAAAGTCGGACTATAATGCTGCTTTGCATGAGAATCTTTGAGGGTCCCTTAGTGCTTATAGGAAAAAATATAAACCTCCCTGCTCGTAATTGAAATCCTCCCCCAATCTGGTTACCTTTCCAGATTTATCCCTTATGATTTCCCTTCATGTACTCCATATTCCAGTCAGAATTACTTTTGTTCTATTGCTTGAACAACAATTCACAGGCTAAGCTAATTTCACTTTCAACTTCCTTTTTCTTTGCACATGCCATCCTCCTTGCCTAGAATTCACTCCCTCAAACATCTTTATATTAGCTCAGTTCCTGTGCCACTTCCTCTAAAAATCCTTGCCTCTAGAGTTCTCTTCCTACTCTTCAAATAATGACATATACATTTTTCTGTTTATATTTTGCCTCTGTAGAATAAGACCCTCAAGGTCACAAAAGGCTTTTGTTTTACTGTGGTTTGGTTTGTCTTTGGGTCTCTATCTAGAGCAACACTCATAGCATAAGGTAGGATCAAAAGATCAGGGACCTAGGGATGAAAGGCATCTCAGAGGACAAATTCAATCTCATTTTGCAGATGTGAAAATGAGGTTCAGGAATGTTAGTGACTTGCCCTAGGTCACTGAGGTAATAAACATCAGAGGCTGGTTTTGAACCACTGATTCTAGTCCCAAGTCTTTGGAAGTGAAGTGAATTACAAAGGGGTAGCTAGATGGCACAGTGGATAGAGTATCGGGTTTGGAGTCAGAAAGCCCTGAGTTCAAATCCAGCCTCAAATATTTACTAGTTGTATGACCCTGAGCAAGTATTCAATCCCATTTTTTCGGTTCCTCCTCTTTAAAATGAGCTGGGGAAAGAAATAAAAAGCCACTGCAGTGTCTTTGTCAAGGAAACCTCAAATGTGGTCACAAAGATTTGGATATGACATAATAACAACGTGCCTCTTTATTTCACATCCTAAACATAATGATAATAGAAAAATAATAGCTAGTATTCATACAGCACTTTGAGATGTGAAAAATGCTTCCCAAGTATTATTTTATCCTCATAACAACCCTGAGAAGTATATGCTATTAGTACGGCTATTTTGCAGTTGAGGAAACTGAGGCAGAGTTTAACTGACTTGCCCTGGGACATACAACTAGTAAGTATGTAAGGCTGAATTAGAACTCAGGTCTTCCACAGCACTCTATCCACCGTACCACCTATCTTTCATCTTTCTAAAGCCTTAGAAATAGAACTAAAATACTAAACTTCATGTAGGGGCCCTTTTAAGCTATCTATGATGATAATGAAATGCACTTCATTTTCTGTGCTTAACCTTACAATCTAGGCAGGATCACTTACTCACCCTGCAAATCACTTGCAAAATATATGAAATGTTTACAACTCAAGTTGAAAATACTGTATTAAAAATGTTTCTGCAGTCACATTAAACATGATGAAGTAGCTTGAAAGAGTCTTTCAGCCTTGTGCTTGGTTGCAGCAGAGAGAGCACAGATTAATGGTTTGGTATACTGTACGTGAATTTTAGTGTCAGTGGGACAGCAAGCCATAAGGAGATTTTTCTTGAACTGATGAAGGAGGGTACAGTCACTTATTTAAGAGACCCTTCTCATTATCCCACAGGCATGATCAAACATGAATTTTAAAGGGTTTCAGCTGTGGGAGAAGATGATGGCTCACCTCTGTTCATTCCATGTTCATTAGCAGTGTGTTCATAAAACAAAAGATAAAGACATACTTCTGGTCCCATAAGAGTTGATAGACCAGCTGGAGGAGACTTCAATAGTGGTTACAAATAAAAGTCGAACCTGACTGATGATATGCCCCATGTAAGTCCACGCTCTCCTTTCCTTGCACAAGTCGGTCTCTGTGTATCTCCCCTCTATCCTGTGTCTGCTGAAATTCTACTCTTTCTGTTGCCACATCTGCTCCTGTAACTCCCATGGCCCCCTACTGTCTCTAGGATAAAATATAAACTCCATTGTTTGTCTTTTAGACAAAGTCTTTCACATCCTGGCCCCAATCTACCTTGCCAGTCTTATTAGGATCCTCTAGGGGAATTCTTTAAAGCTCTTAGGAGACATACCCCCTTTCAGAAGTTTGATGACTGTGGGTCAAAGTGGCCAAAGTTAAGGTAAAGAGATATAGGAGCATGCTAAGAAATCTGCTCTTGCTGACAGCAAATCAAGCTTCCTGGGATATAGATTTGGTTTTTATAACCTTTCCAGTCTCCCCTAGAATATGCAGCCAATCAGCAGCATTCTTTGGCTACATAGGACAGAAACGTAACAAATGTAACAGGAAGGAGAGATAAAGAAAGAAAGGAAATCAGTCATAGGAGAAAAAGGGGAATTTGGAATGTAAGTAGGAGAATTTATTACCAGAATGAGAAAACATTCTTGATCCAAGGACACGAGATCAGAGCAGGAGAGTAAATTATTTTTTTCTGTTGTAAAAACAAGTCTTTTAGGACAAAACTGCAGCATCTCATCTAAAGACAGCAAGTAGATACTACAACAGTGAATGAGGCTATCCACTTTACTGTGTCTTTGCATAGGGATTAGGGACTTGTAGGGCTGGGCATGGAGCCAGGAAGATTTGAGCTAAAATTTAGCTGTGTGACCTTGGACAAGTCACTTAACCCCAATTGCCTCACCCTGAGTCATCTCCAGTCATCCTGATGAATATCTAGTCACTGGATTCAGATGGCTCTGGAGGGGAAGTGAGGCTGGTGATCTGCACAGCCCCTTCTCACTCAAAACAAAGTCAAGTGCAAGTCATGTCATTATTTTCTTGATGGCATGATCTTCTTCAGTAACAAAGGATAAACACACACACAACACACACTCACACACACACACACACACACACACAAAAGTCAAGACCCAACTCTTCTGGGAAGCCTTCCTTGAACTGCCTCTCAGGCAATGGAAAAAGGCTTTCCTAACCCACCCTATCCCTTCCTTGGACTTTTCAAATTATGTTGAACTCCTTCAATGCACTTAGCATGTCTTATTTTATATTATAGTTATTTTTGTGTAAGTCACACATGCCCTCTAAGCTTGCAACTAGGTGGCACAGTGGATAGAACAATGGAACAGAAGTCAGAAGATATGAATTTAAATCTAAGTTCAGACACTTACTAGCTGTGTAGCCCTAGGCAAGTCCCTTAACCTCTGCTTACCTCCATTGCTTCATCTGTAAAATAGAAATAATAATAGCACCTGCCTCCCAGGGTTTCCATGAGGATCAAATGAAATAATATTTGCAAAGTGCTTAGCACAGTGTCTGGCACATGGTAAGCTCTAGACTACGTCAGTGTTGTTTTTGTTGTCACTGCTGTTGTTAGTGATAGGAGAAACCATGTTTTAGTCTCTGATACCAGTGCGTAGCACAGAGTAGGTGCTTAATGGATATTTCTTGAATTGAGCAGCAATCAATACCAGACACCATATAATGAGGTACTAAATAGAGTGCTGCAGACTCTAAGTGCTTTGGGACTTCAGAAGAGAGGGCTACAATGCGCTGGAAATGTTCTTTGCTAAGAGATCTCTCCATTGAGACAAAAATTAAGAAGAAGAAACATGCAGCAAATGGTTTGTGACATGGGCACCTGTTCACTGGGAACCCAGAAGAGTCAGTGAATTCACTCTACATCTACCAAACAACCCCAAATCATAACAACTGCCAGCAGTTACTGACCTTGATTAGAATCAAACCAGCAGCCAAGAGAGGCAACCTGACTTGCTTTCTTCTAATTCCCTGTTCCTTCCACTTAGTCTCGTTAGCTCCCAGGTGAGGGCCCTGGTCTCTGCCACCTTCAGAGAATGTGTAAGATCAATGTTACCCTCTCAGCTTGTGATGGGGGACAGCCATAAACAAAAGCAGGCATGTACCTGCAGGTAAATAGAGAAGCACAGATGGCAGAAGAAACCCTATCCATAGGTCTTGAGCCAGACCACATTACTCTCTGTTTCATATAATAGCCCTGTGCAGTAACTGTAGACCATCCCGCTGCACAGATGGAAGTGAAAGTTAGAGGGCTATTGAACATGTGAATTTTCCCAGTGTGTCACAATTACGGAAACATCTGTGCTAAATATCTTCAAGCTGATCCACTATAAAAATTGGCAATGTTCAATAACATTCAATGTCTTTCTTTTTCCCAGTGGTAGAACAGCCTAATGACTGTATATGGGTTTTCATGATAGAGTGTGTACCTATGCAGATGGCATGCTATTTAAAGGAATTCCTCTTACATTATACTGTCTGTTATCCCCATATTCTTTCCCTTTTGTCCTTCCTTGGTTCCAAATATAAACAGAAAGGAAAATAGAGCCACTTGCTACATAAACCAGTGAAATAATCTCCAGGGTCCAAGTGGTGAGATATGAAGGGAGAGGGGAAAGGAAAAATAAAATGGAACAAGGCTTTCTATATTCAGTACAGAGTATATTCATTCCGTTGAGTCAGAAGTTCTTAACCTGAAGTTTGTGAATATGTTTTTAAAAAAAATTTTGATAACTGCATTTCAATATATTTGGCTTCTTTTGTAAACCTATGTTTTATTTCATGTATTTAAAAGCATGAATCTGAAAAGGATTCTATAGGTTTCCTTAGACTGCCAAAAGGATACATCACATACACACTGAAACACACACACACACACACACACACACACACACACAAAAACCACACACACATACACACACTGTTAAGGATCATTGCCTTAAAATTATGATGCTTAGTTTCTCAGTATATTGAGTAAAACTGCCCTTTAAGACATTATAATTTTCATCATTAAAATCAACAAACATTTATTAAATGTCGTGAGTACAAGATACTATATAGATAGATGGCAGAGTCCAGAGAGTATTGGGTCTATGTCAGAAAGACCTGAGTTCAAATTCAGCCATAGTTACTAGTTTCATTAACCTAAATAAGGCACTTGACACCAGCCTACCTTAGTTTCCTCAACCATAAAAACAGAAATAATAATAGCACCTACCTCCCAGGGTTCTTGTGGGAATCAAATGAGGTAATATTTGAAAAGCACTTAGCACAATGCCCAGCAAATAGGAGATGCTTAACACGTGTTTCTTACATTCCCTTCTTCTAAGGGCTGGACACACAAAGACAACATGAAAACCAGTCCCTCAAGGACTTCCTCTTTTCATTCCCCCACCACTTCTCATTGTACCTGGTGCATAGTAGGCACTTAATAAATATTTATTGATTAACTAAAAAAAAAGTAAGCCTACTTCATTCCACTCCCAGGAAAGCACATGAGGAGCTCCCTCCTGAATACAAAAAGGAAAAACATGCTGCTTACCTATGGCTGTGGTTATGTGTGCATACGTGTGTCCCCACTTCCTCAAGGAGTTTACTGTTTACCAGGAGAGCACCGAACATTTTCCTCATCACCTGCAGGATTAAAGATGCGTCAGACCCTTTTCTACAGTCTCAGGGTCATAGATGGTGTACCAAAAATGGTACCTGTCCTGAAGAAGTTAACAGTCTAGAGGATTTGCATGACAGCAAAACAAGGACAAATATAGACATGCTGTGTTTTCTTTATACTGACTTGCAATTCATGGCAATTAATTAATGTTAAATGAGAAGCTGTGGCAAGGCTGAGACCTGCATTCATGTACGAGCTACCCACACTGATTAAATGGTAGATCTATAAATTTATCAGAGTGAGCAAATCACTTAATTAATGGACCAAATGCTATAGTGGAGACCTAGAGACTTATGTTACAATCAAGTGAATAACCAAACAACAATCCATGTTTGGATTATCAGTCCTTCATAAAAAATAGACAATTATATTCACTTTTTTTGCAGTGTCAAATTTAGTCTGCATTTTTCACTGTTTTATTTGAGGTTTTGTTTTTAATTTTAAAAAATGGAATAGCTGTCACTTTTGGATATTATCTTATATTAACAATTAGGAAATGGAATGTCTCTAAAGTTCATCTAAATTCCTTATCATACTTTAAACTCATCTCACCCATCTACTTCATTATGTTCTTCACATACTTTTCTAATCACTTCTTACCACTCAAATTTTTAGTAGAATCCTGCCTCCTATATTTTCTTCAATTTTGGTTCCCTAAACACTTATTTCCATTCTAGCCGTAGATCCACAAATATTTATTGCATATTTACTATATGTGAACACTTTTTGAGATGCTATAGGACACATAGAAGAGCTACGTGACAGAATTTCTTGCCCTCAAAGGTCTTGTAATCAATTAATCATATTGGGAATACAATGCTGACCAAACTATAATTTTAAGGGCTTCCATGTTATATGGATGGAAAAAAGAGACATAATTACCATGAAGCTCAGATAATAACCCCAGGGGGCTCTCTGATCACTTGGGAAAATTATCACGAATTACTTCATCACAGTAGTTTTTTATAAAAGCATATTTCCTGTATTTTCTCCACTTTCTTTTGTCTAGGGTAGGAAAATACATTCCCAGATTCAAAATAAAACAGGAATCCTCTTAAGCTCTCTATAATTTTATTTTGTCACAATGACTTGGTGGAAAAAGTGGCACAAATATATTTATTGACATGGCATAGAAGATAGAAAGCTGGTCTTGGAATCAGAAAGTTTTGGGTTCAGTTCCTGAGTTCTATTATGATACCATCCCTGATATCTAAGCAGAAATACGTTGTTACAAAGGATGCTGTGCTCTATAAATATCCTTGTATTTACAATAAGCTAAATCCTATAGAATAATGGTCTGCAACTAACCTGGATGCTACTAAAGTCTATTGTGACCAGAACTGTTACATCCTTCACAGGAAGCCTTCACCATCCCCTCTTATGTCTAGTTCTTTCTATTTATTATTTACTTTTTATGATCCTGTACAGAGCTTCCTTTGTATGGACTTATTTGCATGTTGGCCCTGAAAAACTCCTTGAGGATAGGGACTGTCTTTTTCTTTGTTTCCTTACCACTTATCATGGTGCCTGGCACATAGTAGGCACTTAATAAATATTTATTGATTGACTAAAAAAAATTAAACCCATTTCTTTCCACCCCCAGGAAAGGAGATGGTGAGTTCCCTCCTAAATATAAAAAGGAAGAACATACTGTTTGCCTAGGGTTGTGTTTGTGTGCATGTATGTGTGGGCACATGTGCTTCTTTTAAACAAATGAATCCCCTAATCCCCTTGACTTCCATAGCTTATCTCTGGATTCCTGATGACTTGTTAACCTCTTTGTGATATTGAAATGATGAACTGGAATACAGCATTCTTTGCTATGGTCTCCTTAGGACTGTAAAAAGGGAACCGTTCACCTTCTTATTCAGTAGCACAATCCTTCTGAGTAGGCAGCCCCAAATAAGATTGACCCTTTTGGCACCTGCATCTAATATAATTTAATATTTATTTTTCCATTTGATGGGCCACCACCCCAAGATGACTAATGGATTTCTTAACTTCTAGGATGAGTATACATATGGTAGGTGTAGTTCAAAGATATGCATATTGTTAAGAAGCGTGTTCTCTGAGTCTAAAAACTTGCCCTTTGTTATATGTAAACAAATGGCCTTCAAACTCAAAGAAGGAAATAATTTTTCACCTATTTCCAAAACAGTTCACTTATCCTCAGTGCACAGCCATCTTCAGGTCCCTGTCTCAGAGTTTTGCTTTCTCCACTGACTATAACAACTGCCAACCTGTCAAAATTGGGAGCTTTGGCTTCCCCATAGCAACAGTTTCCTGGCCTGAGTGACATGATTTCCATATTGTCAACTGGAAAATGTCCCAAATAACTCCCAAAAAGCACCTGGAGTTTTCTTTCACATATAAACATCCAGAAGGATTCTTTTTCATTACTTCTCACATGTTAAAGGAAGGTTATTTATAAACCACAGGGCTGATGGTGTGATGACAGTTGAGCTAAACAGGGAGCCTTTGAGAAATTCTCCCAACTAAGCTTCCCTAGAAATGGGATACTAATGTGTTTCAAGGGCTTGTGATGTTATACCTAAAATAACCACAGATTTCAATACACCTCTTAAAAAGTCATTGAAGGGGTCATTAACAAAGGAAAGGAGAGAAGGAGGAGTTAGTGTGCCAAGCAAGGCACCTATGGTTCACATGAAAGCTCAGGGAGCAAGTGAAAAGCCACTGAATGTCCCTACTGAAAGCAGATTTGTATTGTGAGTGTGTGTATGTTAAAGATACATATCTGTACTTTCTAATGGTTTCTCTACATTGCTAAAAATAACACACTGAAAACTGCCAAAATATTGCATTTTTGAATTAGCCTGAATTATAGATGCTAACCTGAATGGGAGTGATGAACATGATTCAAAGCTATACATACTTTCATTTAGTGCCAAAAATTTCATTAAACACACACAGTCATTGGTGGGCTGTGGTAGGGAGGGGGGAAGAGAGACAGACAGCCCTAAGTTCAACATTCCATTTTGAAAGATTCTGTGATTTTTTTCCCATAAAATTTTGATGGTTTCAATTTAGTTAAATGTATTTCCCTTTGTTTTCATGATTTCAGCTTTAGAATTTCATAGATCTGGGTAAATAACAATGCCATTATTTGCTCATGGAATTTCCCTCCTTTTCAAAGTTCTTCCCCTTTTGCATTTTGAGAAGAAAAATTAAGGGCTAATGAGCAAAATCATTTAAATTTCTTTTTTTAAATTTTATTTTCTATATATTAATTTTATTTACTTTTAGTGTTCTACAATCACTACCATATAACTTAGATTTTTTTTCCCTCTACCTACCCCCCGTGTCCCCCCTCCCTCCCAGGAATGGCATACGATTCTATATAGGATCTATACATACATTCCTATTAAATACATTTTCACTATAGTCATGCTGTGTAAATGAACTAAAATGAATGGGAGAAATCATATAACAAACCAAAACACAATATACACACACAAAAAATGATCTGCTACATTCTGTGATTGAATTCCATAGTTTTTTCTCTGGATGTGGAAGGCATTTTGCTTTAGAAGTCCATTGGGAATTTTTTTTAAGTCCTGGCATTGACATGAAGTTCTAAGTCTACCAGAAGAAATTCTCGCACACTGTAGTCATTGCTATGCACAAAGTTCTCCTGGTTCTGCTCCTTTCTCTCAGCATCAGATCATATAAGTCTTTCCAGACCTTTCTGAAGTCTTCTTGTTCATCAATTCTTATGGCGCAATAGTGTTCCATTAAATTCATATATCATAATTTATTCAGTCATTCACCAACTGATAGGCATCCCTTTGATTTTCAGTTTTTTACAACTACAAAGAATACTGTTATAAATATTTTTGTACATGTGGGACCCTTTCCCATTTTTATGATCTCTTGGGGGTACAATCCTACAAGCGATATTGCTGGGTCAAAGGGGATACACATTTTTGTAGCCCATTGGGCATAGTTCCAAACTGCTCTTCAGAATGGTTGGATCAGCTCACTACTCCACCAACAATGAATCAGTGCTCCAACTCTCCCACAACCTTTCCAGCATTTATCATCTTCCTGTTCTGTCATGTTTGCCAATCTGATAGATGTGATGTGCTACCTCAGAGCTGTTCTCATCTGCATCTATCTAATCAAAGGTGATTTAGAGCATTTTTCATACGATTAAAGATATATTTAATTTCTTCCTCTGAAAATTGCCTGTTCATATCCTTTGACCATTTATAATTGGGGAATGACTTGTATTTTTGTACATTCGAATCAGTTTTATATATATATATATATATATATATATATATGTATGTATGTATATGTATATATTCTAGAAATGAAGCCTCTATCCCTGAGATTAGCTATAAAAATTCTTTCGCAATATATTACTTCCCTCCACATTTTGGTTGCATTGGGTCTGGTTGTGCAAAATCTTTTCAGTTTAATGTAACCAAAATTATCCATCTTGTGCTTCATAATGCTTGTAATTCCATCTGGCCCTGGAGATTTTTCCTAGGGAGTTCATTGATGGCTTGTTCAATTTCTTTTTCTGAGATGGGGTTACTTAAATATTCCACTTCCTTTTCTGTTAATCTGGGCAGTTTGTATTTTCTAAAATACTCATCCATCTCATTTAAATTTTTCAATTTGTGGGCATAAACTTGGGCAAAGTAATTTCTAATTATTATAATTTCCTCCTCACTGGAGGTGAGTTTGCGCCTTTCATTTTCAATATCAGTAATTTGATTTTCTTCTTTCTTTTTTTCAATCAGATTGACCAAAAGTTTATCAATTTTATTAGTTTGTTCATAAAACCAACTATTGGTTTTATTTATTAATTCAGTAGTTTTCTTAATTTCAATTTTATTAATCTCTCCTTTTGCTTTCAGGATTTCTAATTTGGTATTAACTTGGGGATTTTCAGTTTGTTGTTTTTCTAGCTTTTTCAACTTCATGCCCAAATCATTGATCTCCTCTTTCTCCATTTAGTGCATGTACCCATTCAAAGATATAAAACTTCCCCAAAGAACCACTTTTTCAGTATCGTATAAGATTTGGTAGGTTGTCTCATTATTGTCATTCTCTTGAATGAAGTTGTTGATTGTTTCTATGATTTGTTGCTTAACCCACTCCGTCTTTAGGATTAGATTGGTTTCCAATTAATGTTTGGTTTACCTTTCCATGGCAGTTTATTACATATAACTTTTATTGCATTATGATCTGAGAAGGATGCATTGCTTTTCTCTGCCTTTCTGCACTGGATTGTGAGGATTTTATATCCTAGTACATGGTCAATTTTTGTATATGCACCATGTACCACTGAGAAAAAAAAGTATATTCCTTTCTATTCAAATTAAATTTTCTCCAGAGATCTGTCATATCTACCTTATCCAGAGTTTATTTACCTCCTTAACATCTTTCTTGTTTATTTTGAGGTTAAATTTATCAAGTTCATATAGGGGGAGTTTGAGGTCCCCCACTAGTATAGTTTTGCTGTCCATTTCTTCCTTCAACTGCCCCAAGCTCTCCTCTAAGAATCTGGATGCTATACCACTTGGAGCATACATGTTTAGTAAAGGTATTGCTTCATTGTCTATGGTACCTTTTAGCAGGATATAGTTTCCTTCTTTATCTCTTTTCATTAGATCGATTTTTGCTTTTGCTTTGTCTAAGATTAGGATTGCTACCCCTGCTTTTCTTACATCAGTTGAAGCACAATATATTCTGCTCCAACCTTTGACCTTTACCTTGTGTGTATCCCCCTGTTTCAAATGTGTTTCTTGTAAACAACATATTGTTGGATTATGGCTTTTAATCTATTCTGCTATCTGTCTCTGTTTTATGGGAGAGTTCATTCCTTTCACATTCACAGTTATGATTACAATCTGTGTATTTCCCTCCAGCTTCTTTCCCACAATTTGCGCTTTTAGTTCTCTCATCTCCCTTCCCCTCCTCAACAGTTTTCACTTTTCACCACCACCTCCTGCAGTATTCCCTTCCTTCTTTTAGTCCCCCTCTCTTTTACTCCCCTTTAGTCTTACTGCTTCTTCCCTCCCTTATAGCTTCCCCTTTCCTTTCTTCCTCCTTCCTTCCTACTGCCTATAGAGCTCGTTAGAATTATATACTTAAGTTTATTGTTCATTCCTTGAACCAAATCAGATGAGAGTACCTCTCACACAATGCGCATCTCCCTCCCCTCTTTCCCTCTACTATGATTTTGTACTTCATCCTGTGATGTAATTTACCATTTCCTGCTTCCTCCTTTTCACACCTCCTGTTACAATCCCTTTGCATGCTTAAATCATATTTTTATCATCACATCATTTACTTTATACCCATTCCCTCTACGTATACCCCTTTTATATTTCCTAATATATATACAATTCTCAAGATTAACAAGTATCATCTTCCCTTATAGAGAGGTAAACAGTCTGCCCAAATTAAGTATCAAGTTCTTTTCCCTTGTTTACCTTTTTATGCCTCTCTCGAGACCTGTGTTTGAAGATCAAATTTTGTATTAAGTTCTGGCCTTTCTATCAGGAAGGTCTGAAAATTCCTTACTTCATTGAAAGACCATCTTCTTGCCTGAAATGTTATGCTAAACTTTGCTGAGTAATTGATCTTTGGTTGTAGTCCCAGCTCCTTTGCCTTATGGAATATCGGATTCTAATTCCTTTGATCTTTTAATGTAGAAGCTGCAAGTTTCTGTGTCATCTTGACTGTAGCTCCTCAATATTGAACGGTTTCTTTCTGGTTGCCTGTAGTATTTTCTCCTTCATTTGATAGTTCTGTAATTTGGCAATAATATTTCTTGGTGTTTTTGGCAAGTGAACGACAGATTGTTTCAACGACTATTTTGCCCTCTGAATTTAGCACTTCTGGGCAGTTTTCCTTGATGATTTCCTGGAAGATATTGTCCAGACTCTTTTTTTCATCATAGCTTTCTAGCAGGCCAATAATTCTTAAATTTTCTCTCCTGGATCTATTTTTCAGGTCAGTTGTTTTTCTAGTAAGATATTTTACATTTTCTTCTATCTTTTCATTCTTTAGATTTTGTTTGACTGATTCTTGCTATCTCATATAGTCATTAGTTTCTACTTGCCCAATTCTAATTTTTATCAAATTGTTTTCTTTAGTTAACTTGTGCATCTCCTTTTCCATCTGTCCAATTGTTCCATTTAAGGAATGATTTTCTCCAGTTAGTTTTTGAACTTCCCTTTCCATTTGTCCAATTTTCCCAGTTAAGTTTTGTGCTTCCTTTTCCATTTGTTCAATTTTCCTTTAAAGAGTTGTTCTCATCAGTGAATTTTTTTTCATACTTTTAAGAATATTGGCCAGTTTTTCTTCTATTTCTTTCTTCAGCTGTTCCAGGAGAGCTGTTCGTGTATGTGAGCAGTTCATAGTCCCTTCTGAAGTTTCAGATGGAAGTACAGTCTCACAACTGACCTCTTTGGTATTTGTGTTTTGGTCTTTGTCCCCATAGAAAGATTCTATGTTTTTTCCCCCTTGTTTTGCTTTTTCTTGCTCATGATGGTGATTTGTGTTGGTGTTTAGCTGATTAGATAAAAAAGATAAGAGCAGGTGTCTTTTTATCTTTTTGTTTTGTGTTTCCCCAATCAACCCTGGGGTTAGCTTGTTAAGTGTGGGGGAAGGGTGGTCTGGTCATGGGAGATCTCCTCAGCTGAGCTGAGGCCAAGGCAAGCTCAGGGGTTGGTGATCTCAGCTGCCCTATTATCTTCCCATTTCCCTGGAGCACTGAGGCCCACCTGGGTCCTAGTGCGTGTTTTCACAACCCTGGGGCCCCTCTCCTTCTGGTTTGCCTCTGTTACAGTAAGAGAAATACCCCTTAGCTATTTTTCTAGCCTCAGGTGTTATGAGAATTTTTGCCCCTTCACTGTGCCCACTAATCCAAAATGTTTCTGGGGAAATATTTTATGGTTCTTTTGAGGTCAACAAGGGGGAAAAAGAGAGCATTTACTGATCATTCTGCCATCCTGGCAGAGGTTTAATCTGCAGGCTGAACGTCTCAGGAGTTGCTGTGGCTGATATCTGGGGCTCAGCAGCTGTTCGTTGCTGGACTCTACTGGTCTCTCCCCTGGGCTGCTGCTGTGCTGTTCTGCCTGCTTCTGCCTCAGGCCTCCACGGGACCCTTCCACTCCAATGTGCTGGATATGCTGAGCTGTGTGCTGTGTGCTCACCCCTGCAGAACAGATCCTTCCCTGTCAACCTTCCAGTCTGTCCTGGGCTATGAATCTGCCCCAGTCTATCTCCTATTGGATTCTGCACCTCCAAAGTTTGGTCAGATTCTCTCCTTAGAGGTATCTGAAGGAGTTTGTTTAAGAGCTTAAGTGGTTGCTCTCACTCCAATATCTTGGCCCCCCATTTAAATTTCTAAGCTTTTGCAACAGTAATAAGGACTGTCAAATAAGGATTTGATGGGGGAGGGGTCTTTAAAAATACCAGTCAAGTAATAGTAATTATTTTGTCTTTACCCAGAAACATAAAGGGGACTTTGTGTACTATTCCTGAGGTTAGAGAGAATGAGCACTAACTTATGTGGACAACTTATAATTCCCTATTCATTTTTCTCTTACCTTTATCAAACTAACCTCATATTTTCTGAGCTTAACATGAAGAACTGTTGATAACATGCTACTCAGTAGTGACCTGTAACCTACCAAGCAATAGTTTCATCCAAAGATCAAGGGTCTTCTTTTTGTTTTTACAAGATCTCAAGTGAAACACTGAAGTAGAATCAGCTGCTTGTGTTCTTCCTTTGGATCAACTTTGATTAAACCACAAGCTTAAAGTCCCAAAATTAAAGAAATTCTAAATGTAAAATTTCCATCACTTTTGCAAATCATCTCATTCCTCTTCCTCCTCCTTCTTCTTCTCCTCTGTCTCCTTCTTCTTCTTCTTCTTCTTCTTCTTCTTCTTCTCTTCCTCCTCCTCCTACTTCTTCTCCTTCATTTCCTTCTTCTTCCTCTTCTTCTCCTTCTTCTTCTTTTCCTCTTCTTCCTTCTTCCCTTCTTCTTCTTCTTCTTCTTCTTCTTCTTCTTCTTCTTCTCTTCCTCCTCCTCCTCCTTCTACTTCTTCTCCTTCATTTTCTTCTTCTTCCTCTTCTTCTCCTTCTTCTTCTTTTCCTCTTCTTCCTTCTTCCCCTCTTCTTCTTCTTCTTCTTCTCATTCTCCTTCATGTGTTGTTGTTGTATGTTTTTCTCTCACACATAAGCATACTCTCTTTTATACATATGCTTGCACAGCCAGTCAATTATTGTTGTCTTCATTCTTTGTTGCCAAAGAAGACCATGCCATCAGAGAAATGATGATATGGCTTACTCTTGACTTTGTTTTGAGGGAGGGAGGACTGTGCAAGGTCATCAGCCTTACTTCTCCTCCAGAGCCATCTGAATCCAGTGACTTGACATTCCTCAGGATGACTGGAAATGACTCAAGATGCATTGGGAGACCTTGCTGAGGCTGGTGACCTGCACAGCCCTCCCTCACTCAAAACAATGTCAAGAGCAAGTCATGTCATCATTTCTCTGATGGCATGATCTTCTTCGGCAACAAAGGATGAACATAACCCTATGAGTAGATTCAACTCCTCCTCTCTTCTCTGTTTCCCCCTTCCCTTTCTTCTCCTCTCCAGAGGAAGATAAATTTGGATGGCCAAAAGATGCCCAGTTGACTTGGGTTTTACTGGCTGGTCTCCCTTCCCTTCTATTCCCTGACCTGGCCATCCAGCCTACTGCACTCTGAAGGTCAGACACCATGGCGCCCCTGCCCCCGGCTATAGGTTCTCTTCTGGACCCTCCTGGCTTCAGAGTGATTATCAATAGTAACTGTTTTTGTTTCTCTCCCAGTCTGATGTCTTTCTCTTACTTGCCTCACCGTCAGACAATAAAAACTAGTTAAACTCCTAGGCACTATGATAAGCACTGTGGATACAAAGAAAAGGAAAAATCTTGCCCTCAAGGAGTTTAGAGACTAGTGGAGGAAAACAACTATGCACAAACATGTTTATGTGTAGGAAAAATTGGTGGAAATCTCAGACGTAAGTACTAGTATCAGGAGAGATTGGGAAAGGCATTTTGGCAAGGGTGGGATTTTACCTGGGACTTGAAGAAAGCCAGAAAATTGTGGAGGCAAAAATTAGAAAGGAGAGCATTCCACATATGGGGAGAGCCTGTAAAATCACTAGGAAGGGGGCATAGAATGTTTTGGTCTAGAAATAGAAAGGTGAGCAATGTCACTGTATTGATGAGTAAATGGGTGAGGAGACAGTCATCTAAGGTGTAAAAAGATTGGAATGATGACTGTGGGGTGGGGAGGCAGATTATGAAGGGCTTTGAATCCTCCAATGCCAAACAGAGGTTCGCTCTGAGACCTCACAAGAAGTGTTATTGTAATTCCACACTTAAAGATTTTTTTTTTACTCAGACAAGTTGTTAAATCCCGCTCTCTGCCTCTGGGCATCCCTTCTCTAGGGACAGAGGATTGGGAGTAAGTACATCCAATAAAATTCATCTAGAGAGCTTTAGGCTGGCTCTTTACACATCTTCATCATCATTTACACATGCTGTGTGTGGGTTCAGTTAGCAACAAAAGCCACAACCCCTCACCAACACAGACACCACAAACAGCATTGCCCCTTTTCCCTTTCCTACCCCCTTTCATCTTGTAGACAGACTAGGGGAAAAATAATCAGGCTGAAAATGGTGCAAGGACTGAAGGAGAATGGACCCATGCTTTCAGACTCAGCTATCCTCCTTATCCTTATTCATCATACTCACTCTTCTTATACATATACACCACTTATACATAATTATACATATACACCACTGCTCCACCTGCCCCAGTATCTCTGTTTGACTTTCTCAATATCAAGGTAAAAGGGTTAGTTCAACTGTCTTCTCTGCTAATCACATATTTTCTATAACTCTTGTGGCACAGGAATTTCTCAGTAGAACTTCTTGCACTTAGTTCTTCTACCTTATTTAACCTCCACATCTCCATTCTTGCTACTATAGCAAAAGAAGTAGTTTTAGGAAAATAACTGAAACAAAAGAAAAAAGAGAGGTATTGGAAAAACCTTCATTATTTCAGTTTAACTCTAATTATTTTATA
Organism: Potorous gilbertii; assembly: GCA_028658325.1. NCBI lineage: Eukaryota > Metazoa > Chordata > Mammalia > Diprotodontia > Potoroidae > Potorous > Potorous gilbertii. The sequence continues at coordinate 45,824,941 of CM053773.1, forward strand.
TCTTGGACTCTCAGTGATCTTTGACAACTCCCAGAAAGAATAGTGGATGAAAACCTAAAACGCAGCTACATAGCTCAAAGGACAGAACACTGGAGTTAGAAAGTTCAAATCCATACTCATGTATACTTTCTAGCTTTGTGACCCTGAGCAAGTCATATAACCCTGTTTGCCTCAGTTTCCTCATATGTAAAATAAACTAGAAAAGGAAATGGTATATCACTCCAGTATATTTGCCAAGAAACCCCCCCAAAAGGGTCACAAAGAGTTGGACATGACTAAAAATGATTAAACAACAAAAATCCCAAATATTCATTTTTTTTTACTTTTTGAACTAAGAATATATGAGAAAAAGAAGAAATGATATCACACTTATATGCTTACTAGTATTATCAGCTTCTGCCCTTTCTTATCCATTTCATCATGGAAGTATACAATGAAGAAATACATAAAATAACATCACTTATTCTATTACTTTCCCCCTTAAAAATGTTAAGTGACTTCTCATCAATTAAAGAAAAAATTTAAAATTCTTAACCTGACATTCAAAGCTGTTTGCAATCTGGCCCTGACCTAATGGACGCATAGCAGTAAATTCTGCATTTTAATTCTGTCTCTGCTACTTGCTTATCAAAGGAAATTAGGTGCTACAGTGAATAGATGGCTTGACCTGGACTCAGAAGACCCTGGTTCAAATTCAGGCTCAGACAATTATTAGCTGTGATCTTGGGTGGTTCAATTACCCTAATTTCTTTTGCCTCATTTTCCTCAAAAGTAAAAATAGTGATAATAACCTACCTCCCATGGTTGTTGAAAGATCAAATGAGATAATATACCATCAATATATTTAAAAATTCTGAAATCCACTTATCTAATCATAATCTGAGTTTCATCTTTCCTTCCCTACTCTTGATCTCTACCATGACCTCTAACCCCTTCACAATTCGGTTCTCTCCAAGGTCATCAGGCTCACACTGACCATTCTCTCCTTTTCTCTCCATCTTAGCCCTTTGTTGAATGAATTCAAGTCTGTACTATTCTCCTTTCTTGAATCCCTAGTCATCTTATTATATCATTGCTTACACCCGGCCAAGCCTTACCCTTGGATCACTCCCACCATTCAAAGATGGAGAAAATTATTCTGACTAGATACACTATGTAATGAAAGCTTAACTGGACTCTTCTTGGTGTTAGGCAATCCTATTCTACATCCCTAATAAAATCACTATCTCACTCTCCACAGAGGCACTTCCAAACCTTTCTCATTACTTCTCAAAACTCCCCAATTGCCTCAGTTGAGAACCTTGCCTAATATTTTATAGAAAAAAATGAGACCATTTGTCATAAGCTTCCTCTTCCGCCTTCTTTCACATCTTCTATCACTCAGGTGCCTTCTACTACTCTTTCTTCCTTCACTTCCTTCTCACATGAAATGGCTTTGTTGCTTACCAAAGCTAAGCCCTCTACTTGTTGCAGCAATCTCAATCCATCCCATCTCCTCCTACAAATTACCTCCTCCATCACCTATGGTCTTTTGTTTTCTTTCTACTGTCTCATTCCCCATAGCCTATAAATATGTTCATGTCTTCCCAATCAGGAAAAAACCCTCACTTAATCCTTTCATCCTCACTCTCATATTATATCTCTTTTGCCATTTGTAGTTAACCTCAAAAATGCCATCTACATTAGGTGACTCCACTTTCTCTCCTCTTCTTTTAATATTTTACAATCTCACTTTTGACATCATAATCCTACTGAAACTCTTGTCCTCAAAGTTGCCAATGATCTGATTGCTAAATCCAATGACCTTTTCTCAATCCTATGTTTTCCCAAACTCTTTTCTGACTTCCAATATCACTTTTCAAACTACCTTTTAGACATTTTGAACAGGATGTCCAATAGACATCCCATGTATCCAAAAAGAAACTCATCTTTCCACTTAAATCCTCCTCTGCCTCCTAATATCCTCATTACTGTAAAAGCAAGATCATCCTCCTACTCTCTCAGACTTGCAACCCAGTAGTCATCGTAGACGTCTCACTCTTTACCCCCATACATCCATGCTGTTGCCAAGGTTGATTTCACCTTTGCAGTATCTCTCAAAATGTGTTCTTTCTCTCCTCTGATACTGCCACTATTCTAGAGCAAGCCTTCATCAACTCACACCTGCATTATTGAAACAGTCTGCTGGTGGGTCAGCTTGCCTCAAGTCTCCTCCCTCTTATTAATTTTCTGTTCAGTCACCAAAATGATTTTCCTAAAGCATAAGTGATCATGTCACTCCCTACTCAATAAATTCCAGTGTCTCCCTATTGACTCCAGGATCAAAAACAAAATATTCTTTTTAGCCTTCAAAGCCCATCATAATCTAGACGCCCCTCTGTTTCCAATCTTCTTACCTCTTATTCTCCATCATTTATTCTACATTAACCTCTTCATTGTTCCATGGACAAGACTCTGCATCTCTTGGCTTCACATTTTTTTTTTTTCTGGCCATCACCTATATGTAGTTCTCTCTCTCCCTCTCCTCTGTTTCACCCACTCACTGCCCTGGTCTCCTTTAAAATCCCAACTACAGTCCAATTTTTTTTTAACTAAATGCCATTCTCAAACCCTTTATTTCCAGTGTCTTCCATCTGGTAATTATTTCCTAAGTGTCCCATATGCAGCTTGCTTTGTGTATATTTGTTTACAAATTGTCTCTCCCATTAAATTGCTAGTTCCATTTAGTCAGGAACTGTCTTTTGACTCTTTTTGTATCCCCACCACTTAGCATAATGTCTGGATCATAGTAGGCAGTAAATAAATGCTTGCTTTGTTCCCTTTCTTTTTTCTTAGGTTTGTGACTTCAGTAAATCCACTTAACCTTTCCTGTCAAATTCCTCATTTGAGGGGAAAATAAAAACAAGTGGTTGGTTTAGAGTTGTCAAACATGTGGCTACATATGAGGTGAGCAATTATGTATAATTATGATTTCATTTGAATTTGAAACGACTGACTTACATGATTTCTAGGTGGGTCCTTTTCAGTTGTAAATACTGTTATACTACTCCAAATATAACACCCTTTAATCTAAGTCAAATTTTCTTTTCAGCTCTTGTCTTTTCATCAAGAATGCTTGAAAGTCCTCAGTTTCATTGAAAGACCATATTTTCCCCTGAAGTAGTATACTCAGTTTTGCTGGGTAGGTGATTCTTGGTTTTA
>CM053773.1:45828641-45863679 GCA_028658325.1 Potorous gilbertii
CTGCCTTCCCAAAGGGAATGGGTGGGGAGGGAGGGATGGGGAGAAGTTGGAACTCAGAGTTTTAGGAACAACTGTCGAGTATTGTTCTTGCTACTAGGAAATAAGAAATACAGGTAATGGGGAATAGAGAGTTATCTGGCCCTACAGGACAAAAGAGAAGATGGGGATAAGAGAAGGGAGGGATGATAGAAGAGAGGGCAGATTGGTGATAAGGGAAATTAGAATGCTCAGTGTATTGGGGTCGGGGGAGGGGACAAGTGGGGAGAAAATTTGGAACCCAACATTTTGTGAAAATGAATGTAAAAAGTTAAATAAATAAATTTATATTGAAATAAAAAAATAGAGATAGGAGGTCAGCTCATCGTGATAAAAACCTTGCACATTTCTACAAATAAAAACTATCTACATACAGTACATGTCTATACAATTCAGCTTTGTTCTTTGTGTATAAATATCCTGCCATGACCAAAGTGACCTGAATGGAGGTTTCCTTTCCTGGGGATGCTTAGAGCTTTTGGGGAAGGACCAACAGGAGAGCCAACAACCATGCAATACATGTAGGATGGGAAAGATTTTAAAACATCACACACAATTCAGGGAACAGAATGCCACGGATTTGATTACAGCCAGCAATTTGGTTGGCTCTAAATTCATTTTAGCTAATTGCATGGTTGAAACATACTGTCCTAACAGCAAGCCTGCAGGTATTATTGATGAAATAAGAGATTTAATAGGCAAGGGAGTCTATCTGAGAAAGTGCCTGCCTAAAAAAGGCCTTTCTCTTATTTCTTTAACAAAACTGGACTAGGCACATAGATGAGAACAGGACAAGCCTTCCCTGCTGACCTCACAGCCAGCTACACCTTCTCAGACAGAGGGAACTATCTGGGTCAGTCCCATCACTTTAGGACATATCTAGTCTACAAGTTTCACTGGCTCACTGATTCAGTTGGTGGAACATCTTATTGCCCTTGCAGTGACTTTTATTTTATTGTTTTTTGGCAGGGGGACATAAGTGAATGGTGCACATTCCATTTGACAACTGTCCTGGTTCTAATTCACAACATATTGATAAACTGGAGATGTAGATGCTTCTGCTTTAGGCCCTTAGAGATCTTCTAAACCCAAATCCTCATTGTATAGGGGAAGAAATTAAGGCCCAGAGAGGTAATGTTTTGATGGATTTTGTGGGAGCTCCTGCCTCAGGACAGGCAATGCATATGACATTGCCAAAGAATCATCTCAATTCCATGTTACCAGAATCTGGCTTAGGGGAAAACACTCAAATATGTATGTAGTTACTCTTCATTCTTTATTTTCATCATTTCTTATGGCAAAATGTTTTTCCTTTCCATTGATACACCAATATTTCTTTTTCCATTTTCAGTCATGGGATTCTCACTTTGCTTCCATGAAAATTATTGCTATGAATATTGGGGGAAGTGGGTATGGGCCTTCATTTTTTTTCATTGAACTCCTTAGTATATATCTCAAGTACTTGTGCAACTTCATCAAATGGCATAAACAATTTTGTAATTTTTCTTGCATAGTTTCAAGTAAGACAGCTACGTGGCATAGTAGAGAAAATTCCTGTCTTGGAGTCAGAAAGATTAGAGTTAAAAAATCTAGCTTTACTAGTCATGTGACTCTAGCCAAGTCATTTTCTCAGTCTCAATTTCCTCATTTGTAAAAAAAAAATGTTATTAATATCACTTTCCTCAAAGTTTTCTTATGTCAAATTTAATGAGCTTTATAAATCAGAATTGTAATATAAATTCTAGATAGTCTTAACTCCATAAATTGTGTTCTTGACTATCCATTTTTGTTTTCAGTTATTAAGTCACGTCCTACTCTTGATGATCCTGTGAACCATACGGTGCCTGCAGTTTTCTTGATCTGAGAAACTGGAGTGATTTGCTTTTCCATCTCCAGTGGATTAAGGCAAACAGAGGTTAAGTGACTTGCCCAGGCCACACAGTTAGTAAATGTCTGAGGCTGGATTTGAATTTATGTCTTCCTAACTCCAGACTCAGCACTATATGCACTGAGCCACCCAGCTGTCTCTCAACTTCCCATAGACAATCCAAATTTGGCTGGTTTCATCTTCTGTCATCTTAGGGAACTTAAGAAGTATGAAGGAGAAGTTCAAAAATTATTTTAATCTGAATTTTTGTATGACTAATGATTTGGAGACTTTCCCATCGACACATACTCCATCATTATTTATAGTTTGAATTTTTTATTTTAGAAAAAAATGATCATCATTTGTCCACCTGTAATTTAAGTAGTAGCTTTTAGGCTTATATATTTGTATCAATTCCAGTATATATTGAGTTGCAGAATTTTAGTTGATACTTGATACAAAATGCCTTCTCCTTCCCACTATGTAGTTTCTCTTAATCTGTTTGATTCATTTCCTGCAAAACTGGTATATAGTAGGATATAGAAGAAATTGCCTATCATATACATACATACACACAAACACACACACATACACACACACACACACACACACACACACACACACACACTGTGATTTTCTTTATGTCTTGTTTGATATTGGATTAGCCCTTCTAATCTGACCTGTGCTTTTCCTATTCAATGAAATCACCCAACATTTTCCTGGACACTTCCACCAATCTTCAACATGTGTACTACATACTCATGCTTCATGGACAGGGTTTCTAGCTCCTACTGATTTCCTTCTTTTGACTTCTCAAATGCTTATTGTCTAAAACAAGAATTTTGGTATTTTACTACAGTCTTAGTTTTATTGTTTTTTTTGGTTATTTTATGTCTAAAAGTTTTGACTCCAATAAGATTTTGAGATGCTTGAGCACAAATGCTGATACAAATTATTTTTTCTATCTCCCACAATTTCCAGAATATCAATATGAATTTAGTTACTACTTTTCAGGCAGATTGAGCAGAACTAGTTTAACATAAGGACAGTCTGACAACCTCTCACTGAGGAAAAACAGTTGAAGTTTTCTTACAACATGACTAGATTTTCTTTGGTGTATATATCCATCCTTGCTTAGTCATAGAGAGAATTAGTCTTCATTGCTGACAAGTGAAAATGTTCCTCATGTTAGTGTCTCCCCTCTGTATATTTTCTCCAATTTATCAAATAGATGGATAGACAGACAGACAGATAGATAGATGGTAGATAGATGGATGGATAGATAGAGTTTATGCACAGCTGCTTACATGTAGTCTCCCTCATTAGAGAGTGAACTCCTTGAGAGCAATGAATCCTTTTCACCTTTCTTTGTATCCCCAGCATTTAGAGCAGTCCTAGAACATAGTAGCCATTTAATAAATGATTGTTGACTAATTGATTCCCCTTTGTATATACTCATATCTTTACTTGGAATGTGAATTGTCTCTTCAACTTTACAAATAAGTTAATGGATATATAGCCTCTGCTTCAACTGAATTTCAAGCATTATTTCTGATTTGAGAAATCTGAAAATAAAAGGCGGTACCAGTGATATAAAGATGAAATTGGCACACCCCTTCTTCCAATAAGCTCAGAATATTGTACTCATATATAACACATGGTCTCGCTTTATTTTTAGCACTGGGGTTTCAAAACTTAGGTACATTATTTTATCATTTTATTTTCTGGTGATTCTCCATTTCCCCCCCTGAAGAGCTTTTTCCTTCTATATTTGAGAAGAACTGGAAAATAGATCCCCACATTTTTTGCTCTGAAAATGTTATGCTGTTGGTAAAGGGGGGGTTCAAATGAGGAAAATAATTCTGCCAACAAAGACAGGGAAGTATTTTCCAACTTCCAATCCAAGAAAGTAGCCTAGACCATGGAGAATTTTAATGAAAAGTCTGAGGTTGTAAAATCAATAGTTATAAGAGAAGAAACTTGAACCTAGTTTACTTTGTCTCCAAGTATGGCCCTTTATCTATTATCTTAAGCTCTCTCTTATTTTCCACATAATAGTTTGGAAAACAGAATAAACAAATTAATTGAATTATGAAGTGTTGTAAGATCACAAGTGTTAAATAATAGAAATAAGCATTTTATTAAAATATTAAAATAGAGAAAAGGGAATATAAATTTTTTTAAAGATGAACAGGAAACAGGGTGTGTGTGTGTGTGTGTGTGTGTGTGTGTGTGTGTGTGTGTATGTGTGTGTGTGTGTGTGTTTTCTTTTTGCATGGCCTTGATAAAATGTCTTAAGCATCTGTCCACTTGAAGTCTTTAAAGATTCCAAGACATATTTGAAATTATAAGGACTATTATCTACCTTGAATAATTATTTGGCTCTCACCTAAACTTCCTTGCAGTGTCAGTCGGATGTCCCATTCCTTTTGAAAGACTTTTGAAAACCACTTCAAGTGTTATCCTTACTTAGCTATTAATTAGTTCATTATCTTTCTAAGGTGATGTTTTTCCATGCTAAATAAAATTATTCACCTAAATAGAATTTTGTTTTAACTTTTAAGACAACACAAGCTACATAAATAAAGATGGAGGCAAAGTTATGTTTTAGGTTAAACAAGAAAACTTAAGTAAATTTGATGGATCTATAATCTCATTGATACGAGTTCCATCATGCAGATCACAGTTTATTTTAATAATTTCCATTTTTCTTTGCTGCGCCTTACTAAAAGTCCTCCATAAGAGTTCCAGCCAATGTGCTCTTTGATATTTATCAATCCTTTTTCTATGCATCTTGTACAGAAGACATGAGATAGTGGAGTGATATCCAAATAAGCTAAAACATCTTGTGAACATTCATAGACAAGGAAGGAAAGGGAATAATGAATAAATGTGAAAAGGAGTTGATTACCATTTTGACTGAGACTTATTTTCATCATCGAAGATTCTGAAATATTATTTAGACTATATAGTACATGAGTACTTGTCCTTTTATAGAAAAAAGCAGAAATGTCACTCAAGAAAGTAAATTAAAGTTGAGAAGAGAAACTGGATCTGTAGAATCCAGAAGAAAACTATCCTGGATGCAAAATACTTTTAAAGATACCCAGATTTATTTTCAAGATTATTTTAAAGTGTGGGAAATTCTGAAAGTTCATGAATAAAATTACTTACACTTCTGCAATTAAATGGATATAAAATCAATAGAGTTATTCCTTCAATCAGCGAGAAAAGAAATCTATCCACTCCCCTTAAATCTTGTCTATGTTCTCCTGGTTCGCCAAAGAGAATGTTCTTAACATGCTTAAAGTCTTCTTCTAGGTAATTTTGCATTTCATTGGTACTAGAATGACATCCATACTTCCCCTTTTTTATCTATCACTCCATCCACATGACTGGTTCATCTCCTTTTTCAATCATAAATTTTCATGATAATATACATTAGAACGTTACTTGGGGATATGCCATCAATAGAAACATGTTGCAGTCTACTAATATCTACCAAATATCTCTCCATTGCCTCTTAGGATAACTATAAAGTTGATTCTTCAGAATTCATGATGTTCAGAGGAAGGAGTCATGATGGCAGACTAATAGTAGAGACTTGCTTTATCTCTCCCCCCAAATCCCTCCAAATACCTGTAAAATGACTCTAAACAAATTCTAGAGCTTCAGAACCCCCAAAATGATAGAGTAAAACAAATCTCCAACCCAAGACATCCTGGAAGGTAGACATGAAGTATCTATCACACCAGGCTTGGAGCAGCATGCATTGAGCACAGCCCAGTGAAGTGGGGGCTACACCAGCACAGACATAGTTGGAACAAGCCTCAGGGGACTAAACCACTAGTAGTTGTATCAATCTCTAGACTTCTCAATCCACAAATGCCAAAGTCAAAGTCAACATAGAAGGTCCATGGGAAAACTCTGTGGGAGCTTGTCCGGTTGGGACCTGACTGGGACAGAGGAGGAGGAAGCACTGGTAGCTGCAGCAGCAGCAGCAGCAGCAGCAGCAGCAGTGGCTGGCTGCTTCTGGAGCTCTGAGTTTGCAGATGGTGGTAAATCGAGTGGTTAAAGCAAAACTCCTGAAACCTGGGAAAGCACTCCCCACCCCCACCCCCACTGGAAGCAGAGTTCTACATTAAAAAAAGAGTTAGAAAGTCAAGTATTTGTCTGGGAACATGAGCAAACAGTGTAAAAAAAAACCTCAGACTATTGACTCTTACTTTGATGATAAAGCACATCAAAAGATACAAGCAGAAGAAGACAACGAAGTCAAAGTTTCTACATCAAAAGCCTCTGGGATAAACATGAATTGGTCACAGTCCATGGAAGAACTCAAAAAGGATTTTGAAAATCAAGTGAGAGAAATGGAGGAAAAATTGGGAGGAGAAATGGGAGCAATGTGAGAAAATCATGAAAAATGAGTTAACAGCTTGCTAAAGGAGACCCCAAAAAGTGAAGAAAATAACACCTTAAAAATAGACTAAAGGAACTAGAACATATACAGAAAGGCATGTAAGCCACTTAAGACTTGCCTCAAAAGATGTTCCTTAGCCAAAGTGAAACTATAATCATATTTGAAACCTGGTTATTGGAACTTGCCATTTTTAGATGCTATGGGACTATTAAGTGAATGTTCTTCTGAGTCTAACTCCAGGTATGGGTAGCAAGAAAGGTGATCTGAGCCTCCAATCCATGATGCCAGTAAGCTGGTGAGGTGCTGGTATGAACTGCATAGGTGATCTCAAGGGAGGGATGGGAGAGGGGTTGCTCAGCCTGGGCTGAGGTGGAATTCTCTTGACTTAATTTCCCCACTGGCACCTGGCAGACTTTAAGCCTGACTGAATGCAAGTGGATAATCTAATCCTGTCTGGAACTGACATGAAGTTGGGGAGATATTGTATCCCTGCAATGTCCTTACTATTGATGGCAATTTCCTATAGTCAAAAGGTTTGTAAACTTTATGCCAGGTCTATTCAATTACAGAATTTGGGTGGGGAAACAACTGATATTGTCTAAAATTAAGCTTTTAGGCATAGGACTTTAGACCAACAACAATAAGTTAGGGTCCTTTAATTCTTAGTAACACAGTGGAGACAATTAGGGCAAGAGTTTGTAAAGTTAGCAACATAAATATTATTTGTGTCTTGGTTCGTTAATGTTTAATTTTTTTTTCTTTTGTGGTCCATATTGTAAATGCTTTAAAAAGAAGTATCACCTGACCAAAAGTTTGAATTGCTTTATCTGTTATAAACTGTGTTAAAAATAAATAATAAAAAAATAAAAATAAAAAAATAAGTTCATTGTAAAAAAAAAATAGACTAAGTCAATTGGCAAAAAAGGTCCAAAAAGCTAATGAGAAGACTGCTTTGAAAAGCAGGATTGACCAAAAGGAAAAAGAGGTCCCAAAACTCACTGAATAAAAAATTCCTTCAAAATTACAATGGAGGAAAATGGAAGTCAATGACTTTCTGAGAAATCAAGAAATTATAAATCAGAACCAAAAGAATTTGAAAAAACAGAATTCATGGTGCTCAAGGATTTGTAAATAAATATGCAGTATAATGAAGGAGAATATTTGTATTTTTAAAATGGCTTTTAGCACTGGAAAATAACTTAAGATTTTCCAGAACACTGCATAAGTTACCAAATCGTCTTTTTCTTCTTTTTCAGTTCCAAGTTCACCTTACTTGGAATCTCCAGTTTCTTCCTTAGGTATTTGTACTGATCAGCTAACTTTATAGAATGGCCATAGAACTACATATCATAGTTTGAGCAATAGGCATTTTCTACACTCTTAACATGTTTTTCTAGATTGGATGCTATATCAAACTCTTTTAAAGTTTGTTGAACCTCACTGAGGGAATCTTGTAATATTCTGGGTTTTGTTTTATATGTATAATAGGGCTCCAAAATGATAATATAAGAGTAATTCAATACTTATGCAAAAATCCTTTGCAATTTGGATCATTCTCCTGACATTTCTTCATATTATCAATAGGAGCACACGTGCGCACACATGCATGTGTGTGTGTGTGTGTTTATATTTCCCTGCTGTGTTCCTTAAATTAAAAGCAAATCATCTTGAATCGAACTATCTCTGGGTTCATATTTACAAAGGAATCTTGTATGATCTCAACATAGGTATATGAGAGACTCTCTGGTGGAGGACAGATTTTGCAGATAGATTTTCCTTTGTAGAGTCAAACTTTTATTTTGTGATAGAAAAAATAACAAAAAGGACAGAATAATTTATTCACTAAATTCTTCTTCTATAGAATGTACTTCACAAAAACCTACATGTTTTGTTCTCATTTGGACACTGAAGATGTTCCAATAAGTCACACAGAAACAAAGCAACTCATTGTGTGCTGCATATTGATTTAGAAAACAACAAATTAATGTTATCTATGTTGCATTGTATTTTTTTATTTTGTTAAATATTTCCCAATTATATTTGAATCTGGTTTGAACAGCACTCAGAAGTTTTCCAGGATAAGAATCTGATTAAAATCCTAAAGTGGAAAAAAATTTTGACAAAATTAACTAAAATGCATCATTATTGAAAGAATACATGAATTCTAGATAATACAAAACAAGTGACCTTGAAGACAAGCTATTCAGAGATCATTTAAGTATTATAGTTTTCTCAGAGAAACAAAATGAAGGCAAAATTATTTTATTTATACTTTACAGTTCTACATTTCATATTGCTATAAAGATAAGAACAAAATACACTTGAAGCCTTACAAACTGAAATTAAATTATGTTGATAGGATCTATCAGTTGCCACCAGAAGGAAACTCCAAGTTTAAAACACCAATGAACAGAGTGTATAAGTCTCAAACTTTTAACATCAACTATTTTAAAGAAAATTCTCACCTATCAAGGAATTCCATTTCAAATATACCAGAGTTGCTCCTTGTCTACAATACATTTCAAAGGACATCAAAATGTGACAATCCAAAAAGAAAAGAAATGGAATTTGTTGTAGCAAATATATGTATGCATATACCATGAAAATGAAATGAGAAATTTCTTACTTAAAAGATCTACACATAATGTAACAGCATTATTACTAAGTGAATACGCATCGAAAGACAATGGTTATTCCATCAATCTAGATAGTGTTCTATTATACAGTATATCTAGTATATAGTATACTAGACAATATGTATCATGTACATATCAGATAGTATATATATATGAGTATATATACGTACACATAAATATACAAATTCATATACATGCATACAAACATATATATGCACACATACATAAATACACACATATATACATGCCTATGTATGTTCCAGTCAAGGAAGTTGAGGTCTAGGTGTACTAACATGGGCAAAAGACCAATGCTTTCAAGGAGCTCCCAACTTAGTGTGGCAGGAGGGAAACATGCAAATAAATAAGTACAAAATATAATAGATTGAATAAGTTGCAAGTAATCACCAGAGAGAAGGCAGTAGAATTAAGAGGAATTTTGAAATACTTCCTGTAGAAGGTAAAATTTTAGCTGGGAATTGAAAGAAGCCAGGGAAACCAGGAGGTATAGATGAAGATGGAGAGTTTTACAGACATGAAGGTGAGATAGTGAAAAGTTCCTTTTGATTTTATGAGCTCCTTTATGTGAGATAATTTATCCCCATTCTACCTTTCCCTTCCTTCTTTTCCCAATGGGTTCCTTTTTCTCACTCACAAATTTATTTATTTTTTTTAGATATCCCTTTATAGCTGACATATACCTATTCCTTCTGTCTATGTGTATCCTCCTCCTAAGTGCTGCAATAGTAAGTACTTAGGAATTATATAAGGATCATCTTGTCATCTGGGAATGTGAACAGTTTAACCTTATTGAATCTCTTATAATTGTTCTTTCCTTTTTATGTTTCTCTTGAGTCTTGTATTTGAAAATCAAATTTTCTATCCAGCTCTGGTATTTTCATCAGGAAAGCTGAGAAGTCTTTTATTTCACTAACTATTCATTTTTATCCTGAAGAATTATATATTCTATTTTGATCAATAAATGATTCTTGGGTCAGTCAAGAACTCCACTCCTTTCATGTAGAAGTTGATAAACATTCTGTTATTCTGATTTTGGAATTCCTTGGTTTTTGATTATTTTTTCTTTCTGACTCCTTGCAATATTTGTTTCTTGCAATATTCTGGGGATTCTGAAATTTGACTCTGGTATTATTGTATGTTTTAATTTTAGAGTCTCTTTCAACAGGTGATTGGTAGAGTCTTTCAATTTCTATTTTTTCCACTTATTCTAAAGTATCATGGTAATTTTCCCTGAAAATTTCTTGAAATACGATGTCTGGGCCCTTTTTTTATTATGGTTTTCAGATAGTCCAATAATTCTTAAATTATCTCCTTATCTATTTTTCAGGTCAGTCATTTTTCCAATGAGATATTTCATATTTTTTACTGTTCTTCTTTAAATGCTATTTTATTTTTGCAACCTGGGTCATCTCCAGTAATCGTGATGAATATCTGGTTATTGGATTCAGATGACTCTGAAGGAGAAGTGAGGCTAGTGACCTGCACAGCCCTCTCTCACTCAAAACAAAGTCAAGTGCAAGTTATGTCACCATTTCTCTGACGGCATGATCTTCTTTGGCAACAAAGGATGAACACAATTCTTTCTGATGTCACATGAAGTCATAAGCTTTCACTTGTCTAATTCTAATTTTTAAGAAATTATTTTCTTCTTTTATACTCCTTTTACATTTGACCAAATCTACTTTTTAAAGAGTGTTTTCTTCAATAATTTTTTGCACATCTTTTTTTCCATATGACCAATGCAATTTGTTTTAAATGAGTTCTCTTCAGTGGATTTTTCTTCCCCTTTTACCATTAGGCCTATTCTTTTTTTAATGACATTATTTTCTTAAGTTTTTTTTTTACTTCCTTTATCAAGCTGTTGGCTCTCTTTTATTATTTTCTTGCATCACTCATTTCTTTTCTCAATTTTTCTTCTATCTCTCTTACTTAATTTTTTAAATTCTTTTTTTTTTAGTTATTTCAGGAATTTTTCTTGGACCTGAGACCAATTTACATTTTTCTTTGATGCTTTGCATGCAGCTTTTTTGATTTTGTTATCTCTTTTGAATTTATCTTTTGACCTTCCTTTTCACCATAGTAGCTTTATATGGACAAATTCTTTTTGTTGCTTGTTCATGTTTCCATTCTATTTCTTGACTCTTGATTTTTTGTCAAAGTTAGGCTCTGTATCTCCTGAGGTAGACAGGTCACTGTCCCAAGTTTCAGGATGGGTTTTTATTTTGTTTGTTTATTTTTTGTGCTGTTATTTTCAAAGCTAGTTCTGGGTGCAAATGATCAAAAATATAAAAAATGTCCCAAATTATGAATGAGATAAATGAAAATTCAAGCAAATCACATTTAATCTCACATTTATATATGAAGAGTCTTCAAGTGATGTGGCTCTATTAGATCTCATACTAAGATTTCTACAGATTTGGTTTTGCATTTACTACTTTTTTCTCATTTTTGTAATGTAATGGAGGTCAAATTCTTTCATCATATGCTACAGTATGTTTTAAGTTGATTATTTATTCAAACTGGCATTGTCCTTGACTTCAATTTCTCCACACTTTACTGTCTCTGTTTCTAGATCTTTCTGGTATCATTTTGGTGACTCTTTTATGTTTGTTCTATTTTTTAATGATAATAAGGCAAATACTCTGGCTTTTTAAATATGGAAATAAAAAATGTAAAATATTCCATTTTATCATATTGACAGTTATGTTTAAGCTGCTTCAATTACTTGCAATACCTTCTGACTTAAGTTTATTAGTTATTGATTTTTAAAAATAAAAGTTCACTGTAAATGGTAGGTAGAAAGTACAGATAACAACCCCCAAACAGTTATCAAACATTTCCTGGTTAATACAACAGTTTCATTTTATATTTTTGGAATGTGGGTCAGGGCTCATTATATCCAGTATCTTTGACTCTCTGAAAAACAAGTATTCATTATTTATATGTGTTAGGTTTCCAGAGTAATCTACAAAACTTTGGCCCCTTTTGTTTGTCATATCTGTGTCATGTTTTTGAATATGCTCTTTACCATTTGTGAACTTTTCCATTGAAAGCCATTTCTTAAAGTAAATGTTTTCTTGATTTGGACTGTCTTATGATGTCCATCTTTGAATTTCTACCTTTGTAACTTTTGCAAAAAAAATGTCTTATCAAGTATTGTGCTAAGAACTGTGGCTACAAAGAAAAGGTAAAAATAGGTCCTCCACTCAATAAGGTTACAATGTAAATGAAACAATATGCAAACAACTAGCGTGTGTGTGTGTGTGTGTGTGTGTGTGTGTGTGTGTGTGTGTGTGTGTTTAATCCTCAACTTTTTGCAGGGATAACTAACCTTCCTAGGAAATAGAAAAAAAATCAAAATTGCAAATTTGATACATTGAACCTATGAGAAATACAGAGTTAGGTTCCCACAATGACCAAAAGCTATAATCTTGTACTAGAAATTACAAAAATACATTTTCTGAATATAATTCTTCTTAACAAAATACTAATTCTCACAATGTGAATTTTTCTTAACACACGCATAGTGAAATAAGCCATATAATGCACAAAATAAAGTTGATAACATGGAAAACATTTTTCTCATGAGAAATTTCCTAGAATTCAGGGACATTTTGTGGTAACAACTCAAATTTTAAAAAGTTGATTTCAGACAATATTCATTTTTGCAATACATGAAATCTACAGTACCATAAAAACAGCATAGCAAGTAAAATTCTTAAAACTAAACTTTTTTTCAACCTGAACCTTTCATTGTGTCATATGGTGATATAAGGATATTGTATTATATACTATACTGCTGTAAAACTCCCTACATTAACCACCCTCTAAAAAACAAGGGAGCAGATGCTGGCACTACTGGTGAGATCTGACATCAGCTCTGACATTCTATCTTTCATAGTTGGTGGGTAGTGTTGGAAGTCATGAAGCAAATACTCGTTTGAAAAAAATCCATCAGCAATGTCTGCTTCAGATGGTATTTGAGATACTTAAGGGTTTTGGAGTATAGGAACACAGCAGAGTAGAGCTGACATTTTACCTTGAAGGTAACATGAATAATAGGATTGATAAACAATGAAAATATGTAACAAATATACAGGATCTATTTAGCAAACAATGGAAATATGCAATGAATGCACTAGGAGCTCTTTAGCCTACAAAGGTAGGGTGAACAAGACCAGTGAAGCACCTATTAGGGTACTAGTCACTCCCAAAACTTGAATACATCATGTCTCTCATTTTTTCCTACTGCTGATAGCTGAATGTACACAATTGCCATCATGAAAGTGAAAATGCAGTTACTAATAAAAGCATTCAAATGCATATATATGTATATATATATATATACATACACATACATACATACACCTATACACATATATACATACACATAAAAAATTGGAAATAATCTCATATGGGAAAACTAACATGAAAGGAGATTAGGAAATTCTAGAAGACAATATTTTACCTGAGATTTGAAGGAAGGCAGGAGGTAGAAAATTCTGAATATGGAGGACAACCAGTAAAAATGCACAACTGGGAGATGAAGAATCTTGTGTAAGGAATAAAATTATCTTTTACAAAGGATATCTATAGAAAGGGGGACATTATCATTTTCCATTACTGTTGCATAGAGGATAGATACAATATGTTTGCCTTTAGACATGTTCAGAGTACCAATGAGAGAAAAATTGATCCTACTCAACCTTTGGCAGAGAGGGGAGATGCAGCTGGGTTTGGGTGACACAGTATTTTCCTTCTGTTTGATGTTATATTACTAGACCGCTATGAAAATTTACTGGGGAAACATCAAAGTATTATTTATGGTTCTACTTCCTCCCAGATTTGTCATCTACTATGTCTGAGTTGGTTTCTTCTCCACAGACAGGGGTTCAGCTCACCATTAGAGTGATGACTTTGAAATCTGTATTCAACATTGACCATACAAGGCTCTGAGACTCTTTTTCTCCCTGAGGCATATCTAAGAGAATCTCAGATGTGACATATTCCTTATAATCCTACACTGTCCAAATTTCTGGCCAACATTATAACGATATCTGCTTTTTTAAAAAATTCATGACAGTGGCTTAGACATTGTAAACTCTATCTTCATGTCAATTATTAATTTCCTCACCTTTTCCCAACAGTTTCCAGACTCTCAAATCCAGTGAAGTCCCACACCACTACACTTTAGCTATTAATTAGCATGATCATATCTAAGACCTTGTCTGCATTCAGAAATTCTCCACTTCCAAAAGACAGAATATTTAAAATGTTTTCTCTGATGATAAAAATGGCACAGTTATACAATACTCAAAATTTAAGATTATAGCTAAATATAAATATGAGCAATTCTTTAAGATTCCATCTTAACATTACTCCTTAAAAGTCTAGATCTGATATTATTCCTTTGTTCAAAAGTAATATGTTTTTCCCCATGGTCTCCTGAATAAAGCACAAATTCTACACTTTGATATCCAAGGATCTTCATGATTATCTCAAGCCTTGACTTTCACTATTTCCTTTAAACATATCAGATTCTAAAGCCAAATTACTATTTAATGATACAAGGATCCTTTTCTGACTTTGCACCTCTACTCAATCTATTCCTTCTATCTGAAGATTTATTTCCTTTTTTGTTGTTTTTATTGTGAAAATGCTACCCACTCTTTTAAGCTCAGTTCAGTTGTAATCTCCTCCATGCTGCCTTTTAATTAACCTCAACTGTATCTGATCTTCTCTTCCCTTGAATCTTCATAGTACGTTACCACAATTCTTGTATGACATATATTCTTCATTTTATTATAGGTATGTAGATCTTTCATTCTCTGCCCTCAACCCTATTAAAATACAAATGCCTTTAAAGCAAGAATTGTCTTTGTTATTGAATCTGATTCTCCTTTCCCCAACTAGTATTTAATTTATTTATGATTTTTATTTATTCATTAATGTGCTAGAAAGGCCATCTACCAACATGGATAGAATATGAACCTTTGAATCTGGAAATGTGTACTTTATTGGTAGGAAGGCCTTTTCAGCCCTTTTCACCTTTATTGTCCACCTTCACTCAACTCCCAACTGTGGTTCTAAGAAGCTGTAGCATACACAGTGGCCACACCCCAGTAAAATTGTCTGGACAGATGAGCTAAACCAGAAGTAACCAAAAAGTCTCAAATCTGTCAGTGGGTTAGAGGGATATCTATTCAAAGAATATGAAGAATTCTCCCAGTGAAATGGGTGGATGAGAACAATTTGTTCCAACAGCCCTGAAGGCAGTTGAAGCAGGAGCAGTGGAGTGCTTAGTCATCTCTGCATGTCTGCCCATAACTAGTAATCCTAACTTTCATCTTGCCATTGAACTTTAATGACTATGGAAAAGAAAATGAGGCTGACAGCTTTGTACAATTCTGCCTCACTTAAACCCAAGTCACACGTGAGTCAAGACGTCACTTGTCATGCCACTAGCCTTCTTCAAAATGAAAGACAAGCAACAAGTAGTAGCATGGTGGATAGAGTACCCAGCCCGAGATCAGGAAGAGCAGAGCTCAGTTGTGGCCTTAGAAACTAGCTTCTTAACACTTGGCAAGTCATTTAACTTTAATTTCTTCAACTGTAAGATGGGATGCTGTTTTGAGTACCTGTTGTTTGGAGGGTCAAATGAAGTGATATTTATAAAGGGCTTAGCACCGTACTCAGAACATGGTAGGTGATTAATAAATGCTTCTTTCCTTCTTTTATTCCTTCCTCTTTCCTTTCTTCTTTCATTTCTTTTTCCTTCCTTCTTTCCTTCTTCCTCCCTTCCTATTTTTTTTCCTCCTTTCTCTCTACTCTTCCTTCTTAAGTGGACATGGGCAAGTGAATTAACCTTAGCCAAATGGGGATGAAAGCACTATTGCCTTACCAATTGTTATGAGGATTAGATGAAATACAGGTAAACTCTAAGCTTAATCTTAAAACACTATTTAAATAAAACAGTGGGAGTCACAAAACCTAGGCTGCCTTCTATCTTACTCCAGGACTACAGTCAAGTTATTTAACACCTTCAGGTCTGTTTCTTTAAATATTATGAAATTGATATCACTTCCACTAATTAAGGGAGCCATTATAAAGAAAGCACTTTGAAAACAAAAGTGTTATTTAAATACAAACTAATGGTTAGTAAAAATTAAATCAATATGTGATGATATGAATTGTATTGAATTCAGTGAATGATACACTTAAGAAACTTTACTTCATCCCTGAAAAAATTGCTAAGTCACAGAGAGCTCCAAATCCACAAACAGAACAAAAACTGGCATGTAAGGGCCTAGTCCATTTCTTCTAGGGGTGATGTCTGTTTCTTCCTCAAATTGGGTAAACTTGCCAAAATTTTCTCTCTATAGAGTTATACGAACTCAATATTCTGATGTATATGTTGGAGAATTAGGATCAGTAGGTTATTTTTATGTTAGCTTTCTTGGCATATAAGTTGTTCAAGAAGTAACTTTTGTGCCAAGGAAATCAGCAGCCATTAGTGAAACAATGTGTACGTCAGGGAATTTATAAGAAAAGGTACTTAATTAATTAAAGATTGGGGAACATCCAATCCAGAGTTCTTGTGTATTTTGGCAACAATTTTAAGTTTGTTGCCATGCCATACCACATGATATTCCCTCATTAAGTAAATGTATTTTTTCAGAAGTGATCTAGTTATATTATATTAGATAAAGAGTATAGAAAAGGTCCTTTCAACTCTCTTAGACTTGGATGCATTACCTGACATCAGTCTCTTTCTTCAGAATGGTACGTTTATCTATGAATGTCAATGTAGGAAAAACATCTAAATGACAATTTGATAATCTAGACTTCTCTTGAAATTTATTTCTGATAGGTTCCTTAACTAAGAGCATAGAGATATAAGCCATAGTTTAAATTCTATATGTTAATCATTTCATTCATACATTCAAGCGTTGCCTAATAAACATCATCCTATTTCTTCCTTCAATCTCAATTCACCCATTGTATGTTTAATATACATTGTAATGGTCATAATACAGATAATTAGGAAAATCACTTAATTGCTTCTGACATCAATCTCCTTATATGTAAAGTATAGATAATAAAAGAATTTACCTCACAATATTTTTGTAAGAAACAAGATAATATACATAAAATATTTTTCAAACCTTAAATTTTTAAGTGAATGCTGGCTAGTCATCATGATCATCATTACCTTGGAAATTAGGGCTGGGTTATAAATCTAGGAATCATCTACAGAGATGATAAATCATCAAAAGAAATAGCATGGAGAGGAAAGAGGAACCAGGACAATCCTTGGGGGACACTAACATTCAAGAAGTGTGAAAAAATGATGGTTCAGCACACAATACATAGAAAAGCTATAGAAAATACCCACCTTCTCTGATTCTTTTTCCAGTACTTTTGGAGAAAATTAACCAATTTTAATACTGAGTTTATTAAAAATTATACTGTCTAACCCCAAATGTCCTTCTGTACTATACCACAAGCCTTTGACTATCCAAAATGACTATATCAAATCTTATCTATTTTAAAGTTCTCAGCTAAACCATTGCTTTTTTCCTATAAGATGTATATGCTTCCTGCCTTCCATCTTTTTCTTTCCTTCTGTCTCCTTTATGATTTCGCTCCAAGGATTACTCTTCCATTACAATGCACACCTTTTAACCTCTTCCTGTTTCTATGGGATCCTCCTCCTCATTACTTTTTCTCCAGCCTATGTACTTCATTAAATAAGCAATTGGTATACCACCTCCTTGATGAAGCTTTTCCTCATATTTTCTCTCCACATCATCCTGAATAAATGTGGCATCAACCCCTTCAAATTTCCCACAAACTTTTATAATATTATTCCTTATTTATTTGTATTTATGTCCTATCCTCCTTATTATGCTGTAAGTTCCTTGTATTCAGGAATTGGGTCCCTTTTCATCTTTATATTTAACTTTAATTTAGTACATTGTATACAATAGGTGCTTAATAAATGATTTATTATTCTATTGATAATATACCCCTGTCAGAACTCAGTCTCCCTATCTCTGAACTTGGTAAGTCTAACTTCAAAATAAACAAGGAAGAAGTTAAGAAAATTAATAAAACTCTGGGTAAGGTAGATAGAATACATCTCTGGAGAAAACTTAATGGGGATAGAAAAGAATATACCTTTTTCTCGGTGACATATGGCATATATACAAAAATTGACCATGTACTAGGGCATAAAAACCTCATAATTCAGTACAGAAAGGCAGAGGTAGTCAATGCATCCTTTTCAGATCATAATGCAATAAAAATGATATGTAATAAAAGGCCATGGAAAAATAGACCAAAAATTAATTGGAAACTAAATAATCTAATCCTAAAGAATGGGTGGGCTAAACAACAAATCATAGAAACAATCAACAACTTCATTCAAGAGAATGACAATAATGAGACAACTTATCAAATCTTATGAGATATTGCAAAAGGAGTTCTTAGGGGAAGTGAGAAAGAGAAAATGAATGAATTGGACATGCAGTTGGAAAAGCTAGAAAAAAAAACAAATTGAAAATCCCCAAGTAAATATCAAATTAGAAATACTGATATCCAAAGGAGAGATTAATAAAATTGAAATTAAGAAAGCTATTGAACTAATAAATAAAATTAAGGATTGATTTTATGAAATAAACAGTAAAATTGATAAACCTCTGGTCAATTTGATAAAAAAAACTAAATTACCAATATCAAAAATGAAAAGGGTGAACTCACCTCCAACGAGGAGGAAATTAAAACAATACTTAGAAATTACTTTGCCCAACGTTATGCCCATAAGTTTGAAAATCTAAATGAGATGGACAATTATTTTAAAAAATATAAATTACCTAGATTAACAGAAAAGGAAGTGGAATATTTAAATAACCCTATCTCAGAAAAAGGAAATTGAGCAAGTCATCAATGAATTCCCTAGGAAAAAAGTCTCTGGGGTCAGATGGACTTACCAGTGAATTCTATCAAATATTTAAAGAACAGTTTATTCCAATGCTATATAGACTATTTTTGAAAACTGGGGAAGGAGTCCTCCTAAATTCTTTTTATGATAAAAATATGGTTTTGATACCTAAATCAGGAATCTCCAAGGCAGAGAAAGAAAATTATAGACCAATTTCTCTAAGGAATATAGATGCAAAAATTTTAAATAAGATTTTAGCAAAAAGAATACAGCAACTTATCACAAGAATAATACATTATGACCAGGTAGAATTTATACCAGGAATGCAGGGCTGGTTCAATATTAGGAAAGCCATTAGCATTATTGATCATATCAACAACAAAACTAACAGAAACCACATGATTATCTCAATAGATGCATAAAAAGCTTTTGCCAAATTAAAACACCCATACCCATTGAAAACACTAGAGAACATAAGAATAAATGGAACTTTCATAAAATAATAAGCAGTATCTATCTAAAACCTTGACCAAGCATTTTACACAATGGAGATAAGCTAGATGCATTCCCAATAAGGTCAGGGGTGAAACAAGGATGTCCATTATCCCCACTATTATTCAATATGGTACTAGAAATATTAGTTGTAGTAATAAGAGAAGAAAAAGAAATTGAATGAATCAGAATAGACAAAGAAGAAGCTAAGTTATCACTCTTTGCAAATGATATGATGATATACTTAGTGAATCCAAGTGATTCAAGTAAAAACTACTTGAAATAATAAACAACTTTGGCAAAGTTGCAGGTTATAAAATAAACCCACGCAAATCTTCTACATTTATATATGTTACTAACAAAGTCCAACATCAAGGATAGAAAAAGAAATCCCATTTAGCTCTAGGGTAGACAATATAAAATATTTGGGAGTCTACCGGCCAAAACAAATCCAGACACTATATAAACAAAATTTCAGAACACTTCTCGCACAAATAAAGTCAGATCTAAATAAGTGGAGAAGCATCAGTTGCTCATGGGTAGGTCAAACTAAGATAATAAAAATGACAAGTCTACCTAAATTAATTCACATATTCAGTGCCATACCAATCAAAGGCTCAGATAATTATTTTCCAGAGCTAGAAAAAATAATATCAGAATTAATCTGGAAGAACAAAAGTTCCAGAAACTGATGAAAAGAAATGCTAGGGAAGGTGGCCTAGCTCTACCAGATGTCAAATTACATTATAAAGCAGGAATTATCAAAATCACTTGGTACTGGCTAAGAAACAGAAGAGCAGACCAGTAGAATATGTTAGGTACTCAAGACACAGTAGTCAACAAGTATAGCAATCTACTGTTTGATAAACCCAAGAACCCCAACTTCCAGGATAGGAACTCACTGTTTGACAAAAATTGCTGGGAAAACTGGATAACAGTGTGGTGGAAACTAGGCACAGACTAATGCCTGACATCATACACAAGAATAAAGTCCAAATGGGTACATGATCTAGGTATAACAATTGATACTATAAACAAATTAGTGGATCAAGGAATATCAGATTCATGGAAAAAGGAAGAATTTTTGACTAAGCAAGAAACAGAAAGTATTATGACAGGCAAAATGGATAATTTTGACTACATTAAACTAAAAAGTTTTTGCACAACCAAACCCAATGTAAACAACGTTAGGAGAGAAGCAGAAAACTGGAAAAGAATTTTTGCAACTAGTATTTGTGATAAAGGCATCATTTCTAAAATAGAGAACTGAGTCAAATATACAAGAATACAAGTCATTCCCCAATTGATAAATGGTCAAAGGATATGAATAGGCAGTTTTCAGAGGAAGAAATTAAGGCTACCTATAGTCAGATGAAAAAATGCTTTAAATCACTATTCACTAGAGGGATACAAATCAAAACAACTCTGAGATACCACATCACACCTATCAGTTTGGCTAACATGACAAAACATGAAGATCATAAATGTTGGAGATGTGAGAAAGTTGGAACACTAATTCATTGCTGGTGGATCTTTGAGAGCAATTTGGAACTATGCATAAATGTGCATGCCCTTTGACCCAGAAATACTACTTCTAGGACTGTATCTCCAAGAGTTCATAAAAATAGGAAAGGGTCCCACATGTACAAAAATATTTATAACAGCTGTCTTTGTGGTGGCCAAAAACTTAACTGAAAATTGAGGGGATGCTCGTCAATTGGGGAATAGCTGAACAAGTTGTAGTATATGAATGTAATAGAATACTATTGTGCAATAAGAAATGATGAATAGAAAGACTTCAGAAAGGTCTGAAAAGACTTATATGAATTGATGCTGAGTGAAAGGAGCAGAATCAGGAGAACTTTGTACACAGCAACAACCACAGTGTGCAGGGAATTTTTCTGGTAGAATTAGTACTTTATTGCAATGCAAGGACTTAAATAATTCCCAGTAGTCTCAAGGTAAAATGCCTTCCACATCCAGAGAAAGAAATATGAAATTCTATCGCAGAATGAAGCAGATCATTTTCTTTTTTATTATGTTTTATTTTGTGATTTCTCCCATTCATTTTAATTCTTCTATGCAACAGGACTAAGGTGAAAATGTATTTAATGGGAATGTATGTGTAGAATCTATATAAAATTGTATTCCATTTCAGGGTGGGAGTGAGGAGGTTTGGGAGGAAGGAGGGGAGGGAGGGGAAAAAAAACTAAGATATATGGAAGTGATTGTAGAACACTGAAAACAAATTAAATAAATTAAATTAAATTAAAAAATAATAATATATTCCTGTCCTTAATAAACAAATCTTGACTCTTACTAATTTCTTCTTATTTTTTAAGAGCTGATACTATCACTTTAATAATCCTTTCTACATTTTTACCAAAAATTCAAATAAAGCTTACAAATTCTCCAAAAATCTATCAAAATTTTTCCTCCTCCTAGCATTAAAAATATTTGTCAATCTTCCATTCAATATCAACTTTCAAATTTATCAAATTTCCTCGAAGATCCCCAATAATAGTTCAGCATTTCTTGTTGCAAGTTCTTTCTTCCTTCCAAGATGGAATTCTCCGGAACCACTTATACTGAAAGGAGCTGAGTGTTTTTTTTCCGCAATCTCCTTGTTATTAGAATTTCCATGGCATTTAACCATTACCGTTTTTGTTCTTCCCTTCCAAAGCAAAGAATTGTTTTCCTTGATAACTATAGAGAAATTTAGTAGCACACGGATACCTCAGATCTGGCCATCTCTTACGAGTGTCCCATCCAGACCAATCATCCTATCCCAGTCACTTGACAGAATCAACTATAAAGATCATTTTTAAATTTATTTTAATGTATTGACTTTATAAGACTGAGGTCATTGGGATTTGTAGACATCCTTACATAATTCATATAGGTCCTTTTGTTGTTACTCAATTGTTGAACTCCTTGTGACCCTCTCTGGGGTTTTCTGGGCCAAGATATTGAAGTAGGTTTTTTATTTCCTTCTCTAGCACATTTTACATAAGGAAACTGAGGCAAAAAGCATTAAGTGACTTGTCTAGGGTCACAGAACTAGTAACTATCTGAGTTCTGATTTGAACTCAAGTCTTTCTGACTTCAGATCCAGTACTCTACCCACTGTGCCACCTTGCTGTCCTAATCTTGTATTTCTTCTACTACACTAAATACTCCTACATTCTGTCTTCACTCCCATCCATTGTGTGTATCCTCTTAAAAACAGAATTGTGCTTTCCATTTAACCATATTAGTATTTTTATGACACCTCTCTATAGTTTTCCACATTATAAACAAATCCAATAAGATCACAAAAAATATGTTTTACACTCCTCTTGAGACAAATTCATCTTTATAATTTCAGGCTGTAGGATCTACCTATCTTATTTTTGAACTCTGAAGCACTGATATGGTAGTGGCAATCTCTTTCCTTATCTATCATATTGTATAAGAGACCACAGTCACTCCCAGTCTTCCTGTCATCTTTATTTCACCAATTAATTCTTTTGGCTGATCAGAATCAATTCTGAAATAGCAGAAAGCTTTGTTGTTTCTTCCACTGCCAAAAGATGAAACTATCAGTAAAAGTAGATGAGACAGCCAGACTCCTACATATACAAAGACTAGACGATTCTGCCCACTCATAAAAAGAAAGCATAGCTGAATGCACAATCACACATACAGAGAGAAGGAGAGAGAGAGAGAGAGAGAGAGAGAGAGAGAGAGAGAGAGAGAGAGAGAGAGAGAGAGAGAGAGAGAGAAAGTGTCAGGTTTCTATAATGAAGGAGGAAGACAACTAGATGTGTGAAGAGACTACAGATTGCAAACATCACCAGCAGATGGATCAATGCAGAAGTTCAGGACTAAAGCCCACATTTCAGGGATACAGATTTCCTAGGCAAAATAACCCACGACAATACAACTACTCTATTCAGCACTTATACTCAGTGCTTCATAGGAATATGGCCACCGCATCTGATAAACATGCAGCATTCCATGAGCTAGGGAATAACTAGTTGGGCATGATTATTTCTACTCTAGACTATTGTGGACTAAGCGATTTGTTGGGTGATCATGGCAAGTTCACCATTTCTTAATAAGCTTCTGTCATACATAAAATGTGATTATGTTTGCATGGACCAGAGGCATCAAACATGCTGCTTGGGGACTGCATTGCCCCCCAAAACACTCCCAAGTATGGTAAGAACCAGATTAAAATGTAATTGTAAAATATTTAACAAAATAAAAATAAAATACAGTAGAACATAGATAATGTTAATATGTTGCTTTCCCTTAGGGAACCTTATCTACGATTTGGTGGCCCTGTTCCTATTCAATTTTGACAACACTGGTCCAGATCTTTCCATCATTAACTCACTAGGGCTGTATAAAAAGATGTGGTAGTCAGATCTGGCCTATGGGCTGTAGGCCTCTCTGGACATTGGGGCATTTTTAAAGTGTATTAGGAACTTGAAAATAGAAAAGATTTTCTTTTTTTCCATATAAAAGTTTCCATATTAAAAAAATAATAATTTACGCTATTTGCCTCAGTTCAAAATCAAGTTTGAAAAGATATTCAAAGTAGTCAATTAGGGAGCGGGGAGTAGAAGAGGAGTGGATTTTGGAATGTTGTAACCTTTGTGGAACAGTGGAGAAATAAGATTATATAATTAATGTGTTCTAATATGGTATTTGTTTTAAAGAGCTAGGGAATTGTCTTGGAATTATTTTTTCCAATAAAAAGAATCATCTTTCCTTAGCAATACTATTAGTCCCCCAGTCATTCATGATAAAAAAAAATAAATAAATCTTGGTCACATTTTACTCTTCCTTTTTTTCATCCTTCAACTAGTCACCCACTCATGCCATTTAAAAAAAATGTCAGCATTTATTGACAATCAGCATGGTACAGTGAATAAAAAAAATCAATCTTCGATTCAAGAAGACCTGAGTTCAGGTTTCTGCCTTTGCCTCATATTAATAGCCTTGTAAAGCTAGGCAAATAATAATCTCTTGGTTGCCTGATGTTCTTTTTGCTCAAAGAGGCCCGAAATCACATCACCATAGATAACCAGGTGGATCAGTACATAGTGGAAAAACATTTTTGTTGTTCAATCATGTTCAACTCTTCATAACCCCATATGGGGTTTTCTTGGCAAAGAAAAAAGAATGGCCTGCCGTTTCCTTCTCCAGTGGAATAAAGCAGACAATGGTAAAGTGATTTGCTCAAAGCCACATAACCAGTGAGTGTCTGAGGCCACATTTATACTGAATGCTGATAGCACCTACCTCTCAAGGTTCTAGACCAAGGTACGTGTAAGAACATTATCATTGTACTTGGCACATAGTAGGCTATTAATAAGTGTTTGTTTCCTTCCCTTCCCCCAATTAAAAAAAGTGAAATGTCTCCCCTTTGCCTATTAAAATCTTCAAATTAGCATTTGGAGTCCATCCATAATTTGGTGCCATTGACATTCAATTCTCCTATTACACACTAACAAAATCCTCTACTTCAGTTAGGTGAATTTTTTCAATATCTCCAAATATTTTATTTTCAGTCTCAACCTGATCTTGTTTCTGTGTACTAGAAAGAGTTCTGAACTCGGATTCAGGGAATCTGATCTTGAATGAAAGTTATGTTACTTATTATCTGTGTGACTGGAAAAAAATCACTTAACTTCTTCATCAATAATATGAGGTATTTGACAAAAAGATATCTAAGTTATTTTCCCACCCTAAGTCTGCAATCCTACTATACAATGAACCCTGTTTAGAATGTTCTTGTCTTTCCATTTTGGATATTTTATACATCCACAAATTTCATCCTCAAAATTCTTTCTTCTCTGAAGGACTTTGTCCAGTGGTTCTTATTCCCTTTACCACTCCTTTCTGGCATTCTATAGCATTTGTGACTTATTCTACATATTCAGCATGTAATCACACACATACTTGAAATGTTGTTTAATTTGTATGAATGGTTTGACAAATGCATAAGAAGCTAGGGGAATATATGTTCCATATATTAAAGTTTTTGGCCTCCCCTTAATTCCCAATACCATTCACTTACTTGAATGACTGAAAATATAAGGTAAGAATTTAAAAGCAGTTTGATGTCTTTGTTCTCTAGCATATTTATGAAGTATGCACAATATGACAGTATGTGAAAACAACTTTCAGAAAGAAACTGTTGATCCTTATACTGGAAATGATTATTCCAGTGTTTGAGCAGATATGGTAAAAATCAGAGGCAACATTTTGACAAGACAGGCATTACCAAACTTCATCTTCAGAGTAAGGATACTACAGTCCTAAAGTGTCTAGGTAATTACTTGTATTGTTGCCTGATGTGGAAGGAGATCCTTCTGTGCCTGTTCTCTTCCTGCTTGAACTGAAGACATTCTTGCCTATGGGCAAGAGTAAACTTGAATGAGAATTATTTTACTGTCCAGTGAGCCTTGTGAAATTCATGGGCTTTAAACTGAGTATTTGTAAATGATATGAGGAATTAATGTCTAGATTTAATCATCATGTTTGACATCCTTGCCACCACAACTGATCATTCATTCTTTTTGAATTATTATATGCTTTGGTCACTGTTATATATTCATAACTTCTGAATATTTCCTTTTAAACCTGCATTCTAAGTTTTGTATTGATATTTTATGATCTGAAAAAATATCTACCCAATCATCCTTACCTATTCCTAGAGTACATTTCAGTAGAGAAAAGTCTCTTTTGGTCTTTAATTAGAATTTATTTGAGTTGCTTACACCTATTCATACTTATTAAAGAAATTAAAGATTGCTGAATAATACTCATAGTTATTTCTGTTACATGGACTCTGTTGACTGAAGAAAAATAGTACTTTAAAACATGTCTATTCAGCATCATTTTGCTAATATATTGGTATTGTTATGTTTTTATTGTTAATTTGCTTAATTTGAAGATTGTTTTCACCCATTAATAGACCCATGTGACCTGCTTTGATTACATGGAAGCCTATATCACATGTGATAGGAGGAACTTGCTGAACTGCTGGAATAGGAAGGGTGAAGCAGAGCTGGGAGGAAGTTGGTGAGAGCAGTTAGAGGGGAAGAGAGAGGACACAGGCAAGCAGACAACTAGGATTTTGAATAATTGCTTTGGGGAAAGCCTTAGCAGG
Source organism: Potorous gilbertii (assembly GCA_028658325.1). Taxonomy (NCBI): domain Eukaryota; kingdom Metazoa; phylum Chordata; class Mammalia; order Diprotodontia; family Potoroidae; genus Potorous; species Potorous gilbertii. Next base: position 45,855,219 of record CM053773.1, read on the forward strand.
GTAGGAAAGGCTTGGGAATGGTGTGTCCCAAGCAGTGCTAATATATATTGACTTCTTGGTTACTATGATGGATTTGGCTTTCTGGTGTCTAAATTATGTTTTCCTTACCTTCTTTCTGGAGAGTCTGTTATATACTTGGCAATTCAGAACTATGCCAGCATATTCATGGTTGCAGTCAGTACTGTGAATATTGCCTTGGCGACACATTTGGCATCATGAACAGGATTGTAGATCATAAAATTGCTATTTGGAGGTAAAAGGGCTTTAGAGGAAAAACAGAATATCCAATAATGTGAGATTTTGCCTTATTCCTCCCTGGCAAGGGAATGAGCTAAAAGCACCAGACCCTGTAAAAACTGGAAACTGAGGTTATGGGAGGGAGAAGCTAAAAATTTGGAAAGATGCTTCCAAAGAATACCAAAAAGACCAGGGAAACAACTGACAGGTGTTTGTAGGACAGGTTGGATTTTATTAACAGGTTATCATATTATGTGTACACGGAGAGATGAGCTGCTAAAGGAAAATATTCATATAGGGAAAGAGTTATCTAGTTTGCGTGGGAATACTTAGCATTCAGGCTCTCAGGTAAAAGAGCAAGCTAGAGGGCCAGGTGGAAAAAAAGGCTGTTCACTTAGCTCAGGAGAAGAGCAAATTTTGGCAAAAGAAGTGTGCATGCAACGTTTGTAGAGACCCAGTCTAATTGCCCCAGCCATGACTTCCAGGAGAGTACTTGAGAATAAAGTGTAACAAAATTAGAGGACGAAAATGAAACAATGTTAGAAGAGGAGACTTCTCAGGTAAAAGCATATCCAATACTAAGATGAAAACAGGGGAACCAAGGGAACAACACAGTGTTTAGGAAGATAATTGAAGATTTTATTCAGCAGAAGGTAACAGATATTTTGAGTCAGTTCACCCAAAGGATGATAGAATCCTTAATATCATAGATGGTGAGACTCAGTGATGAAGGGAGTGGAGGAGTATCAATAGATAGTATGGATTGCTTGAAATTTATAGGTATTAGAATCCTTTTTTACAGCAAGCTTTTAGAGATTCCAATATGTAAGGTGGTAACAATATGACCAATCTGTTAACTTTGTCAGCAGAAGGATGCAGTAAATAGGATTGTACTGATTCTATGTAGCCTCATGGACATAGACCCTGGTATTCACTTAGGGACTGTCTGAGAAGGTAATGAACACTCTTATAATGATTAGAAATTCAAATACGTACTAAGACACCCCCTTTGAAGTGTCCCCTATGAATATAATAGTGAAGACAACTCCTCCTCCTTATAAGCACCTAGTTCTGACTAATAATTTTGGAAATAGGGAAGCTTCTTTCAGAGCTGCCGGATAATATTTCACAGTTAAGTGATATAGGAGACTGAGGAAAAGATAAAATTCCTCAAGAGAGAGAAATTAAATAACCAGTGAACTCAAAGTAAGAATGGATTGACACGAAAAGAATTGTTTACTGCTCTATTGAGAGAAGGGGTGAATTTTGGAAGAATAGATGCTATTATAACTACTGAGAAAGGGGGCTTTATACTAAATGGAAAACAGAAGTAATAACTGCCCCTACAGATCCTCCTTAACCCTTGTATCCAAGATTGTTGTACTTTCAGGGAGAATAGGAAATTGTCTAAGCCCCAGCTCAGATTTAAGAAATACACAGACAGGATTATAGACCCCATATCAATTTGACCACACATTGGAAAAATGGACCAAATACTGTAACTAGAGCATTAATACATACTGGGCCAGAGACCTCACTGAAAAATTTAAACATGGAACTCCTATTACCATCACAAGACTGGGGTGGGGGTGGGGGGCTGAAATATCAGTCAGAGAAGTCAAGCAAACAATTAGAATTGGACAATTACCTAAGAAAGAATATACCATGGTAATCATACCCATTCCTGAATATATCATTGGAATAAATATATTGAGAGACATGACTTTAAATTTACCTGAGGTGAGATGCCAATTTGTGGTAAGGAAGACAGGAATTAATACAGTTTTAGTGGGTAAGATAAAAATGGACCCAATCACTTTACCTGAAGCTTCTAAAGTAATTACTTTAAAACAGGATTGTGTGCCAGGTGGGCAAGATGAAATTATCAATTCTAAAAAGGTGTATGTTGAGGCAGGAGTGTTAGTCTCTACAACAACTCAATGGAATGATCCTCTCTGACCAGAATGAAAGTCAGAGGGACATGGAGGATGGCAATGGATTATAGACAATTGAATAAGGTGACTCCTCCTTTGTGTACTGCTACTCCAGATATGTTTACTTTAATAGAAAGGATTCAGAAATATGATGGGACTTGATAAATAATTATTCATTTAGTCAATACTTTCTTTACCATCCCAATGGATTCTAAACAATGGGACCAATTTGCTTTCACTTGGCAGGGTTGACAATATACTTTTACACTCTTGCCACAAGGATATCTGCATAGCCCCACTCTTTGTCATAGGATTGTGCCTGGACAATTGGATGAACTAGAGCTACCTGGTGTACAGCTCACCCATTACATAGATGATATTATGAGATGGAGAAAAAAATGTAAAAGAAGTGAAGAAGAGTTTGAAACTTTTAGTTGAGCATATGGAAAGCAAAGGATGGGAACCTATAAAGATTCAAAGGCCAGCTCAAACTATGAAATTTGAGGGTATACAATGGAATAAGGGGTTACAAGAGATTCTCACACAAGCCAAAAAAAGGATTTTTTCCTATCCCCACCAATAAGAAAGAATCCCAAAAGTTTATAGAACTATGTGGATATTGGGGACACCACATACCACATCTATGAAAAATTCTGAAATCTTTATATAAAGTTACTAGGAAAAAATATAAATTTTATTGGGCATTTGAGCAGAATAAAGTTTTTGAAGAAGCAAAGGCCTCTGCACAATTGGCCCTAGATTTATGGCCTATTCAAAGTGCCCCACTGGAATTACAAATGACTATACAGGATGAATGTACAAAGTGGAATTTAGGGTAAAAACAACAAAACCAAAATGTAACCTTAGGATATTGGTCTAGGAAACTCCCTTCATCTGGAGTTCAGTGTGTTCCTTTTGTAAAGCAGTTGTTAGCTGCATATTGGGCTTTGGTAGAGACTAAACAGATGATTTTAGGCCATGAGGTAATAAGGCCTAGAATCCCAATTATGACCTGGGTAATGAGTACCCCAGCTTCTCATACAATTGGACATGTGCAAGAGGCTAGCATAATTAAATAGAAATGGCATATTTAAAATAGACCTAAAACAAGCAAAAATGGAGTTTCTGTTTTACATTAATCTATAGCAAAGATAGATATTGAGGGAAATGATAAAATCCCTGAACCAAAGCAACAGTTAGTACAGTCCTTGTTAAAATGAAATGAGGGGTATGATGGATTAACTAAAGAACAAAAGAGACATGTATGGTTTACTGATGGAACAGCAAAATATTTGAACCACAAAAGGCATTGGAAAGCGATATCCAATAACTCATGTACTAGGCAGACTGGAAAGTACTGGTATAGGTGGAAGTAGTCAATATGCTGAATTTATGGCAGTATACAAAACTATCAAAACAGAACAAGGAGGATAGTGTCATATATTCATTATATGAATAGTATAGTGGTAGCCATATGGGTTAGCTACATGGATACGCATGTGGAAAAATCAAAATTGGAAAATTCATGGCAAGCAAGTCAGAGGCAAAGACTTATGGGAAGATATATTGGACATGTTTTTGGGTACTAATTAGTCAGTTTTTTACGTAGATGATCACATGTCCCTCACCACACCAGAATGTTGTTAAAGCAGGGACCCTAACATACACAGGGGGCCTACTATCACAGGCTGTTAGATCTACATTCATAAAAGGAAAGAAAACTTTTGAGGAGTCACAATCTCCTTTAATCAAGTACATGTATCATTCATTTAGTTCAGGGGAAAAAGTCAGCAGTCTGAACTTCAGGGAAAATACAGAAAAATCAAAATCAACAGACATGCTTCCAAATATCTGACATAAACAATACATGCATCATAGATCAACAGACAGATCCAACTGTCTGACCATAGTTACCAGAGAGGGAAGCACCAACATCTGGGTTTTCAAAGCCAGGCTCTCCTTAGGGACTTCCCAGAGTCTTGTCTGGCCAAACAAAACACTTCCAGTTGGTAAGCCCCAAAGTAAAACTTCACTCTCAGAGTATTTATACATTTTTCTAGATTCAGAGGGCATCACAACCCTTAAGAACTAGTGCCTCTTTAGAAACATAACAAAAGGTGTGGGCCTTCCTACAAATCTTTCTTAATGAGCAGGCCCATTGATGGGTGGGGAAGATCTTTAATCACATTAAAATAGTTAACAATACAAATACATAAAGAAGCACTTCTTTCTGTATTTTACTCCTAGTAAAGACAATTGATAAAGGCAAGATTCAATCAGAGGCACTTGATTAAATTAAAACAAAATCAGAAGATCCTACTTGGTTTGCTATGACAAACATGAGTAAAATGCACATGCTGATGGACTAGCAAAGAATATTTTTCAGTATGTTATCCCTACTCTGAAAGCAACTGATCGGGTAGTAGCAAAATGGGTCCATCAAACATCTGGTCATTTAAGGGTCCAGACCACACACCAGTGGACACCAGTCCAGGTATTAGTATCTCTCATTCATTGTTAAAACAAGCAGCAGAGGAATGTTATGTATTTCAATTATAAAAGGAAGAAATAACTGGAGAGAAAGCAAAGGGAAAAATATTAGTCCAAATTTCACAAATAGATTATATTGGACCCCCACTCCAAGATACAGGATACAAATTTACTTGTATTTGTTTTGACAACAATTCAGGTGTACTAGTGGTTTGTCACTGTAAGAATGCAACCCAAAATAAACACCATTAAAACTCAAGATACGATAAGTCCATGTTATGGAACCCCAATGCAGATTCAAAGTGACAATGGGTCATATTTCAAAGGTAATGAAATGAAGAGATATTGTGTATTAAACAATATAGAATGGATTCATCATATTCCATATCATCCACAAGTGTCTGGGTTAATTGAAAGAATGAATGGATTATTGAAAAAACAGTTAAGGAAATTAAGTACTAGTAATTTTTATCAACATTGGAAAGATAATTTGTTTACTGCTTTACATAATTTGAATAATAAACCACTGGGAAGAAGTATACCTCCAGCCAGAATGATGACCCCAAATCTACAAATTAGAAAACAACAAACACATAAGATCCCAAATATTGAGTATTGAACTGTGAGGCCAAATGTCCAGTACTGCATCCAGGGACACTCTTCCACTTTGGTCATGACTTGTAGCCTTTTCAAATTGAAAAACTTACCATCACTAAGTATAGTAGTTGACCTTGATGCTGTGCTTATCCTCATTGAAAGTATTTGACAACATAGCTGAAAACATCAAGCTCAAAAGCATGGGAGCAAGCACACAACCCTGTTTTACTCCATTGTTTACTGGGAAGGCACGAGAGATTTGTCCTGGGCAAGCATGCCATCATGAAATTGATGTACAATATCGATGAACTTCTCTGGGCAACCAAATTTTGACATAATTTTCCATAAGCCCTCATAGTGTCATAAGGGATTCATGGTCTTCAGAAGCTTGGTTGACCAGACCTACTCTGCTTCAAGTTTTTGTCTCCTTGTTTCTTTTTGACTTTTTGTCTGTTAAATTTGTTTGCTAGATTCTTTTTTTCCAGCAGACTTACTACCCTTTACCTACAGATGCCTGATTGCTTAAAACAGAAGTCACCCCCTGTCCACAACTGTGATATGTCACCTCTGGATGTGGCATCGACCAAACCCCAGGTGCCAGCCAAAGAACTGACCTCTTAATGAGACCTCTTTGGGCAGGGACATCTCTATGGCCAATTCCAGTAGGAAATAGCTATGGAAGAAGAGATCTTTGCCCCTTCTCCCAAGATTTTAGGTCCCATTCATTCAAAGAAGGAATAATGAGGTACTTGTGCTGAAGCCCTAAAATACTGTTTTATGTGCTCATTTTTGTGTGATCCCTGTTATATTGTTGTAAAGTCCTGTTGATACCAGTTGTCCCATTGACCTATGTAATGGATAAGAAAGATCTTAGGGCCAAATGTATTGTTAATGTATTTTTGTTTAATTTGAAGATGTTTCCCATCCATTAATAGGCTCATGTGATCTGCTTAAATCCCATGGAACTCTGTCACACGTGGTGGGAGGAGCTTGCTGAATGGTGGAAAAGGAAGGGTGAAGCAGAGATGGGAGGAAGTTAGTGAGAGCAGTTAGAGAAGAGAAGACATAGGCAGGAAGACAGCTAGGGTTGTGAGTATTCACTTGCAGGAAGGCCCCAGCATGGGGGGAGGGGTAGGAGGAAGGCTTGAGAATGGCACTGTCCCCTGCAGTGCTAACGCATATTGACTTTTTGTTTATTATAGTGGATTTGGTCTTCTGGTGTCTGAATAAATGTTTCTTTTTACTTTCGCCTTCTATATGGAGAGTATGTTATACTTTGTAATTCAGAACTGCACCAGCATATTCACAGTCCCTGTCAGTGCTATGAATATTGCTTTGGCAATGCAATATTCTATTAAGAATCCTAGTAAAGAAACTTAAAAATGGAATGGCTCATATGTGGTATATCTGACTTTGAATGCTGCCAGACGCCATGAGACCAGGCTACTAAGTCCAATCGCAAATATCTGTTTACTAGCATAGCATATCTTTTGTGGGTTCCTGGAATCTACTAACTTAAATGGTAATTTTGCTCTAGCCCTAATCTCACTCCTGAGCTTCAGTCCTCCATTGTCAATTACCAATTAAACAGAAGGCTTCACAAAATCATCAGACTAAAACTCATTATCTCTACCCATCAAATCCACACTTCTGAATTTCCATATTTCTGTCAAGTCACCACCAAATTTTCAGACTTAAATTTTCACAAAAATAATGCCTTCATATTAGACTCTTTACTCTCTCACTCTATCAAAATAGTAGCCAAATCTTCTATATATGTCACCTCCCAGTTATACAGCCATCATCTCATGCAGTTCCTTCTCACCTCTTATCTGAACTACTACTATAACCTTCAGATTGGTCTCCCTTCTTCAAGTATGCCCCCCACCATGGATATAGCTGCAGAATTGGCTTCGTAAAGTGTAGGTCTGACCAGTGCATTCCCTAACTCAACAACTCCAGTGATTCTATAGAAGTCCTAGCATCTAACATAAATTCATGTAGTTATATGGAATGCTCTTCACAACCCTTCCTATCTTACCAATCTTCTTGACCACTTCTACTTTCCAAGGGTACATGGAGTGTTCAGGGAGGATTAACACTTCTGGTTCAAGGGCTTGCTGAGCCCTTTTCAGAATTGCTCATTTACCTTTGGCATCTACCTGCCAATCAACTCTCTCAACTGTACAGCAGCCACATTGCAGTAAAACCATCTTGGCTAAACTAGGTTAAGGATAACTGATAGGCCTCAATTCTGTTGGTAAATTAGGGGACTGTCTACCCCAAGCATAAGACAACTTCTCCCAATAAAATAGGTTGATGACAAAAATTTGTTAATAGCCATGAAGGTGGCTGAAGCAGGTATCAGAGAGCACTTAGAACTTGGTCACACATTAAAGGTCATTCACAGCATCAAAAGACACAAATGTCATTGATGCATCCTGGACCATCACCAACCATCTTGACTTTTGTCTTGCCATTGGACATCAATGACTCTTGAAGAATGAAGTTAATGACTTTGTGCAAGTCTATCTCACTTCAATCCAATTCACGAGCAAGTCAAGACATCACTCCGTAATGGCATGGTAGTCTTAAAAAATGAAAGAGGAACAAAAACAACCACTTTCTATAGTCTAACCTTAGGGGCCAATTTGTAGGCTCTTATATGACCTTCCTTATTTCATCTCTGCCTGGACATTGTTGATCTCTTGGAGAAGTTGGCTGTACAGAATGTTATCCATTCATGCCTCTACCTTTTAACATCACTGATTTTATTCAAGACTCAGTTTAAGTGTCATCTTCTGCAGAAACTAATCCTGAACTTTTCAGAAGTTAGTAACTTTCCCCTGAGGTGACTGTTGACTCACTCCATATGTATATTTTATGTACCTACTTGAATAAATGAAAGAAAATATCTCTTTAAAAATGAAATAATTTTCTATATATTTTGATAACAACCAGAGATACAAATATGAAATATAAAAAGTCTCTTCCCTGGAGGAGCTTGCATTCCAAAAGGTAACATAGCATATACATGAGATTGGTGGCAATGGAAGGGAATTTTAATTTGAAAATTCACAAAGGAAAATGCCCAGAAAAGGGAAAAAAACTAAGACCATAGATGGTTATTTTCTTGAGAAATTAATTCCTCCATTCGTCTCTGATGACGATGAAGAGATATGCTTACCATCAGGTAAAGACAT
>CM053773.1:45864179-45880295 GCA_028658325.1 Potorous gilbertii
GGGAGGGATGATAGAAGAGAGGGCAGATTGGTGATATGGGTAATTAGAATGTCCAGTGTATCGGGGGGGGGGGAGGGGAAAAATGGGGAGAAAATTTTGGAACCCACAATCTTGTGAAAATGAATGTAAAAAGTTAAATAAATATATTTTAAAAATAAATAAATAAGAAAATTCACAAAGATGGTGAGTGGAATGATGGGGCAGTCGCGTAACCTGCTATTATTTAATTATCTTTGTCAAAAAAGAGCTAAAAGTAGGTCTGTTTATTTGTTTGTTTGTTTTTGGGGACATGACTTGTTGAGAAAATGAGAGAGAGTATGCCTCTATTGGCAGGGTGGAAAATGACCTTCTTCTTCCCTCAATTCCTCCTAGTCCTGGTCTCTAAAAGAAGACTTGGGAGGGTGAAACAGCTATTTCAGAGGCAGGGTAGATTGCTGTCTGATGGCTTGGTCTTCTTCAATCCTGTGAGTAGATGGAGCTGGCTGAATGCCAGCTGTGTACCTCACCTCCTCCTCTCCTGTCTGCCTCTCCCTCCCCTTCCTTTTACTCTCCAAAGAAAGGTAAATTTGGATGGCCAAAAGTTACCCAGTTGACTTGGGTTTTACTGCCTCCTTTCCTTTCCCTCCCCTTCCCCTTCCCCCTTCTTTTCCCCTGTCCATCCCCTGTCCTATCCCCTGTCCTATCCCAAAACCATAAACCTACTACACTCTGAAACTGGAACTCCAACAGGCCCCTGACAAGGCCTTCTGGACCCCCCTAGTTTTAGAATGATTGCCAATAGTAACTATTGCTTTTTCCCACCGAGCCTGATGTCTTTGTTTTTCATGACCTCATTAAAGGGGCCATGCCCTGGCTACTTCTTAAACAGGCCTAGTCAATGAACGGGCATTTCCTCATCCTAAGTGAGTACCTGCAAAGACCTTGGTCCAAGGTCTCCCAGTGCATCCTGAGCCATCTCCAGTCATCCTGAGGAATATCAGGTCACTGGATTCACATGACTGTGGAGGAGAAATGAGGATGGTGACCTGCACAGCTCTCCCTCACTCAAAATAAAGTCAAGAGCAAGTCATATCATCATTTCTCTTATGGTATGGTCTTCTTGGGCAACGAAGGATGAATAAAAAGCCTTTGCACTGCAAATTTCTTGAGAACCATGGCTGCCTTTGCTTTTATTGTTGTTGTTGATTTAGGATTGTTTATTTTGTTTTGTTTTGTGTCTCTTTGGTGTCTGGTCCAGTGCCTGGCACATAGTACACCCTTAAGAAATACTTATTTAAGAACTGAGTTATTGATAGGCATTGGTAGTTTTCTTTTGGTCCTAAGAATTATTTATTGAAATTATTTATATTCTTGTGAAAACTTGTGTATCTACTTCCAAGGTATTATGTGAGGTATTGTTCTACATCAAATACTTCCATTTGATGAGACATTGGGAATTGGTATATTTGACTTCAATTTGGTTACATAAGTTAAAAATTCAGTGTTTTTTATCTCCTCCTCCAAAACAATGGTTGTGTTCATTTAATTATAATTGTCAGAGAAAGAGCTAGAAAGAAATGGGTTTGTTTGTTGGTTTTGTTTTGTTGTTTTTGTTGAGTTGTTTTTTTGGCTAGGGGTGTCAGGGAACTTTTTAAGAGAAAGAGAGCTTGCCTATATTGATAGGAGAAAAATTTACCCCCTTTTCTTCTTCCTTCAATTAGCTCTTCCTAGTCCTGCAAGTTCTGGTCTCTAGAAGTTTGCTGGGGAGGGTTGATGAAATGACTTTACCACCCCAACAAATAGAAATTGTTTTCTCTTCTATCCAGAAATTTTGAGAATCTTCCACTCCCAGATTATATTTGTGTTGGTAAATTATGTCACCTTTTATTACAATTCTTAACTAGCCATTAATCATTGAAAGGGCATCTTCTCAGACAAATTAAGACCTAGCAAGAACTTAATTTGGAAAGGCAAGGTCACCTGCCAAATCCTAGGCCATCACAAGTCATCTTGACTTTTATCTTGCCACTGGACTTTAAAGTCTTTCGAGGAGAGAGTGAGGCTGAAAACTCAGTGAAATTTTGTCTCACTTAAACTTTTTAAAATTCTTAGGATTTATATTATTAAACAGAAAAAAAATTAAAAGTTTATTTTATTAAAAGCCACTTATGTGGCAGAATGCATAGAGTGTGAGATTTCAAGTCAGCAAAATCTTAGTACACATATAATTTCAGGTATGTATGAGCTTTGTGACCCTGGGGAAATTACACAATCTCTATCTTCCTCAGTTTCCTTATCTGTAAAATGAAAGCTATGACAGCACCAGTATTGTTGTGGGGATAAACTAACGTTAGTAAAGCTCCTTGCAAACTTTAAAATGCTGTATAGACATTAGTGATGATGATAGAACTTATTTCTTCACATAGCTATTCATAATTGTTTCTTTTTGTCCAAGGATTTATTTTTTTAACCATTGGGAACTATCAGAATAATCACAAATGATTCACTGTACTTTCCAAGCTTAAGAAATATCTCTTATAAAAAAATATTTTTCAACTTCTTGATACTCAGAAATGAAATGCATAGTCTGGATTTCAAATCACTGCAGTTTAGGGGATTTACATTTTTCTTATTAAAGTAAAAATCTTTCCCAATCCTTAAAACTCTGGCGTATAAAAAACACACACAGGCATTACTGAGTCAATGTGCTATAGCTAATGCATGGAAGAGAGATCTTTCTGTCAAGTTGAGACTTGATTACTGAGTAAATGCTGTTAGAAGGGCCATATATTCCATTCACAAGATGGCTTAGCCCTCCCTAGACATCTCTTGAGTATGCCATGGGTTGGTGGTTTTTCCATCTCAAATAATAAAATGATTGAAATCAAAGGATATTGTCTGTAGCTCCTGTCCTATGTTGCCTAGGTGGCTAAATCATTTGTGAATTATTCAATTAAACTCCAATATTTATATTGGAAATAACCTATACAAGAGTAAAGTGTCCACTTTCCGTAGGTTTCGTATCTACTTGCTGACTTGGAATTGGTGATTAAAAGGGTAGAATAGTTGTAGGTTACACTAACAGACTGAACTCATTTTCAGAGAAGCTGACATCTCCACACAAATACTTGTAGACTATTTGAGGAAACAACAACATTACAGCTTTCTCTGATACGCTGATATGATAGCAAGGTTCCGTATTTAAAATAAATGCTCCAGATTCTTACCTATGGACTAGAACTGAGAATCTCTAAAATATATTTGCTAAGTGACCTGAGGTGAGTCATCATATAAGGAGTAGTATGACACTGAGAAGAAGAGGACAAAGGGTCTTTTGAATTCACATAAGTAATGTGCATAGCTTGAGAAAAAAATCCTGTCTGAAATTTCATGGGGTCTTATCATAAAAATTTCTGAAAATTTCAAAACTGTTCCACAAACATATCTGCTATAAATCAATGACATTCCTTTTCAGTGTTTAAAAAACAGAAATATAATGTTTTTAATAGCATTCAATAGTGTTAAATAATGAGTTTCAGGTAATAGGCAGAGGAGAAACTTAGGTCACAGAATAAAGTAACATTCTTGGTAAGAAAATCTCTCCAATCACTTTGGGAATTAATAAGATTCCTGGACTGTATTCAAGAAAATTTGCAGATTGAGAGCCCTGAAAGCTTTGTGGGTCCCTGTCAGTGAAAAGAAAAATTCTTAAAGAGACATAGGATTCTTCCCTCTCTCTTCAATACTTTATTATTATGTATTTAATTAAAAATTTTAGGAAGAAGAAAGAAAAAGGAAGTGGGCAAAGAGATGAGAAGATTCTACAATCTTAGGTTATTTTATGTACACAATGTATTTTGCACTTCATATTTATCTTTTTAAGAAAATAGTTTAATTTTTTGCCTATTAACCAAGAAGGTTAGAATACCTAGCACCTAGTTAGCACTTACTAAGTGCTTACTTGCTTGCTTGACTGACTGGAGTATTCCTGTCATTTCAGAAATGAGGTAACAACTGACTCTGTTAACCACTTCTCTTATACACCGAAATGAAATATACTGGAGAGATTTTGCTGAGAATTGCTACAAGAAAGAAGGGTGGAAGTAGAAATTGGGGTAAGGAGTTAGCAAGGTATGATAGAAAGAACTCTTGTCTGCTTTCTAAACATAGCTTTGTTATTATTTGGTTGACCCTAACTGCGTTCTTAACTTTTCTGGATTTCCTCATTTGTAAAACAAGAATAATATCTACAGAACTTCCATCAGAGTTATTGTGATGATAAAATGCAAGCAACAAAATCTCAGTCTCAGTTTCTTCACCCATAAAGTAGGATCCATAACAACATCCATCACACAGGGTGGCTGTTAGGATAAAATGAGATTTTATATATATAGTATTTCGTAGACTTTAAAGTGTTGTACAAATGCTGGCTATTCAAATGAAAGAATATGTGGGAAAGAGTTTTTAAAATGATAAAGGAATTAGATAAATCCATTTTTAAATGAAGATTACTTATTAATCCTTTGAATTGCAATGCATAGTTCAAGAATCACTGGAAGGAAGAGGAGAAGAACATTCAGAACACAATCCTTTGGGGAATCTAGGGTTAGAAGGAGTGGTCTAAATCAAGATTCAGAAAAGGATACTGAGAAGCAGCAGTAAGATAAGTAGGAGTAGAACTAGAAGAGAATGGTATCCTGAAAACCTAGAGAGAAGAGATTATAAAGGAAGAGTAGGTGATTTATAGTGGCAAGGCTACAGAGAGACTGAAGAGAATGAGGACTGAGAAAAGTTTGTAGGATTTGGCAATGGGAAGATCTTTGGTAATTTTGAAGATGAGTAGTTTCAATGGAATAGTGAGGTCAGAGGTCAAATCATAAAGGATTAAAAAGAGAGTGACAGGAGAGAAAGTGAAGGCATGTTTTGTAGATAGCTTTTTCAAGAAATTTAGCCACAAAGGGAAGAAGAGATAGAGGATGATAGATTGGATAGAAGGCTAAAATGAAAAGTATTTTAAAGGTTGCAGGAGACATAGACATGTTAATAAGTAGTAATAGAATAGCTAGTTAATAGTGAGAGATTGAAAATAAGTGATGGAATGGAGGCATCAAAGGGAGCAATATGTTAGAAGATATAAGACTCCTTGAATAGGTAAAGGTTAGGCTTAATAAGGAGTAGGGAAATCTATTGTTCCAACAACTAGACAAATAGTGCTATTTTGTCTTTCTCCCACAACTCTGATATAGTCCTCTATATATTTTCTACATTTCAAAGTGAATAAATTTTCCCTCACAACATGCCTTGCAATTCCTTGATGTAAACTTTACTCAGATTGTTCTTAAACCTATAAAGTTCTTTCTCCATATCCATGCCTGTTTAACATGTTCCTGATTTTTTGTATCCTAACTTTAACTAAGATTTTTCTAAGACACTTCTCTGTTTTCTTCATTGGGCTAGCAGTCAATAGAGCAATCATTGTATTGAAAGGGGCTCCAGTGAAAAGAGACTAAAAACATATCTATCATCAATTCTATTATTCTGTCTAGTTGCTTTGGATAGAAAATCTGGCCTCTACGCACTTCAATTCAACTGACAAATAATTACTAAGCAATGACTTTGTGTTATCCATCAACAGGCTGTCCAGCTTCCATAATTGGAGCAAATGAAGAGGTATATATAAAAGATAATTAAAATCATGAGGTTTGATGACATCACCAAGTGAGACAGTATGGAAAAAGATGAGAAATGAGGTCAGGACAAAGCCCTGAGGTATGCTTATGCATAAGGATTAGAACAGGTATGGTGAGCCATAAAAAGACACTGAGAATAGATGACCCTGAAGGTATGAGAGCCTATGGAGAGAGTAGCATCCCAAAACCACAAGGATAAGAGAATATCAAAGAGTAGGGCATGTTCACAGTGTCAGATGTTGCTATTAGGGCTAGAAAATAAAGGCTTAGAAACTGACATTGTATTTAGCAATTGAGAGATCACTGGGATGAACTGTGTCCCAGTTACAGTTGAAAGGCAAGGTCAAAAATAATATTGCAAGAGGTTGAGACTTTAGTGAGAAGTGAGAACCTGGAGACAATTTGTGTAGTCAGCTTTTTCTACAGTTTGTTTTAGAAAGAGGCAAAGATATTGGAAGGTGACTTGAGGGAAATGATTTTTGTTGTTTAGCTGTTCTTTTTGTTTTTAAAAATGAGGTAGGACAGCAACAGCAGGGGCAGTAGCAGCGACTGTTTCTGGAGCTCTAGGTATGCAGACAGTGCAGGGAATGAGCGGCTGATAATACACCGTCAACTCCCACTGGAAGCAGAGAATTATCATAATAAGGAGCTCAAAATTCAAGTAAATAGCTGGGAAAATGAGCAAAAACCAGAAAAAAGAATGTGACTATAGAATCTTACTTTGGTGACAAGGAATATAAAGATATACTAATAGAAGGGCAATAAAGTCAGAGCTCCTACACTCAAAAGTTCCAAGAAAAATATTAATTAGTCTCATGGAAGAGCTCAAAAAGTATTTTGAAAATCAACTAAGAGAAGTAGAGGAAAAACTGGGAAGAGAAATGAGAGTGATGCAAGAAAATAATGAAAAATGAATCAACTGCTGGCTAAAGAAGACCCAAAAAAATGCTGAATAAAATAACACTTTAAAAAATAGACTAATCCAAATGGTAAAAGAGGTCCAAAAAGTCAATAAAGAAAGTAATTCCTTAATGATTAGAATGGAGCAGATGGAAGCTAATTACTTAATGACAAATTAAGAAATTATAAAACAAAATCAAAGGAATGAAAAAATAGCAGACAATGTGAAATATCTCATTAGAAAAAAACTGGACTGAAAAATAGATCCAGGAGAGACAACATAAAAATTATTGGACTATCTGAAAGCCATGTTCAAAAGAAAAGTCTAGAAATCATCTTGCAAGAAATTGTCAAGGAAAACTGCCCCTGATATTCTAGGACCAGAAGATGATATAGATATTGAAATAATCCACTTAAATCATCCTGAAAGAGATATCAAAAGGAAAACTCCTAGGAATATTGTGGCCAAATTCCATAGCTCCCAGGTCATGCAAAAATATTGCAAGTAGCCATAAAGAAAAAATTCAAGTACTGTGGAGATACAAACATGATAACAAAAGATCAAGCAACTTCTACATTACAGGACTGAAGGATTTGGAATATGATATTCCAGAAGTCCAAGGAAAAAGGATTAAAACTGAGATTCACCTACTCATCAAAAGTGGGTATAATACCTCAGGGAAAAAATGGTCATTCAATGAAATAGACTTTCAAGCATTCTTGATGAAAGGACTTTCAAACACAAGAAGCAAGAGAAGCATGAAAAGGTAAACAGGAAAGAAAAATCATAAGTGACTTACTAAAGTTGAACTCTTTATATTCCCACATGAAAAGATCATATTTGCAAATCTTGAGACTTTTTTCAGTATCAGGGAAGTTGGAGGGATTATATACATACAGACAGAGGGCACAAAGTGAATTGAATAGGAAAGGATGGTTTCCAAAATCTTAAAATTAAGGGGTGAGAGAGGAATATATTGGGAAGATAAAAGGAGAAATAGAATGGGACAAATTATCTCACATAAGAGACAAGGAAAAAGTTTTTTCAATGGAGGGGAATGGGGGGAGATGAGAGAAAATGTGTGAATCTTATTGTCATTGTATTTGGCTTAAGGAGGTAATAACATATACGCTCACTTTCATATGAAAACCTATCTCACAAAGTAGGGAGAAAGGTGATAAGCAGGGGCTGGTGTGGAAGGGATGATAGAAGGAAGGACAAATGGGAAGAGTGGGTATGTAGAAGTAAACACTTTTGAGGAGGGATAGCATTAAAAGACAGACTAGAATAAATGGAGGGCAGAATAGGATGGAATGAAATACAGTTAGTCTTTCACACTAAGACTATTATGGAAGTGTTTTTGCATAAGTACACATGTAAAATCTATATTGAATTACTTGCCTTCTCAGTAGGAGAAAGGAAAGAGAGCGAAGTTGGAACTCAAAGTTCTAAAAATGAATGCTAAAAATTGTTTTTATGTGCAATTGAGAAACAATATAAACAGGCAGTGGGTTATAGAAATTGATCTTGCCCTACAAGAAAATAGAGGTGAGGGGAATAAGAGAAGGGAGGGATATGCTAGAAGGGAGGGCAGATTTGGGGAAGTGGTAATCAGAATGCATACTGTTTTAGGTTTGGCAGAGGAGAGAGATGAGGAGGAAATTTGTAACTCAAAATCTTGTGGAAGATAAATATCTGATGAAAACTAAAAATAAATAAAATAATTTTAAAAAACAATTGATCTAGAAAAATAGAGTCAAGAGAGACAATACAAAAATTATTGGACTACGTGAAAGTCATGCTCAAAAGAAAAGTCTAGAAATCATGTTTCAAGAAATTATCAAGGAAAACTGCCCTGACATTCTAGAACCAGAGGGTAAAATACATATTGAAGAGATGCACTGATCATTTCCTGAAAGAGGTCCCAAAAGGAAAACTCCTAGGAATACTGTAGCCAAATTCCATAGCTCCCAGGTCATGGATAAAATATTGCAAGCAACCAGAAAGAAACAATTCAAATATTGTGGAAATACCATCAGCATAATACAAGATATAGCAGCTTCTACCTTAAGGAATCACAGGGCTTGGAATATGATATTTCAGAGGTCAAAAGAGGTAGGATTAAAACTAAGAATCAACTATTTAGGAAAACTGAGAATGAAACTTCAGGGGGAAAAAATAGTCTTTCAATGAAATAGAGGATTTTCAAGTATTCTTGATAAAAAGACGAGAGCTGAACAGAAAATCTGCCTTTCAAATACAAGAATGAAGAGAAGCATGGAAAGGAAAACAGGAAAGAGAAATCATAAGGGACCAACTAAAGTTGAACTGTTTGCACTCCTACATGGAAAGATAGTATTTGCAACTCTTCAGACTTTTCTCAGTATTAGGGTAGTTGGAGGGATCATATACATACAGTTAAATGGCACAGTGTGAGTTAAATAGGGATTTTATTTTCAAAAATAAAATTGAGGGGTAAGAGAGGAATATATTGGGAGGAGAAAGGGAGAAATAGAATGGGGTAAATTATCTCTACTAGAAGAGAAAAGAAAAAGCTTTTTCAATGAGAGGGAAGAAGGAGGAGATGAAAGGGAAAGAGTTAAGAGACAAGGAAAAGGTTTTTCAATGGGGGGAAGAGGGGGGGTGAGATGATAGGGAAAGTGTGAGTCTTATTGTCTTTGCATTTGACTTAAGGAGGGAATAACATATACACTCTATTTGGTATGAAAATCTCTCTTACACTACAGGAAAGTAGGGGAGAAGAGGATAAGCAGGGTGTAGAGGATGATGGAAGGGAAAGCAAATGGGAAGAGACAGTAATTACAAGTAAATACACTTGGGGAGGGACAAGGTCAAAAGAGAGAATAGAAGAAATGTGGGGCAGGGTAGGATGGAAGGAAATATAGTTAGTCTCTCACAATATAACTGTTATGGAAGTCTTTTGCATAACTGTACATGTATCACCTATATTGAATTGCTTGCCTTATCAATCATGGTGGGTAGGGAGGGAAGGAGAGAAGTTGAAAGTCTAAGTTTTAAAAATTAATTTTAAAAATTGTCTTTTCGCCAGGGTCAGATAAATTTACAAGTGAATTCTATCAAACATTTAAAGAACAGATAATTCCAGTACTATATAGACTATTTGGGAAAACTGGTGAAGAAAGAGTTCTACCAAATTCTTTTTATGATACAAATACATTACTGATACCTAAACCAGGAAGAGCCTAAACAGAGAAAGAAAATTACAGACCAGTTTCTCAAATGAATATAGATACAAAAATTTTAAATAAGATATTAGCAAAAAGAATACAGTAATTTATCACTAGAACAATAAATTACAATCTAGTAGGATTTATACTGATAATGCAGGAATGGTTCAATATTAGGAAAACTATCAGCATTATTCCTCATATCAACAACAAAATGAACAGAAGACATATGATAATCTCAATAGATGCAGAAAAGGCTTTTGACAAAATACAACATCCATTCCTACTGAAAACACTGGGGAGCATAGGAAGAAATGGAGCCTTCCATAAAATAATGAGCAGTATCTACCTAAAAGCATCATCAAGCATTATATGTAATGGGGATAAGCTAGATGCCTTTCCAGTAAGATCAGGGGTGAAACAAGGATGTCCATTATCACCACTGTTATTCAATATGGTACTAGAAATATTAGCTTTAGCAATAAGAGGAGAAAAAATTGAGTGAATTAGAATAGGCCAAAAAGAAAATAAGTTATCACTCTTTGTAGATGACATGATAAACTTAGAGAACCCCAGAGAAACAAATAAAGAGCTATTTGAAATAACAAACAACTTTGGCAAATTTGCAGGTTACAAAATAAACCCACATAAATCATCTGCATTTCTATATATTACTAACAAGGCCAACAGCAAGAGATAGAAAGAGAACTTCCACTTAAAGCTACAGTAGACACTATAAAATATCTGGGAGTCTGCCTGCCAAAACAAACTCAGGCACTATATGAATACAATTACAAAACAGTTTTTGCACAAATAAAGTCAGATCTAAGTTAGTGGAAAATCATCAGTTGCTCGTGGGTAGGCCAAGACAATATAATAAAAATGACAATTATACCTAAATTAATTTCCTTATTAAGTGCCATACTAATCAAACCACCAGATAATTATTTTTCTAGAGCTAAAAAAATAATGTCAAAATTCATATCACGGGAACTAATGAAAAGAAATGCTAGGGAAGGTGGCCTCACCCCGTAAGATTTCAAATTTTATTATAAAGCAGCAATCAACAAAACCTGTTGATATTGGCTAAAACATAGAGGGGTAGATCAGTGGAATGTGTTAGGTACTTAAGACATAGTAGTCAATAAATACAGCAATCTACTGTTTGATAAACCCAAAGACCCCAGCTTCAGGGATAAAAACTCACTGTTTGACAAAAATTATTGAGAAATTTGGATATTAGTGTGGTGAAAACTGGGCATGGACCAAGATCTGACACCATACACAATAATAAAGTCCAAATGGAAATATAATCTATGTATAAAGACTGATTCTATAAACAAATTATGGGAGAAAGGAATAGTATGTTTGTCAGATGAATGGAGAAATTTTTGACCAAACAAGAGATAAAAGACATTACAAAGTGCAAAATGGATAATGTTGATTACATTAAATTGAAAAGGCTTTGCACAAACAAACCCAATACAACCGCAATTAGGAGGGAAACAGAAAACTGGGAAAGAATTTTTGCAACTAGTGTCTGTGATAAAGCCCTCATTTCTAAAATATATAGGGAACAGAGTGAAATGTAAAAGAATACAAGTCATTTTCCAATTGATAAATGGTCAAAGGATATGAATAGGCAGTTTTCACAGGAAGAAATTAAAGCTTTACATAGTCATAAGAAAAAATATGAAAAACTGCTGTAACACCTGAGGGGTGGGAAGGCAAAGCCAAGACAACAGATTAGAAGGACAGACTCCCTCTACCTCTCACACTGTAGCACATAAAATACCTGTAAAAATGACTCTAAAAGAATTCTACAGCAACAGAAGCTACAATACGACAGGGAGAAACAGATGTCCAGCCCAAGATAGCCTGGAAGGCTGACAGGAAGGATTTATCATACCAGGCTCAGAGTGGAGTACAGCACAGCCTGGGCCATGCAACATAGACCTGACTGGAGCAGGCTTCAGGACACAGGAGCATGGGTAGCAGCAGCAGTTCCCAGATTTCTCAACCCACAAAGTCAAAGACAGCTTCAAATGACAGTAAGAAAGTTCTTTCACCTGGGAGAGAGGGGAGTGTGGTCTGGTCCCAACTCTACCCCCAGAGCTACAGTAATCACAGCAATTGCACCTAAAGTCCAGAGGGGAATAGAGCAGTTGATCTTGATCTGAGCCCTGATTGGAGGTCCTGTGGTGAGGAGGAATACTGTCAAGGTGGAGTTTGTGGTGGCTATGGAGAGGGAATCCTACTCACAGTTCTAGGGCAGAAAAGAATGCTTGTGCTTGCTCCCAGACCAGGGCACAGGACAAGAGAGGAGTAAACGCCTTTCCCTTGATTGTGTAACCTTGGAGGAACTAAGAACTTACAAGTCCCTAGTGTACACCCTCCACTTGACAAAGAACTCAAAAGTTAAGTAACTGACTGGGAAAATACCCAAGAATGGAAAAAGTAATAAAACTATAAAAGGTTACTTTCTTGGTGAAAAGGTATTTTCTTCCATCCTTTCAGATGAGGAAGAATAAAGCATACCATAAGAGGAAGACATCAAAATCAAGGTTTCTACTTCCAAAATCTCCAAAAAAAATATGCAGTGGGGACAGGCCATAGAAGAGCTCAAAAAGGATTTTGAAAATCAAGTAAGAGAGGTAGAGGAAAAACTGGAAAAAGAAATGGGAGTCATGTAAGAAAATCACGAAAAGCAAGTCCACAATTTGCTAAAAGAGACTCAGACAAATGCTGAAGAAAATAACACCTTTAAAAACAGACTAATGCAAATGGCAAAAGAGGTGCATAAAGCCAAAGAGGAGAAGAATGCTTTAAGAAACAGAATTGGTTAAATGATAGAGGAGGTTCAAAAGTTCACTGAAGAAAATAGTTCTTTAAAAATTAGAATGGACCAGATGGAAGCTAATGACTTTGTGAGAAATCAAGAAGTTACAAAACAAAACCAAAAAAATGAAAAAATAGAAAACAATGTGAAATATCTCCCTGGAAAAACAACTGATCTGGAAAGTAGACCTAGGAGAGACAATTTAAAAATTATGGGATTACTTGAAAGTCATGATCAAAAATGACACCAGACATCATCTTCCAAGAAATTATCAAAGAAAACTGCCCTGATCTTCTAAAACCAGAGGGTAAAATAGAAATAGAAAGAATTCCCCAATCACCTCTTGAAAAAGATCCCAAAAGGAAAACTCCTAGGAATATTGTAGTCAAATTCCAGAGTTCTCAGGTCAAGGAGAAAATATTATAAGAAGTCGGAAAGAAATAATTCAAGTATTGTGGAAATAAAATCAGGATAATACAGGATTTATTAGCTTCTACACTAAGGGATGTAAGGGTTTGGAATATGATACTCCAGAGGTAAAAGGAGAGAGAATTAAAACCAAGAATCCCCTACGCAGAAAAACTGAGTATAATATTTCAGGGAGAAAAATGTAATTTCAATGCAATAGAGGACTTCCAAGCATTCTTGTTGAAACAACCAAAACTGAATAGAAAATTTGACTTTCAAACACATGAAGAGAAACATGAACAGGTAAACAGGAAAGAGAAGCTTTAAGGGATTCATTAAAGTTGAACTTTTTACATTCATACATGGAAAGATGTTATTTGTAACTCATGAGACCTTTTTCAGTATTGAGTTAGAGAGAATATATATATGTAGGAGTGCATGGGTATGTATATATGTGTAGGTATGTAAATGTACATAGGTATATGTGTATATGTATGTGTATATATGTGTATGTATGTATGTATATATATATATATATATGTATGTATGTATGTATAGGCATAAACAGAGGGCATAGGGTGAGCTGAATATGAAGGGAGATTACCTAAAAAGTTACATTTCCTGTTGAATGGATGTACTGGCATAGGAGAAAGAGAGTTGGAATGCAATGGATCATCTCACATGGAAGAGGGAAGAAGGGGCTTTTACAATGGAGGGAAAGGGGGGGTGAATGGAAATGAGTGAGCCTTGCTCTCATGGGATTTGTTTTCAGGAGCAATAACACACACTCAATTGGATATGGAAATCTATTTTACCCTGCCAGAAGGTGGGATGGGTGGGAGGGGGATAGAAATGTGAAGATAATACAAGGGACAGCAAATTGGGAAAGGGGATAATCAGAAGCAAGCACTATTGTGGGAGAAAGGATCAGGAGAGAGAATGGAATAGATTGAGGGCAAGATAGGACAAAGAGAAATGTCATTAGTCTTTTACAACATGACTGTGCTTCACAACATGGCAGTGATTCACATTGTTACATATGTATGACCTGTACTGAATTGCTTGTTTTCTCAATGGGAGTGGGGAGGAGGGAGCGAATGAATATGAAACTCAAAGCTTTAATAATGAATGTTAAAATTGTTTTAGCATGCAACTGGAAATAAGATATATGCTCAGTGGAGTATAGAAATCTGTTTTTGCTCCACGGGAAAATAGGGGGAAGGGAGGTGGAAGAAGGTTGGGTGGTGGAAGAGAGGACAGACTAGAGGAAGGGGTGGATGAGGTACATACTGTCCTGAGGTACATGAAGGGGGTGAGGAGAGGGCAGGGGAAATTCTGAATTCAAAATGTATTCACTTGTGGAAGTGAATGCTGAGAACTGAAAAATAAATAAGTTTTATATATATATATATATATAAAATGCTATAAATCTCTATTGATTAGGGAGAGGAAAATCAAGACAAATCACACCTATCAGACTGACTAATGTAGTAAAAGAGGAAGATGATAAGTGTTGGAGAAGATATGGGAGAGTTCAAACATTAATTCATTGTTGACGTATTTGTGAGCTGATCCAAACACTCTGGAGAGCACTTTGGAATGGTGCTAAAAGGGCTACAAAAATGTGCCTACCTTTTGACCCAGCAATATCACTTCTAGGACTGTATACTGTAGAGATCATTAAAAATGGAAATAATTCCCACATATGGAAAAATATTTATAACATCAGTCTTTATAGTAGTCAAGCACTGGAAATTGAGGGGAAGCCCATCAATTAGGAAATGGCTGAACAAGTTGTAGTATATGAATATAATGGAATACTATTGCGCTGTAAGAAATGATGAACAGGAAGACTTCAGAGAGGCCTGGAAAGACTTATATGAACTGATGCTGAGTGAAAGCAGCCTAACCAGGAGCACTTTATACACAGCAACAACCACAGTGTGAGAGAACTTTTTCTGGTAGACTTAGCCCTTCACAGCAATGCAACGACTGAAAAACTTCCCAGTGGACTCTTGAGGCAAAATGCCTTCCACATCCAGAGAAAGAACTATGGAATTGGATCGCAGAATGAAATAGACCATATTCTCTTGTGTTGTGTTTTGTTTTTCATCATTTCTCCCATTCATTTTAATTCTTCACTGCAACATGGCTAAGGTGAAAATGTATTTAATAAGAATATATGTGTAGAACCTATATAAGATTGCATGTTATCTTGGGGAGGGGTTTGGGGAGGGGGAAGGAGGGGGCAAAATCTAAGATTTATGGAAATGATTGCAGAAAACTGAAAACAAATTAATTAATAAAAAATAAAAATAAATTGTTTTTACATGCAACTGGAAAATAGGATACACAGGCAATGGGATGTAGAAATCTGTTTTTGCCTCACAGGAAAATAGAAGAGATTGGGATAAAAGAGGGGCAGGTTGTGAGAGAGGGAGGGAAGATTGGGGGAAGTGGTAATCAGAATGCCTTCTGTCTTGGAGTGAGCAGAGTGGAAAGATGGGAAGAAAAGTTGAAACTCAAAATGTTGTGGAAGTTAATGTTGAAAACTAAAAATAAATAAATAAATTTTAAAAAGAACAAAAGAATGAGGTAGATCTGAGTGTGCTTGCAGTTGGTAGGGATAGTAGATAAAAAAAGAGATTTAAAAAAAGAAATTGGAGGAATGGGATTAAAAGGTTCAAGTAGAAGTGATAGTGTTATATAGCCCATTTCTTCTTGTGAAACCACTACAAAGGAGCAGAGGATAAAGTAATGTTAAAGTAATTTAAACTGTAGAACTGAGAGAAATAAGAAATCTATGATAGATAGTTTTAATATTTACAGCAAAGTATGAAATACAGTGAAGTATAATCTATACTAAGGGGAGAGGAGGAGAAGGAGAGCAAAAAGATAAGTAGATAGTTTAGGGAGAGAAGGTTTCAAATGAATGAATTAAAGTAATCAAGGAGAATGAATAGATTGATTTGAAGCAGTTGAGGTTCCATAAAACAAATAATTTATGGTGTGCCCAAAGAAGGTCAAAGACAGAAAATCTCCATATATATATATATATATATATATATATATATATATATATATATATAT
>CM053773.1:45880395-45904555 GCA_028658325.1 Potorous gilbertii
TGGTCTTTTCCAAGTTTGCTCTTTCTTTCTTCTCTGGGCTTTAATCCTGACTCTTCAGACTTCATTCTTCTCTATCTCCTTCCTTCCCCCCATTTGACTTTTATATATTCTTTTCCCTATTAGAATGTAAGCTTCATGAAGGCAGGACCATATTTATTTATTCTATTTTTAATGTCAGTATTTAGAAGAGTGCCTAGCATATGGTGAGTACTTAGTGATATTTGTTGACTGATTAGCAAAGAAGTGAAAACCACATGGGTCTCCTTTTAATTGGGGAGGGGCTAAACAAATATCATGAAATTAAATATTGCAACATAAAAATTTGCAGAGAAACATGAGGAAACTTGTATGAAATGAGTAGTGAAATGGGCAGGACTAGGAAAGCAATATATATCATGACTCTGACAATACAAATGAAAAATGTAATAAAATAAAACTGAAAGTGTGTAATCTAATTTTGATGCCTGAGAAAAGAAGAGGAAATCAAGTACATTTCACTTGTTTTATGAAGAGGTAAAAACTGTGGATGTGGAATATCATATGGCCTCTTAGCACAGTAGTTGTGCTTAAATATTTGTTCCCGTGTTGCATGGGAAGGCTAACTCTGGTTAATAACAGAGGGAAGGAGGAGAAACAAGAATGTATGTCTAGAAAGGATTGTGATATAAAAATACAAAGCATCAATAAAACAAATCAAAGAAATGAACTGATGTAAGCTCCCCATTTTAAACATAAAGAGACACTTTATGTGACTGGTCAAGGTCATACACCTAGAAAGTGGCAAATCTTAGATTTAACTCCAGGATGTTTTCCCATATAGAATTTCTCTCTTACTTGAAGGGAAAAAAGATTGGAATTGTCCAGAAACTATTTTACCATGGTACCTGGCTAAAGTATATTCATTATTTGATTTGAAAAAAAAGCAAAAGTAAATATAATTTGTATAGCTCTTGTATCATTATTTACTCATAAAATAAAATACTAATCACTCAAAATTTCTATTTAAAATATTTCATCTTATGTTTATTGATATTTTCTGATTGGTGAAGAAACATAATTTCTAGGGAGATTCATGATCACTTTAGGCTGGAAAGTGGAGCAAGTGTGAGAAGTTTACAGATAAAACTAATTTAGTTTATCTGTATTTACAGTAATAATAAGAAACATGGATAAGTAAATGTTATATGATTTTGTTAGCATAGGAAATATCTATGGAAATTCCCTCTGAGAATCAATATCACAGATTCTCAACATATAAGAGAAAAAATTTCCTTATACAGATTAAATGATTTGCTGAGGGTAACAGCTAAGTGTCCAAGGTGAGATTCACCTTATGTGTTCCTGACTTCAAAGAAGTACTTTTATTAAAATCAGTGACTAACGGAGTCAGGAAGACCTGGACTCAAATTCTGCCTCAGACACTACTTGTGTAACCCTGGTCAAGTCACTTAACCATGTTTTGCCTCAGTCCTGTCAGCTATAAAACAGGACTAGTTAATAACCTCTACCTACTGAGGTTGTTGTGAAGAACAAATGAAATAGAAACTACAAGTTATACATTACTTTTGAAAATATTGAATTTGAAAATTCAGTTGAAAACTACTAAGGGGAGAGGAGGAGAGGGAGAGAGAAAGGATAAGTAGGTAGTTTAGGGAGAGAAGGTTTGGAAGGAATGAGATAAAGTAATCTGGGAGAATAAATAGATTGCTTTGAAGCAACTGAAGTTCCATAAGACAGATAATTTATAGTGTACCCGAAGAAGGAAAGACAGAAAATCTCCATATATACCAAGATATGAATAGCAGTACTGTTTTTGTGGTAGAAATATTCTTAGTGCCTAGCACCTAGTAAATGCTATATAAATGTTGTTGTTATTGCTAATACACAAGACCATCTCTCAAATTAAATACAATGTTTTAAAGAGAGATTACCTCAAACAATACTGAATATGAAGACTGATAGGATATAAGCAAAACAATAGACAAAAACATATTTATAGTCTAAATGTTCTATTAACAAGAGAAAAAGGAAATTAAATGTGTTGAATCTGCAATTTAAAACAGTAGGAAAAACACAAAATGGTAAGTAAAGAAAGCAGAAGGGAGATGCATAAGTAGAAGAAATAAATTTTCAAAATTGAAAACAGAAAATAATGATATGAATAAAATGGAACTTCTTTGAAGACCAATGAAATTGATAAGAAAATATCTAATTTAATCAAAAGAAAACCTTACAAATTATCAAAGATAAAAATGAGAAATGGAATCAAAAGTACAAGTAGATGGTTTGTCATTTGCAAGATAATAGTCACTTCTTTCTCCAAGATTACTACAAATGAAAATAAAAAAAATTATCATTTGTATCCTTAGACATGCAGTTTTGTTTAAATTCGAGATTTTAAAAGAAACAAATGAAGAGCTGTACATATCACAACACAGGTTAAAACTAAATAACTATCATAAACACATTTAGGGAGAAATCAATCATGCAGACCATTAATGGATTACTTCTTTTTTTACAATAAGTATAGATTTAAAGCATTTTTTCAAAATTTCAAAGTACTGGTAATGACAAAGGATGTTTAATAAATGTCTTTTGGTTGATGAATTCCAATTAAAATGTCTACATGTAGCTTTCAGCATATATCAGGAAATATGGAGAAGAGTCACATGAATGGAGAAAACTTACATTGTAATTTCTATCAATGAAAAGAATATCTATATGAAGTAAGATTAATCAGAGAAATATCAATACATTTTGAAAAATAGATTGCTACCCATTATTTTCTATGTAGCAAATATGGCCATGTCCCCCAAAGAAAAGGAAAAACGTAAAACTACAGGTCATTGCCATTAATTAATATTCATTGTAATTAATTAATATAATGAATTAATAAAAAATTTATTAAATAAAACATCCATATATGATCTAAATACATTGAAAAAATAGAATATAATGAATGGTTCCTTAATAATATAGCAAGAATATACTCAAAATCAGGAACTAATATATACAATGAGATAAACATGGGAACTGCTCATCAAAAACCAGATGTAAGAGGCAGATTTCATTCTTTCTTTTTGGCAAAATTTTTAAAAGACTTTCTGGAAATAAAGTTTGAAAAATGAATGAAAAGAATTATAAATGATAATAAAATGAAGAAAAGAAAACTTCTCTATTTAAAAGTGACAATCTTATAGACATTAAAATATCTAAGAGATTTAATGAAATTAAGATTTAAAAATAACTTCAATAAGATAGCTCAAACAATCACAAAATCATCTGCATTTCTATATAATATAAGCAAAAAAAGAATTAAGGAAGAGAAATGTCATTTGTTATATGTACAAAATTTTCACATGTTAACCTACTAAGAGATACACAAAATTTCTTTAAAAGATCTATTTAAACAGTGTACCATAAAAGATAAACTGAAGAACTTGAAGAATACCTCTCAAAATGATTTGATTGAGGCAATATGTTCAAATTTCAATATTTGCAAAAGCAATTTATAGACTTTATTCAATATCAACAAAATCAATATCAATATCAACAATTATTGCACAATGGGTAATGTTATAGAAATAATATATATTTTGTATTTGGGAAACATGACTATCAAGAGAGACAGAGGTAAAAAGAAGGGAGATTCATCCAGCAAGATTAGGGTCACATGTAGCAATGTGAATTAGGGTCATTTGTGCAAGTGTATCTGTTATTCTATTTTAATAGATTATTTTTTTTTAATCTTTCTCCTTCCTCACCTTCCCAAGATGAATGTGATTTAAGAATCATTATCTATCATCCCTCCACATTCTGCCTCTTCCCTCTTTTCGTGTTTTCATTTTTGACACCTAGTTTCATGGTATGATCATTTTTCACCACCTTCCGCCTCTACACAGACACACACACACACACACACACACACACACATTTATGTTTCAGGTATCTTAATTGAGTTTATTCCCATTTTTGGAGATTGTTATCTGAGTCATTCGCTTAGAAGGGACAAGGCCCTGAGTGAAACCTAGAGGTTAATTTCTTGTCAATCAGCAGGGAAGAAAAAGTCAAAAAGTCAATTCTAGAAGCAAATTTCTGAAACTCTAAATGTTGTTTTCAGTAAATGAAACTAATACGCAACTAATCATACTGACTCTTAGAGTTTATAGACTATAAAGTTTTGATAGTTTTTTGTTTGATTTACTGTTGTTGTTCTGTTTGTTTTGTTTGTTTGAATTCTGTCAGCAAGGAGACTATTTGGAACAATGGGATACAGTGAATGACTTAAGGCCACCTCCCTCAGTCCCATCTACATGAAGCTATGAATTTTATATTCCATTCGATAAGTGAGAAGTTGCCCATTCTATCTTGTGGCTAATTGGGTAATGTTCCAGAAGTGACAACATTTGGGTAGAGGAAAATATAGGTTATAGTGCTCATCTCCCCATTCAAAGAATCAGAAGCTAACAACTGTCAAATATGACGATATCAAATGTGAGAACCAGCTATCAGTTATAAATTATGAGCAAAAGTAGGGAGCTGGGGATAATCCATAACAGTCTGCCAATTAGTGAAATGAAGATGGCCATCATCATGAACATCACATAATCAAGTATCAGATGTTCTGAGGATTCTCAGGAGGGGGCAGGGCCGCCTCTCAGGCTCAGTTCCCTCAGGGGGTTTATGCAGAGATCTTTTGTAATGGAGCTGGGGTGGAGCTCCTGCCTCTGCCTCTGCCACGGTGGCCACAGCCTCCCGAGGGGGTCCGAGTCCCGGAGATACCCCACTCCCCTCTCAGCCCGTCTCTCTCACTGACCTGTACGTCTGTGGGTGGAGGGACCTTCGCGGCCACCCGGAGATTCAGGTCTCTGAAGCCTGCCGGGCTCTGCTCGCTCCTCTCAGTGCCGCGTGGCCGGGGCAGGGCTCCGCTCCTGTCCGGGGTACCTCTGCGGTCGGTTTTTCAGGGCTCTCTGCAACAGAAATCTCCTCCACTGTGTCGCTGCACGGCTTCCACTGTTCCAGAATTTGTCAGGAGTTCTTTTTAGAGGGAATCCATGGGCTGTGGGTTCGGAGCTAGCAAATGTGAGTCTTTCTACTCTGCCATCTTGGCTCCGCCCCATAATCAAGTATCAGATGTTCTGAGGACACTTCCTAATACCTTCTGAAGCTGCTATTGAATGAAATGATGAGAATCAATGCATTGTAACTCTATAACACTTTCATATGAAGTCCAGATATATGGACTCCTCCTACAGCCTAAACCTCCATTGGACATCTTGGCCTTTGCCAATCACACTACAGTGGTCTCTTACTGCCATTAGTAGGCCTATAAAACAACAGTCTCTCAAAGAGGAAGCTCAGTGAGTTACAGACTAGACTTCTGTAGTCACGGCAACAGGAAGACTTGCCTAGGCCTTGAATTCACAGAGCAGGGAAGTAGGAGAGTTCATACCTCAAATTTTAAAGTGTTGTATTTCATGAATAGTCTCCATTGCTAAGTCCTCCACGAATTAATTCCCCCAATTTCTGCAAACATTTTTCCCCTTTGGCGCTAAAAACATTGAATATCCTCCTTCCCATCACAGTGGGTCGCTTATCAAAGAGTAGAACATGATTGCAATATATTTAAATTAAATGTTGATAATATATGTGCTCCTTTCTTTGACATTGTAAATGACATGTCAGAGCTTTGCCTTGATTTCCCCCCTTTCTCTCAAAGAGAATTAGTCTTAACAATGTGCCATTTGACTCAATGAATAAACCAGTGCCACACAAATCCATGTTGTAATTGGCACCACTCTAAATTCTTCAAAGTGATCTGAAAATTAATATTTAAAGAATGAAACAACCAAAAAACCCAACTCTTTTGGACCTGTTACATCAAGTTTGCTTTTGTGTTTGATTTCTAAATGTTAATGCTACCCTGTGAATCCTAGAGCTTTGCTTGCCTGTGTTAATTCTTTTCTGCCTTTTTAACTTTCCATCCTAACTGTGCCTTTTTCACTCCAAATTATAGCTGTGCTCCTGAATTGGCAGAGTGGGAATTTTTAACCTAAAAGCCTCTTAATTCCTCTCTTTCTGCTCCAATCATATACCTCCCACCATCTTGCCTCCAGTTGCACTGTGCATTGGTGATCTTCAGAGGAGTGGAAGAAGAGTCAGAAAGAAAAGCCTTTGGATGCAGATTAAGAGATGAGAACCAACACTAGAACAGTCTTTTCATCTGGAAAGAGAGCAGGCTCAAAGAACACAAAACTGATCTGGAGCTTTTGCTTTAAGGCTTTCTGTCACACCTTCATATGTAAACTGGACCACCTTCCTTTTCTCTACCCAGTAATTCAATAGCCTGCAGAAAATGTGGACCAGATTTAGTAGGAGAGTCATTACCTATACATGTCTCACTCTAGAGTAAATGGAGAAGAAAGAAAATGATGATTGATTACGGTGATGATGATGACAACAATGTGTATGGATTAAGAAGTGCAGAAAGTGAATACATGAGAGACTTAACAACTGTGAACTGAAGCAAAATTTATTGGAAAGATACAAAGAAGCAGATATGACTCAGTATCAAATCTTACTAGTAGAAGCAGCATCAGGTTAAAAATTGATCTGATTGGCAACCCAATCAGATGAGCATTACCATGGACCCCATGGTAATTCCTAAGTATTGGAAACATGGTAGGAGCCATGTCAGTAAAACAACTAGAGAATATATGGCACTTGGGAGCCATACTGTACAGGTATGTGACTCAATGATCCTTGAGACAGAAAAGCCTTTACATACTGAGGAAGGGCTAAATGGAAAAATAGCATCATGGAGTAAGCCCTGGAAAAAGAGGGGCTCAGGTCAAATTCCACCTTGTATGACTTTGGGCAACTCACTTAACCACTAGTCTTCAGTTTTCTTATCTTTAATATCATGGAATTGGACTATGTGGTCTCTGAAGCTTTTTTCCACCTCTATAACTATGACTCAATGATTTATTACCACACAGATGTTTTGTGGTATTACTTCAAGGAGAGGCAGATATATATCAGGGATTTTTGAAAAGAGGAATATGGCTTATCCTACTTCTAGGAAAGGACAATAGGAGACAAAGGAAGTTAAATCTTGGTAAACAATATTATTGTTTGCCCTTCATTCTTGAAGAAGACCAATAACATTGCATTGACTTGCAAGTGAACTGAATTTAAGCAAGACAGAACTGTGCAAGGTCATAACTTAAAGAGAAAAGCAGAAACTCAGAAAATATGTATATGACTCATATAAAAGTAGTTAATAAAATTAACTAAATAATACAACATGTCTTTCATAGTCATATTCATACCTTATTCATAGAATCATATAAGATACTTAACAAACATTTGTTGGCTTAAATTTAATGTTTATACTTTGTACCCTTTCAAATATTTATTACTATTTTAGCAGAATTTTAAGCTACACATTTTTTATACAAAAGCAGTGTTGGATGATATTGTTGCTTTTCACCCCATAATGGGACACAAGAATTTATTGGACGGTTGTGGAATTTTTCTTCCTCCCCCTTATAAAGAGTAAGTGGACTCAAAATCATAGCAAATTTCTATAGGAGTGGTGTTTAGTACCACATTTTCTTGGTAAAGGACAAAGTCAACTCATAGATTTTTCAAGTATATAATATTTCATCCACAAATGGCAAACTAGATAACATTAGCAAAGTGTTTAGTATAGTACCTGGTAAATAGTAGGTACTTAATAAATGCTTCTTTCTTGCTCCCTCCCATTATTCCCTTTTTCCTTCTTTCTTTCCTTCCTTCTTTCCCTCAACTTCACTACCAAATTTTTCAAAACAACCATCATATTAACAACTTCTACTTTGTAAAAAAAGCATTCCTTTACTTGTCAAACATGCATCAGGCAGTTTATTAAGCATTTATTCATCAAATACATATTACGTACTATTTACAAAACACCATGACCAGCATGGAGACAGAGAAGATATATTTAGACAAGAGATGGTTCCAGATTTCATATAGCTTAAGAGCAGTCTAGAGAAGAAATATGGCACAAATTCAAATAGTCATGCAATGCAGCATCATGTAATAAATGTGCTTGTTGCAAAACAAAATGCTATATGAGAAGTTAGTGGGGATATCTGTATTAATGCAGGAGGAAAAAGGTTTCATGGAAGAGGTAGAGTCTAAATTGGGCACTGGAAATTCATACAGCAGAAAATGGAAAAGAAATCATTTCAGGAATAAGAAATAGGCTGAACAAGAAGGCATAAAGCAATTTCATGGAAAGTCAAAAGGATGTGTTTGGTTGAAATGTGGAGGGCATGTGAGGCTAATTATAATAAGAAATAATTCTAGAAAAAGAAGGATGACACTAAAGTATGGGGAGGCATTAATGTTAGGCAAAAGAATCTGAACTGTTTTCCATATACGATAGGAAGTATTTAAGGAAGGAGTGAGAATACCATGTATTTGATTTGGAAAAATTATTATGGTAGCAGATTAAGGATAGATTGGAAGGGGAGGTGTTTGGAGAGCCCAAGGTTATTCTATTTCTCTATCATGGAATGAACTGTCTCATCCCATTCCCATCCCAGATCATGTGTATGGAAAAATAGTTCTTTTTCTTCAAGATCCAACTCAGTTACTGTATGAAGTCTTTCTTTGTGTCCAAGTTGAAAGTGTTTTATCCCTTCCCAAATTTCTCAAAGCAATTCCCCTGATCCTTTCTTTTTATGCTTATTTCACTTTCAAATATATCATACTGCAGTGGAATTCCCTTGAACAATCTGAGAAGAGCTATATTTTTCTATTCATTCAATTCATAATTACCCACTCATGGGCATTCTCTTGTATATGACATAAGAAAGGATTTTTTAAATTAATGTTTAGTTTTATGGGGTAACAGAGACAACAAAAACCATGAGAATCTTAGAATGAATTGTAGACATAAAAATGAATGCTAAAGAGGCATAGTGTACTAACTCAAAATATTGGAGAGTCATGAAGTATTGATCCCCATCCAGGTGTAACTACACACACCAAAGCCAGAGTAAGGTGGAGCCATGAACCCTAACCTTCCAATTTTCCGGACCCCTTACTAAGTGCAGTACTTTAGATCTCATAAACTATACAAGATTCTGAGAAGTATATTAGAGTAAAGGGGGCTACAACTGTCTTGAGTCTCCCTGGGTTCTCTAGGTATGTGCTTTCTATCTGCTAATGAGAATAAATTTTAAAATAAATAATAATAGATAGAAGATCAATAATAACATCTGACATGTGCTTAAAACCTTGTTTTTCTGACTCCTAGAGGAGTTCTTGGCCACCTTTTAGGGGAATATCAAATTTAAATCACCCTATGCAAAACAAGGCAAGTAGAGAAATTAGCATATGTTCAAGTCAGTCGAGGTGGAAAAATTAGAGATGAGAGGTTCTCAAAAGGACTTAAATCCTTTTTAACAGTACAGAGAGTTTTATACAAAACTTGCATACATATATGTTTTTATTCTGTTTTTCCCTGTTATACTGAAAGTTGAGTGAAATCAGGAACTGTTAGCTATTCTAAATCTCAGTGCCTAGCACTTTACCTTCCATATATTTTAATGGTATGACCCACGGTCATACCAGCAAGAATATTTTCTATATTGGTATAGACCAAGATAGATTTATTCTATTCACTTCTTTCCACTATTTCCATAAATCCTCCATAGAGGAACTTGGTGCTTAATGAATATTTGTTTAATTGAAGCTCAAAGACAATGAAGTTTTGCCACTATGATAAAAGTCACATTAGGGCTTAAAAATATTGTCTATTGAGTATAAGACTAAAAACTGAAGGAGTCTTTAGAAAGCATGTAGTAAAAAAACTCATTTTATAAATAAGGTAACTAAGATTTTTTTTTAATAATTAAGTACAAGGTTCAAGGTCATAGAGATACAGCACTCCCTTAGTGCTCAATCTTCATTTATCCCAACATGTACTTATTGATTCAATCCATATTGTCAGTTAGTTTTGTTTAGTGTACTAGGAGTAATTCTGAGGGATCGGGGCAAGTCTATCTCACACGATCACTCATGAGCCCCTAACAGTTTGTTGCTCATCAATTATCATTTGATTTCAATTAGCCTGTCAGACTTAATTAGCTTTTACAAATAGGCATCTACTAAAGTTATATCACAAAATTTGTATAAAACATCCATTCCCCACCCCACACCTGAAAAAGACCTGGACAACACTATTCTAGAAATACATGCAGAATCCAGAGAAATGGGGTAAATGATAAAAAGCTTCTTGTATGATAGAGTGATAAAATTATAGCTCCTTATTATTGGAAATCCTTTTCTCCCTTTGTATAGCTCTCATGAAATTCTTTTACTGGGCTCCTTACAAAGCCCTGAGGCATTCTTTTCTCAT
Organism: Potorous gilbertii; assembly: GCA_028658325.1. Classification (NCBI taxonomy): domain Eukaryota; kingdom Metazoa; phylum Chordata; class Mammalia; order Diprotodontia; family Potoroidae; genus Potorous; species Potorous gilbertii. The sequence continues at coordinate 45,890,810 of CM053773.1, forward strand.
TTGTTTAGTTGGTTCCTGATGTGGACAATGCCATTAGCCACTATTGCTTGAGGGACACTGTTAAGGATGCTAATAGGAAGTCCAGATCTTCTCAACTTTCAAAGTTTACAAAGTAATACTCTATTCAAGGGTGGGAAGGAGGAGATAGATTTTCTCTTCACTGCCCTTCCCATGTAATTCTTTCTTAGAAGCTTGACTGACACTCTTCTATCAGTAGGCAGACCTGCTGTTGGAATACTAAATTCCAATTTAACCTGATGTCTTTATCTAGAGTCCCATATAGGCCTGTGGCTCATTCTTTTCCGCCATTTCTAATATACTTCCTGGTAGTATCTTACTTCATCCAAACTCAAAGCATTTCACAGCTTTCAAATTGATTAAAGCTTTTTTTCATATCCAATTTTATGCCTTTTCTTACATGATTAACATAATAAAGTGTTTAGAAATCGCACCTATTTCATACTTTTGATTGATTGATTCAATACTGAAATCTCGGTCTTCTGTATTCAAATGAAGAGGGTTAATCTCTCCCACCACCACCATCACATATAAAGAATTTAAATAGAAGAAAGATTTGAACCCATGTACTCTGACTCCAAAGCTAATACCCTTTCTTGTATAAAACATCTCAGGGTGCATTTATTATGCACAACTGGTTTCACTGTTAATTGAATGTGCATTGATTGGTCATACCTATAGAGATTCTCAGAATTATCATGTGACTGCTGGAAATGTGACTCTACAGAAGCAATGCCTTTTGGAATGTAGCTTTAGTTTGTTGAGAAGCAATGATCTTATCTGTGGCTTCCACCTGACTAGGTTTCTCCAAATATAAAATTGCCTACAGTATTGAATGCAAGTGCATCTCCAGCTCTTCAAATTTCTGAATTACTAAGAACTGCTAATCCAGGTATTTGATGCTTAATGTAGCTTGGGAACAGCAATGGCTTTCTCTCTCATGCCTTTATAACATCCCTTTGTGAGTCAGGGGAAGAACTTCATATTGGCAAAAAGAATTATATAAAAGAAAAATTAGAAGTCTTTAATTGCTTATCACTCATTTAAAATATATCAAATTGAACATTGAAAAAAGGTAAACATTGTATCTATCTGTTTTTCTCTGTGTGAAAAAATCTGCCCACTGTGCAACTTTTAAAAATTAAGGTCCCCAGCAGTGGACAACCATTGTCCTTAACATTTGACAGTATTAGATGTGTTGACAAAGAAAACCCTGATTCATTTTCAAAGAAGACTCCTTAGTGCTGGTTCCTTTCTTCTCTTTAATATATCCAATTTTTCCAGCATACATTTTGTTTATAAATAATTGTTTGCACACTGTCTCCCAATTAGACCATGATTTTATGGAGAACAGAATTTTTTTTGCTTTCCTTTTTATCCCTAACACTAAGCACATAATAGGTGCTTTAAAAATGTTTGTTGCCTGACTGATTGATATGACTGAAAGCACCCAGCTCTCTGTAGCTCTAAGACTGCATGCTTTTGTGGCAGTTGTACTTTCTCAAGTCTCCAGAGATTTGGTTTTTGGTGGGATGCAAATATGCTAACAAAAAAAGCTCACATTTTGAGGGATGCTCCTGACTTCAACAAAAACCAATGTACTTTTAAAATATTTAGCAAAAAAGATAACTTCTGGTCAGACTATGCATCCCCATTTGATTCAGAAAATGGAATTGGCCATTGTTTCAAAGCCCACCAATCTTGCTCCAACTTATTCAGCATCCAGACAGGGAGGAAGTTCACTTTTTCTTTTGTAGAAGAGGCACTTTAGAATGGCCCATATATACTCATGAAAACTGGCATGTGGGCAGAAAATAGAGCTAAATCTTTGGGAATAAAGACTTTCTTTTGTGAAAGATTTCTTTTTCAAAAACTTTTTCTTTCATATACAAATGAAATTTATTTGATGCTTTGACAGAACTACTATACCCTCCATGGATACTGCACTACATTATTTCTCACTAAAATTAGTGCAACATTATCAATTCTAGTTGGATTGAGAGCATTAAATATTAATAAGGTTACCACTCATCTCAATTTTCAAAAGAACAGCCTATATATAGGGCATGAAGACGTTCCTAAAATATCTCTGGGACACAGAGAAGGAGCATTGGCTCACAGATAACTGTTGTAATGACTTTGTTGAAGAAGTCAGACTCTAATGGGGAGTATGCCTAACAGACAAAGAAAATAAAGTGAAAGAGTTTTACTTTTAAAGAGGAAATAAGTTGATTAGACAAGTGGAGAGGGCAGCTATTAGGTGTGAGTAGAATCTACTTTAAAGATTTCTTCAGTCTGAAGATTTTTCTTCTAGGGATGGTTCATTTCATATTGTGTTTTTAAATGTGATACTACAACTCACTCATTCAACAAATATGGGGTGTTCCAAAAGTCCTAATGTGGTTTTAAGCCTTAAGATTTTAAAACTACACTAAAAATTTAGGAACAACCTGTATCTCTTAAATGGCTATTCTTCATAAGGCAATGTATCTTTACAAAAATTCCTAATGTTTGAAAATAGTTTAGCCCAGAATTTTTATAATGTGGAAGAAATGATGTTTTCAAAAAGAATTAGGTTACAACACATTTCAGTACTTTTAATTTTTCAAATTTAGTCATTTTAAACACATAAATTACACAAATGATGAGCATCTGAATTAAAGCATAGCCTACTAACAGAACCAGGGGTTAACTTCACTAAACTTCATATCATTTCTGTTTAGTGAAATTTGAAATTAGTTTTTATCCACTTCGCCATGAATTATTTTTGTATCATGGTAATCCTCCAGGGCAAAAGTGGGCAGTCTCAGTGTCATTTAGATTTTATTTCATCTGTCAGCTTTCCTAGAGAAACATATACAAGATAAATAGTAATTTAGTTTCTAATTTCACAGTTTCTTTAGTTCAATAACTTATATAGAGTTGCTTTGTTATGTTCTCACTACAAATTCCCCCACCCCATATAATATAACCCTACCAGATCAACATTAAAAGTAGCATTTTTTATTGAATCCATGTCTCCCTTGTCATAGCAACGCACCAGTTATATATATACACTGCTAAGCTTAGTAAAGGGTCAGGTTGCCCTACATTTGTATGATGATTCCTCTCCATAGATGATGAAGTTGGCTACAACTCAATGGCTTGCCAGCACAGCTATATAACAACTGTAATATTTTCTGTGGCAGAATGGAGTTTGAATTCAAAGCAAGCATCAGCAAAACAATATAGCAATTAATATAAAGGAAAGGTCTGAACGTGGACAAAGAACTCATCACACATCACATGCAATGAGAAAAGCAATCCTGTACCTGTTAAAGGCAAGATATATGAGAATGACAAAGTATCACTTCCCTTTCTATTATCTTTCAGATGAGTCACTATTGTCCATTTGTGAATTGTTCATTCACCTTGGTTGTCCTTAACATGGGGGACTGCTTTGTCCACAGAGCCTTGGAAAACTCCTAAATTGTAGTTTTAGTGAATTCACCTTAATTTCAAGGCCTCATGAGCTCGGCACCTAAGGAATTATGAAGTTATTCATGGATTAAGATATTTTATATCCATAGTTTAATATCCAGGGGTATGCTGGAACTAGTTTGAACTGGCTCAAGAGAGCCAGGTGTTAAATTTTCAGTGGGAGTATTCACACCTAGGAAAATGGCAAAGTTTACAAATCAAGGCTTAATTTGAACACACTTTGAGAAGCAGTGAGCCAGGGAAAGGAAAGGGCACCAAATGCTATAAAACTTAGAGTCAGTCTTCCGAAAACAGTTCTCTTTATGATTCTATTGCTGCTTGTCTTTGTCATCTTTCTCTCCAACTCTTTCCTCTCCCATTCATTTTCAGAGACACGTAAAAACTGATACAATAGTGGAAAATTCCACCTACTAATTTTGATCCTGAGATAGTTTCCTCTCTTCCTGTTCTAGGAAAGAATACAATTTTCATGGTCTGTATTTGCTTAGTCCCAGTCACAACTCAGCTAGTCTAAACCTTGCCAAAAGGACATTTACAAGAAGCAGTAATTCCTGAGAGTCCCATTCAATTAGTACTAACTTCACCCATTCCAGTAACCAATAATACATAATCATAGAACTGGATCTCAGGATTAATAATATGTCTGCATCTTTTGTTTTTATGAAAAATTATCATGAATTTTGTTTCTTCTCTTTACAAGGGAGAAACACAAATTAAAATTACTATGAGGTTTCCCCTCAAACCCTGCATATTGGCAAACAAAAAAAAGGTAGAAATAGGCAGTGCTGAGAGGTCTAAGATGACATCCTATGAGAGAAGTATTATTAGATCTGTGAACTAGATCAGTCATTTTAGAAAAAAAATGGAGGGTGTAGAGCCAAGATGGTGGAGTAGAAAGACTGAGCTGCTATAGCTCTCCCGCCATAGCCCATAAAATACCTGTAAAAATAACTCTAAACAAATTCTAGAACAGAGGAAGCCACAAAACAACAGAATGAAAGAGATTTCCAGTCCAGGACAGCCTAGAAGGCTGACAGGAAAGGTCTATCATACTCAGGTCTATTACTGGGCTCAGAGCAGAATGCAGTCCAGTCTGGGCCATGCAGCAAGGACAGGACTGGAGCAGGCTCCAGGGTCTGGAATCATGTGTAGCACTGGCAGTTCCCTGATTTCTCAACCCACAAATGCCAAAGACAGTTTCAAAGGTAAGTAAGAAAACTCTTTCACTTGGGTGAGAGAGGTATGTGGTCTGGTTGGCCCCAGGCTGACAGCATCCACTGCAGTAGCAACCACTTTTGGAGCCCTCAGCTTAAAGATCCTGAGGGAATCAAGTCCAATCTGGGTCTCAGTCCTGAGTGGTGGTCCTTGGGTGAGGAGAAGCACTTGTGTGGTGGAACTGGTGGAGGCTCTGGAAAGGGAATCCTACTCACTGTTCCAGAGCAGAAAAGAGTTCTTGTAGTTGCTCCCATATCACAGTGCAATCCAGGAGAGGAGTATATGTCTCTCCCTTGATTGTGCCACCTTGGAGGAACTGAGAACGTACAGGTCCCTAGAATATATCCTCCATCTGACAAAAGACTCAAAAGTCAAGTAACTGACTGGGAAAATTCCCAAAGAGGGGGAAAATAAGACTATAGAAAGTTGCTTTCTTGGTGAACAGGTATTTTTCTCCATCCTTTCAGATGAGGAAGAACAAAGCATACTATCAGAGGAAGACATCAAAGTCAAGGCTTCTATATCCAAAACCTCCAAAAAATATGCAATGGTCTCATGCCATGGAAGACCTCAAAAAGGATTTTAAAAATCAAATAAGAGAGGTGGATAAAAAGTTGGGAAGAGAAATGAGAGTGATGTAAGAAAACCATGACTAGTGAGTCAGTACCTTGCTAAAGGAGATACTAAGAAATGCTGAAGAAAATAACACCTTTAAAAATAGACTAACCCAAATGGCAAAAGAGGTCCCAAAAGTCAATGAGGAGAAGAATGTTTTAAAAAGCAGAATTAGTAAAATGGAAAAGGAGGTTCAAAAGCTCACTGAAGAAAACTGTTCTTTAAAAATTAGAATGGAGCAGATTGAAGCTAATAACTTTATGACAAACCAAGAAATTACAAAACAAAGTTAAAAGAATGAGAAATTAGAAGACAATGTGAAATATCTCATTGGAAAAGCAATTGACCTGGAAAATTGATCCAGGGGAGATAATTTAAAAGTTATTGGCTTACCAGGAAACCATAATCAAAAAAAGATCCTAGATATAGTCTTCCAAAAAATGACCAAGGAAAACTGCCCTGCTAATCTAGAACCAGAGGGTAAAATAGAAATGGAAAGAATTCACTGTTTACCTATAAAAGAGATCCCCAAATGAAAATTCCTAAGAATATTGGATCCAAATTCCAGAGTTTCCTCATCAAGGAGAAAATATTATAAGCAGCCAAAAGGAAAGAATTTCAGTACTGTGGAAATACAATCAAGATAACACAAGATTTAGCAAATTCTACACCAAGGGGTCAAATGGCTTGGAATATGATATTTCAGAAGTCAAAGGAGATAGGATTAAAACCAAGAATCATCTACTCAGCAAAACTGAGTATAAAACTTCAGGGGGAAAAATGGTCATTCAATGGAATAGAGGACTTCCAAGCATTCTTGTTGAAAAGACCAGAGTTGAATAGAAAATTTGACTTTCAAATACAAGATTAAAGAGAAACATGAAAATATGGACAGGAAAGCGAAGTCTTAAGGAACTCATTAAGGTTGAACTGTTTACATTCCTACACAGAAGAAAGTTATTTGTAACTCATGAGACCTTTTCCAGTATTAGGGTAGTTAGAGGGAATATGCGTGTGTGTGTGTGTGTTTGTGTGTGTGTGTGTGTGTGTAGGTGTGTATGAGTATGTATGTATGTGTATATTACATGTGTGTAGGTAGGTATATGTGTATATATACATATTATACATATATATGTGCATATATACATAGACAGAGGACACAGGGTGAGCTGACTATGAAGGGAAACTACCTAAAAAAATAAAGTTTACTGTTGAATGGAATGTATTAGGAGTAAGAAAAAGGGAGATGTAGAATGTAGCAAATCATCTCATATGCAAGAGGGAAGAAAAAGTTTCTATAGTGGAAGGGAAGAGCAGGAAGATGAAAGAAAATAATTGAGCCTTATTCTCATGGGCTTTGGCTTAAAGAGGGAATAACACACACTCAGTTGAATATGGGAATCTATTTTACCCTTCAGGAAGCCAAGGGGGAAGGGGATTGGAGAGGGAAGATAATAGAAGGGACAATAAATTGGGGAAAGGGATAATCAGAAGCAAACACTATTATGAGAGGAGAGGTCAAGGGAGGGAATGGAACAAATGAAGAGCAGGATAGGACAGAGGGAAATGTGGTTAGTCTTTTACAATATGACTGTGATAGAAGTGCTTTGCATTGTTACACATGTATGACCTCTATTGAATTGCTTGTTTTCTCAAGGAGGGTAGGTGTGCAAGGAGGGAGAGAATATAGAACTCAAAGCCTTAAGGATGAATGTTAAAAATTGTTTTAGCATGCAACCGGAAATTAAGCTATACAAGCAAGGGAATATAGAAATCTATTTTGTCCTACAGGGAAATAGAGGGGAAGGGGGATGAAAGAAGGGTGGATAATAGAAGGAAGGACAGACTGGAGGATTGGATGTATGCTCTCCTGGGATGAGGGATGGGGATAGATGGGGAGAAAATTTTGAATTCAAAGTTTTGTGGAAGTGAATGTTAAGAACTGAAAAATATATATATATATATATATATTATATTAATATATAATTATATTATATTATATATAATATATTATATTATATAATATATAATATTATATATAATATATATATTATATAATATATAATATTATATATAATATATATATTATATATATATTAAGAAAGAAAAAAAGAATGAAGTGGAATTATGCAAGAAAAGTCACTCAACTCTTCATATTCTTTGAACCAAAAATCATGTTGTGGTAAATTTATCTCAAGGAGGAGAGACAGAGAGGAGAAGTAGAGAAACAGAGGGAGGAAGAGAGCAAGGGGAAGGAAGCAAGGAAGGAAAATAATAATATTTATATAATTAGTACGATGTCGTACCAAACATGGCACCCATCTCTTTACAGATATTTTATTTATCCTTACACTCACCTCAGGAGTAGTATATTATTATCTTTATTTTTCAGATGAAGAAAGGGAAACAATGACAGATTAAGTGATTTCTCTTGTCTAGGATCACAGAGCTAGTTATTGTCTGAGTCTGAATTTGAACTCAGGTTTTCAGGCAGAGCCAATGAGTGAGAGCAATGACTCACCTAAGCTCTTGGACAAACCCCTTCAGATACCTCTGAAAGGAGAATGTGACCCAATTTTGGGGGTGCAGAATCCAGTGGGAGATAGACTGTGGCAGATTTCCAGCACAGGACAAACTAGAAGGTCCATGAGAAGGATCTATTCTATGGGGTGAGCCCACAGCGCACAGCCCAGGGCTCCCAGCACAACAGAGCAGAAGGGCCCAAGAAAAACTGAGAGTAGCAGGCAGAACCAGTGGAGCAGCACCGAGGGTGGAAGACCAGTAGAGTTGAAGGAGTGGCGGCCACTGCGCACCAGATATCAGTGCAGCAGCTCCTGAGACTTTCAGTCCACAGATTAAACATCAGTAAATCACCTACTGGAACTTGCAGGAGCAAGGATGGCAGAGTGATCAGTAAATGCTCTCTCCTTCCCCCTTGATGACTATGAAAGAACCATAAAATATTTCCCCAGAAAAATCCTGGATCAGTGGAGACAGCAGAGGGGGCAAATAGTCTCATAACACCTGAGGCTAGGAAAATAGCTAAGAGGGATTACTCCTACTGTGGCAGAGACAAACTGGAAGGACAGAGGACCCAAGGTGGAGAAAACTCACATTACAACCCAGGCAACTCTCAGCACCAGGAGAGGAGCCCCAGGAGGGGTGAGAACCTTCACTAGAATCTAGGCATGACTCAGCACTTCAGGGGAAACAGGAAGACAATAGGGCAGCTGGGATCACCATCTCCTGAGCTTGCCTTTGCCTCAGTTAAGCTGAGGAGATCTCCCATGGCCAGACCACTCCTCCCCCACACGTAACAAGCTAACCCCATGGCTGATTGGGGAAACACAAAACAAAAACCTGCTCTTAGCTTTTTCACATGTCAGCTAAACACCAAGTTCTGCAGCTTCTAACTGAAAGAACCAGAAGCCACAACACACAATCACCATCATGAATAAAAAAAGCAAAATAAGAATGAAAAAACCATAGAATCTTTCTATGGGGATAAGGACCGGAACACAAATATCAAAGAGGTCAGTACTGAAACTGTACTTCCATCTGAAACTTTAGAAGGGACTATGAACTGCCTGCATGCACAAACAGCTCTCCTGGAACAGCTGAAGAAGGAAATAGAAGAATAATTGGCCAATGATTTTAAAATTATGAAAAACAAATAATTCACTGATGAGAACATCTTTGTGAAAAGTAAAATTGAACAAATGGAAAAGGAAGTACAAAAATTAACTGGAAAAAATAACTCCCTAAAAGGAACAGTTGGTCAAATGGAAAAGGAAACACAAAGCCTAATTGGGAAAATTGGACAAATGGAAAAGGAAGTACAAAAATTAACTGGAGAAAATAACACTTTAAAAGGAAAAATTGGACAGATGGAAAAAGAGATGCAAAAGTTAACTGAAGAAAACAATTTGATAAACATTAGAATTGGGCAAGCAGAAATTAATGACTCAATGAGACAGCAAGAATCAGTCAAACAAAATCTAAAGAATGAAAAGATAGAAGAAAATGTAAAATATCTAATTGGAAAAACAACTGGCCTGGAATGTAGATCCAGGAGAGAAAATATAAGAATTGCCTGCCAGAAAGCCATCATGAACAAAAGAGTCTGGACATCATCTTCCAGGAAATCATCAAGGAAAACTGCCTAGAAGTGCTAGATGCAGAGGGCAAAACAGTCATTGAAAGAATCCACCGTTCACCTTCAGAAACGGATCCGAACTCAAGTTTTCCTAACCCTAGCCCAAAAGCTATAGCTAATGAGGTGGGAGAGGAAAGAGAAAGGGAGAGACCAAGAGAGATAAAGACAGAGAGAGAGAGACAAAGAGACAGAGTAAGAGACAGAAAAAGAGAGACAGAGTTCAAGACACAGGGACACAGACAGAGACAAAGTCAGAGACAAGTATTAAAGCACTTACTATGCACCAGTGTATGCAAAGAATACAAATCCAAGCAAAAAGCCAGACTACTTCTTCCTTCAAGTAAATTTCATGCTAATGAATAAAAAGAAGCTAAAAAGCTTAGGAAGGAAAGTAAGAGGTACCCACTCATGGCAAGTTCTAGAAAGAGTTCAATGATTCATTGGATGAGCAAGGTTTGGAGTAAGCAATTCTAATTTGTCCCAGGTTATTCAACAGCTAACAAGAGGGAAAAATCACTCTTCTCTAAGTAGTTTAAGCACATTGGGATGGCCTCCACATCCTCATGACAAGTGTAACGTGAACTGAGAATGGAGATAAATCTGCAAAATAAGGGCCTTTTTTTGGTCTACTTTTGATGTTGAGAAAAGAGTATAAAAAGAGAGCTTCAGCAGAGATATGCATATATTGTGAGCTTCTCCAATTAGAATATGTGCTCTTTCAGGGCAAGAACTGTATTATGCCTTTTGTTTGCTTTTGTTTGTTTGCTTTTTGTTTGTTTCCACAGTACTTACTACAATGCCTGGCCCTTCAGGTTGTTGAAGGAAAAGACTTGGAGAAGATGTGAGTACATGCTTAATAAATGTTCACTGACATAAATGATAATAAATTGTATTGTAAATTTAAGATCTCAATCAACAAATCTTCATTAAGCCCTTACTCTGTGCCAGTCAGTCACATAGGTATACAAGTACATATATATATATATATACATGTGTGTGTATACGTGTGCATGTACATGTGCATATGTGTATACATATATATGCATATATAATATATATTCATATGTATACATATGTGTGTTTGCAATATAAGTACAAATATACCCATAGACATATATGAATTAAATATATTAATGTATTATATATGTTATCTCCCTTAATTGAATATACACTTGTGTATACATATACACACACACACACACACACATACATTCACACATATATTCCTTGTGAGTAGGAATTGTTTGTTTGTAATCTGTATCCTCAGAGACTTCCAGAGCACCTGGAATATAGTAGAAGCTTAGTAAATCTTTATTGAATGATTAATTTGCTGAAGTGAAATTTTTAAAAAAGACGTCAGATATGAATGTTCAAGATATCTGAAAGAACTGAAAATATTAAATAATTAGGAAAAATCACAGACTGTATTATCATCCTAAAAAGGCAATGGAAAAGATAAATAACTGCCAACCCAAATGATGACTTTCTCTTTAGGTGTTCTTGATGGAAATTAAAAAATTATACTTCAAAAACCCAGTTGATATTAATACTAAGAGAGTGTTCTTTTGGAGTCCTATTACCTGCTTCTGGATGCTCTGCTCAACACATTTGTCAATAACTGATTGACTCCTGGGTCCTCATGACTTCTCTGAGCAGAAATTACTTGATTAAGGGCTTTCCCAACTTGTCAAATAGGGCTTGTTTGTCAGGGATTCTTTAGTCCAAACTGTGACAGATCATGCAGAAGTAAATAGGACCAGAAAGAACAATGCAATTACCTGTCTTTTTTTCCATTTTAAACCTACCAAAATCATTTCATTTTTTTTCTCTTTAACTGTAGATATTTTTATGATTCTCTCAAGGTACCATTTATGTGGTACAATCATATCTCTGAAATGTTCAGATAAAAAAGTTCAACATTTCAACAGTTTGAAATCCAAAGATTAAAATGAATCTGAACATATAATGAAGGGAATACTTATAAAATTTCCCTTTGAATTATAGAATCTTAAAATTAGAAGGAACTTCCAGTCTCACTTGAAAACCTCTAACAATGTTTTACTAACTATCCCCCAAGGCAAATCCATTATACTTTTGGAAAACTATAATTATATTTTCTTTATATCCAGCTAAAATCTCTTTTCAACTTCATCCTGGTTCTGTCATATGCGGTCAAATAGGACAAGTCTAATCCTACTTGAAATTGCAAGCCTTTCACCATTTAAAAATATCTTTGAAGCTTCAATTGTATCATACTTGTTCTAGGCTAAACCCATAAGTATAGTTCTCTCAGTATCCTGATCTTTATATACTTTTATGAGACAGCTAGGGGACACAGTAGATAGAATGCTGGGCCTGGACTCAGGAAAACTGGATTGTTCACACAAATATTTCAAGTTATGCTTCCCTTATTTTATAGTTGTGGAATTGGTTTTCAGGAACAAAGGTATAAGAGCTTGTGTTTGTCCCAACATGGTATGGTGCTTTTGAAAGTGGGCTGAATAAGGAATTAGGAAAAAATTGGCTCATATCCTATCTATGCCATTTACTACCAGTGAGTCTATAGGCTTATTTAACCCATCTTATCTTCCTTCTTTTGTAATATGGTGAGAATAATGTCTTGGAATTTGCTTCACTGTGTTAAGATTGAAAGAGATATAATATTAAAAGTGCTATATAAACAGGGGTGTGCAGCTAAATGTCTAACAACCTGCTATCCTGAAAAATACACACATGATAAACTTTTAAATTTAATCTTCATTATTAACATTTTCTCTCTTACTTTCTTAAGTTGAAACAATCAACAAAACAATAAATCCCTGGTCTGTAGCATTTGATGTGTTCCAAGGTATAAACATTTACACTGATAATTTACCAACAGGTTCTTCTGATTCCCTTCTAGTTGACTCTAGCACATTCTTGTAACATAAGCCTCTTGTTTTGTCTGGACATGTACTTTCTTTTTGTATATGTGTACATGTACACTAACATGCATAAGTAAATATAGATATATAAATGAACACAATGCATGTTTATGAATCCATGATATTGAAATCATATACACGTGCATATCCATGTATGCATATGTGAAAAATACTTAGCTTGAATCATAAACTAAAGACAAGAATCTATCATATACCTTCAATTTAAAAGAAAAATAATCCAATGAGATACGCAGAAGACTGTTGGATTTCCCTACCATTGATATATATTTCAGAAAGGGGATTATTCATATTCACAGACAACACATCCTTGGAGATATTAGGATTTTTGAAACTATCATCACACACACACAAAATCACCACTACATGGTGGTAATTTATTTGGTATATTCAAACTTGAGTATATAACACACACCCCCACGATCCATTACAAGGATTACATATATTTGTGAAGATTTATCAACCCTGAAGTGTATCTCAGCCTCTACCAAAGTATCCCCATGAACTGTGTTAAGTAGCATGATGTCATGCTTTTTTTTAATTTAATTAATTTATTTGTTTTCAGTTTTTAACAATTTTAACAATCACTTCCATAAGTCTTAAATTTTCTCCCCCTTCCTGTCCCCTCCCTCTCCAAGATGGCTTGCAATCTTATATGGGTTCTACACATATATTCTTTTTTTTTTCTTCAGGGTATTTTTTTAAATAAATTTATTTAACTTTTTACATTCATTTTCACAAGATTTTGGGTTCCAAAATTTTCTCCCCATTTGTCCCCTCGCCCCGCCCCAATACACTGGACATTCTAATTACCCATATCACCAATCTGCCCTCTCTTCTATCATCTCTCCCTTCCCTTACCCCATCTTCTCTTTTGTCCTGTAGGGCCAGATAACTTTCTATTCCCCATTACCTGTATTTCTTATTTCCTAGTAGCAAGAACAATATTCAACAGTTGGTCCTAAAACTTTAAGTTCTAGCTTCTCCCCATCCCTTCCTCCCTAGCCATTCCGTTTGGGAAGGCAGGCAATTCAATATAGGCCATATCTGTGTAGTTTTGCAAATAACTTCCATAATAGTCGTGTTGTGTAAGACTAACTATATTTCCCTCCATTCTATCCTGCCCCCCATTGTTTATATCCTCTCTTTTGATCCTGTCCCACCCCAAGAGTGTTGACTTCAAATTACTCCCTCCTTCCATTGCCCTCCCTTCCATCATTCCCCCCCCCACCGTGCTTATCTCCTTCTCCCCCAATTTCCTGTATTGTAAGATAGGTTTTCATACCAAAATGATTGTGGAGTTTATTCCTTCCTTTAGTC
>CM053773.1:45905055-45933033 GCA_028658325.1 Potorous gilbertii
GGGAGGGGAGTAGGGGGGGAAGGTGTGGGGGTATAAAATCTTAATTTTAAGGAAGTGATTGTAAAACATTTATAAATAAATAAAATAAAAATTTAAAAAAAAAAAGAAAAAAAAAGCAGTCCTGGGTATTGGCAGAATAGTCTGTCTTTTAGAGTGTTCCAAAGAGTTCTCCAATTTGGAGAGGTATGTGATGCTGCCAGCTTCTTCATTTGTTCCTCATGTTCTATAGGGTTGGCAGAGGTGAGGAAGGAAGCAGAAATAACTATGGCAATTCTGACCACAAAGAACTGAATTACACACCCAAGACAGCCCCTATTGCCTAGATAACTTTAAATTGAGTATTCTCACCTCTAATGAAGTTACTGGACTGAATTTTAAAAGTCTGATTTGATTCAATCCTCATATCCTACACACATGAAGAATGTTTTAGGATGAAGGATGATTTGCACTGCTAGTCTGTGAAATACATGCATCAGAACTTTTCATTGAAACAGACTGTAAATGAAAAAATGTTAAGACATGCCAATCACAAGAGAATGAAAATAACATTAAATATATCACATTTACTTAATGCTTTAAGACTGAAAAGCACTCTTATATACCAACCTAGGCAATAAATTCATAAGCCCAATTGACAGGTGACTGTAAGTCCTAGAAAGGTTAAGTGATTTACTTGTAGTCTTACAGAAAGAAGCACTGAACCCAAAATTTGAACACAGGCCTTCTGACTTCAAAACCGGCCTGCTTTCCTGTATAGATCAATGGTGGTTCTTAATTTTTTATTTTAATTTTTTATGTGGACTTCTTTTAGAGGCTGATGAAGCATATGGGTCCCTTCTCAGAATAATGTTTTTTAAAACACACAAAAAAGCTCATAGGATCAAAAAGGAAAAAAAAATTATGTTGGCAAACAATATTCAATTTTTTAAGTTTATCAGTTCCAGGTTATTGACCCCTTTTCTACATAGCTGTGGACCTGAGCTTTGGTGCAACAGAAAAAAAATAATTTGTAATCACAGGAACTGAGTTCAAATTGTAGCTTTGCTACTTAGTACTGACGTGACCTCAGACATGTTATTTAATCTCCTTTGCCTTTGTTTCTTCATCTGCAAATGATAGGGCACCTGTTAGATAAATGCTGAGGTCTGCGTCATCTCTGGAACAAAAATCCTATGATCTGAGTCAAGTAAGAATGGTGTTGCACGTATCAGAAGACAGGGTTTAGCTCTGAGGAATAGCATTGAGAACTGCACCAGATTCTTTTCCCCTCTAGAGAAGCATATGAAAAACTAGACGGAGCTGGTTTTGTACTTCCTTTGAATTTGAATTGACCCATATTTAAGAGGATAAAGATTTACAAAGAGAGCATGAGAAGCAGTAGCCATATCCATGTAAATTGAGGAGAACAATACATGAAGTTCTGTGGTTCTTGGGTATTTTCTCCTGGTCCCTGCAAGAGTATATAGTTGATTTCCAGTCCTCAGAGATGATCAGCTAAGGGCACAAGTGTTATCTTTATGAGTGTTTGGTAGAGATAAATGGTGGGAAGAGATGACAGGTAACCTATAGGTCCAACTTAGAGCTACACATCCATCTAAAGATCTAGAGAGACAACTCTCCCATCCCTTAGAAGTATTCCCCACAAGGGATCTCAATTTAATAGTTTGAAAATATCTATAATAATAACTGAACTAATGTGATTCATTCAGTACAACTCAATTCACTATTTTTTTCTAACATGTGCCAGATATTGTGATAAGACATACAAAGACAAAACAAATAGTTCTTGCCATTCAGGAACTTGTGTTCTATTGAAGGTACATATGTACACATATAAGTAAATAAGAAACTACGTAGAAAGTAATTATTGAGTAAGAAAGCACACATGTTATATGAAAGGGAATTTGTTCATAAGATAACAGGGTTTCTGGAAGGCATAATGGAAAGGTAAGAAAAGTGGGTTACGGACATTAGATATATTGGACTGAAATGAAGGTATTTGAAGGTATACTCCAGGCTGAACAATAACAGCAAGGATTTATGGAACAATTACTACACCAGTCAGAATGACAGGGATTCCAAAGAGAGTCACAATAGAGTAAATTATTACCAGTTTCACTGTAACAAAGATAATGCTGAAGTGATTATTAATCCCTGAAAAATAGGTAGAATTGTGGGGAAGAGAAGCATGTAAGAATATGTTTCTTGTCCTACCAGATGGTCATGGTAGGAATAGAGGAAGTCATGGAGAAAGACCAGATATAAGGGGTTCAGAAATGTTTGATTTACCTTCAGTTAAATGAGTTCTGTACTTGGACTCATGCAATATTGAATAGATTATCTCCCCCTAGATGGTGATAGGGGAGAGAAGGAACATAGGATAATCTTTATTCTTGAACTGGTTGCTAGTAATGGAGTGATAGACATGGCAGAGCAGGTGTCTAGACCCTGTTTCTTCCTAAGAGTCAAGGTTGGCTTGATCAAGATGAGAAAGTGCTAAAGCTCAGAAAATACTTTAAGTGCTAAAAAGTATCATGTGAGATATAAATTATGAAATATGTACTATCAATGTTTTCATTGATATTAAATGGATTTTCTTTCATACCTGACAGATGATTTTTACCGGGTGGTAATAGAGTATAATGGAAATAACACTGGTCTTGGAACGAGACCAACTGAATTTCACACTTATCCCAGACAAATCACATAATTTCTCTAAACTTTCATTTCTGTAGCTTTAAGTTGGGGGAAATAATATTTGCACTACATAGCCCTCAGTAAGGAAAGAGTTCTGGGAAAGAAAGATCTAATCAATCTCTTAACACACATTTTACAAGGACCTACTACATGCTGAAAGAATTGTGAGCATGGTGATAACAAAGAGGAAGAAATGAATCATTCCCTCCCTTCAAGGAGCTTAATACAGAATGATAATCTATATTCACATAAAGAGGCAGAATAACCCTTTCGAAGCTTTTTTCTTCAAATCTCGCTTTCATTAGAGGGTCAGGACCTCAGAGGCCAGCTTTAATAAGAGATTCCTTTCCTCATTGCTTTAAAGTCAATTCTTAGGGCATTCTATTTATCACTTGTAAGAGCCAATCTGGTATGCACTGGATGATCAATTAGTCAGAATTAATTAGCTTTTGAAAACATATGAGTTCTAAGATGATACAGTAAGAACGTTCAAAAGTATAAAACATTCTTTCTAGATGGGGTGGGGCATACATTCTCCATGCATACATAAGGTTCCTGAGTGAATGGGACTACTTGGAGAGAATATATGTCAAAATGGTAAATGCAGACCTACAAAATATTCACAATCCTTCTCTTTGTGGAATTCTCATGAAGTTTCCCTGAAGTGTGCCTCTATAACAATGTTCAGAGGGTCAATGCCTTTGTAGAGTCCATAGTTAAGCTTCTCTCTGCCCAGAAAAGAGAATTCTCCATCAGGCTTTTTTCTCAATATGTCCAGTTTACTCTCCTCTTTCAGTTCCTGTTTGTGCATTATTTCATCATAGAATCGTGGCCTTGTCTCTCAGTTGGAATGGTCAATAAGAAGATGGAGGCAGGGGAGAGAGAGGAGACTGGGACTCTCCCTTGGGGCATGTTTCCCCTTCCTCCTCATCTCCTCAATAAACTTCTATTGTCTTTTAGTAGAGGGAAAGTGATTTATCTCCTCAAAGTGGTCCAATAGCTTGATTCTCTTCCTCCTTGAGTCTCTACTCTGATATACCAAGCTAAAGATTCCGTCAATGAATCCTGTTTGTAGACATTTGATTTTATCCAAGGGTTCAAAAGCACAATCTTTCACAACTTATTAATGATAAACTTATAACTCCATTATGGATTATCATTAAATAGATTTCTAGGACTTGTTAGTGCTTTGTTTACATGTTTGATTGGTTGATTTGTTGTATAATTCATTGATTTATTCTCAAATGGGTGTCAGTTAGGTGGCTCAGTGGATAGCTCACCAGGTATGGAGTTAGGAAGAACTGAGTTGAAAACCAACCTCAAACACTTACAAGTTGTATAACCCTAGGCAAGTCATTCATCCTCTATTTACATTAACTTGTTTATCTGCAAAAGGAGCATAGTAAGAACACCTACCTTCCAGGATTGTGAGGATCAAATGTGTGATACAGTACTTTGCAAACTTTGGAAGTGCTTTATTCATGCATGCTAGATATAATTACATTAATTTATGTTAAAGTTATCATTCATCATAGAATATTGTCAATTATATGAACTGGAGTTACAAGAGGCCTATTTTAAGTGAACCGTATAAACAAAACAGACACAAGGTGAGACTTTGTGGCAACCACAAGATGGAGGACTAAACATTTTCTCTAATGCTCACGAACTCTCAAACCTCCTCAAACTAAGAATAATATAGAAAAAGGGCAGCTTTTTCCACAGGACTAGACACCATTAAGTATAACAATTCTGAAGAATTAATAACAGATGTGGTTAGTCCTTACTCCCTGTCATAGCCAGTACTAGCTCCCCAGCAATCCTTACTCTCTGACACAGGACTCATATTGTGCTCTGGAATGCATTCAGTAAATTCCTATCTGATGCTGCAATCTCTGCCATC
The DNA here is from genome assembly GCA_028658325.1 of Potorous gilbertii. Taxonomy (NCBI): domain Eukaryota; kingdom Metazoa; phylum Chordata; class Mammalia; order Diprotodontia; family Potoroidae; genus Potorous; species Potorous gilbertii. Next base: position 45,909,656 of record CM053773.1, read on the forward strand.
ATACCCCACCCCTGCCCTCACCCCACCATTCTGTAGCAATAAATAAATAAATGAATGAATGAAAATAATTTTTTAAATAAAGCAGGAAACCTCAATTGTTGCAGAGAAAGGAGAAATATAGGATACCTCACATGTACTCCGCCTAGAACAAACATGTACTGAATCAAACCTCAGCCAGAGATATAAAGAACAGAATGATCTGGGGTAGAGTGCAAGTATGCATGTGCAGGGAAATCATTTGTGGTGGTGACTGAGACTGCTGAATAGTGAATCCACCAATATATTAGGAGGCTGAGACAACTGTGAGATACAGCCACCAGGGGACCTACTTTCAAAGTGAGAACGCAAAAGTAAGTAATATTATGATATAAGGAAAGAAGATTGAATTTACCAAAAGTCTCAAGGGGAAGAAAACTTTTAAAAATTTCAACCTCAAATGGATAACACAGTAGAGAATATATTAGAATAAAATGGAAGGTGATCACTAAGCCATCTAAAAAAGTTCAAATAAATGTTGCAAAGTAAAGGAAGTGAACCAAGACATGATGGGCCAAAGCATCCTATACATTCCTAGAAAAGCAAGAACTATAGCAGTATTTTCCTAGGTGGAGTTCAGGAGAGTAAAAAAAATCATCAAAGCAGAATTTTTGCCCTGCATAGCAGAAATAATTGGGAGAATAAAAGAAAAAAAAAACTTGAATCCATGGTGGAGATCAAGCAATAGGAAGAATGATAATTGATGCAAATATACAGATAGAAGAATAACTGGGGGAAGCAAAAAGTAATATTAAAAGATTTCATGGTCTTCATATAAACAAAATATATTGATCTCATAGGTTAGAAATGACTAAAGGATCATAGATCTCCCAGAAGAGCATTATAAACCCCCATGCTCCCCAAAAAACTGAATACCATAACGCAAGAAATAATATAAAAGTTAGCAGAATTGCTGAATAACAAAAATTGAAACAAAACACCAGTTGAAACAATGTACAATTCATAAAAAAAAATACCACCCCTGTAAAGTAACAACCACCAAAAGGGAGGGAGCAATAAAATAGCGAAGGAATAAAATAAAAACTGTTTCAAGGACAGAAACAAAAATTCTTATGTTATAATCTTTATTTCCATGAAGAACATAGAGACTAAAGAAGAAATAAATGAGAACCGTGTATCAAGACTAAAAGACTAGAATAGAAAAAAAAAGAGAGAAAAGGATTAATGGAGAATAAGATAAAGAGATTCTGTTTAGGAAAAGAAAGTTACAAAAAATATAAAAAAAAAACTTAGAAAACATTTGAGGGAAAGAAACAAAGGCAGTTTTTAATTAAGTATTTAAATGAAGGAACAAAAAATAGATAGACATAGCTAACCAAAAGGAAGAAAGGACAAAAAATAAGCAAAATTACAAAACCAGAAAAAAGGGGTGACAAATGGCAGGGGTTGAAGTTAAGGGTGAAGGGAGAAGTACCTGTGGGAATAACATGGACATATGAGTAGTTATAAACATTTTGGAATGCAATTTGGAGTTACATAAAATAAAAAAGTTATTAGACAGTGCATTTCCAGCTATGCCACTGTTAAACTTATACCAAAAAAAGGGTCAAAGGAAGAAGAAAAGATCCCATATATACAAAAATATTTATAGCAGTTGTTATTGTAATGGCAAATAAACAAAAAACTAAAGGGATACATATCCATTGAGGAAAAGCTGAAGAAGTCCTGGTATGTGAATATGATGGAATATTATTGTGCTCTTAGAAATGAGGAAGTAGGATTTCAAAGACACAGGGAAAAACATTTATAAACTAATGACAAATGAAACAAAAGCTAAGGAAACAATGTATTTAACAGTAATATTATAAAAAAATAACTTTAAAAGGTATATAATATGATCAATAAAATGATCATCCATTATTCCAGTAAATATACTATTTACCTCCTAAAAATGGTAATAGATATAGATTTAGGGTTTGCCATATAAACACATATGCGTATGGGTGCATATATATACACATGTATTAACACACATGCACATATATATTTATATATGTATGTAGCTATCTATACACCAAAATGTTTAAGTGTGTTTGTGTGTATTGTATGTATGCAATACATATATGAGGAAGCTACATGGCATAGTGGATAGAGTGCTAAGCCTGGAGTGAGGAAGACTCATCTTCCTGAGTTTAAATTTGGTCTCAGATATTTACTAGCAATGTGATCTTGGGCAAGTCACTTAACCCTGTTTGCCTCAGTTTCCTCATCTGTAAAAGTTAACTGGAGAGAAAAATGGCAAACCATTCCAGCATCTTTGCCAAGAAAACACCAAAGGGGTCATGAAGAGTCAGACACAACTGAAAATGACTAAACGGCAACAATACACATACATATATGTGATATATATGCATACATGATTGCTAAACCTTTTTTCTAAATTAATTGCCAAATTTTATAGACTAAAAATTAAGTGTTTTATGAACTTATGTGTGTGGCATGTGTACATATACATAAATATATATACATATATATACATACACACACATATATTTATGTATACAGACAAGGGGATGTGTTTGATTGACTATATATTTATTATGAAGAACTTTTTCTCTTCTTTTTTCAATGGATAGAATGAGAGGGAGAGAAAATAGATTTCTGTGAGTTCAAAAAAATGTACAAAGAGAGATGGAGGTCACTACAGATGTAAAATGTACTTCCTTGATAATTTTACTTCATTAAAAGACATCTCTTAGGGAATAAGAATAAACTGTAAATGAAATGCAAAAATAAAACACATAAATAAAATTAAAACCACACCAAAAAAATAAATGTAGAACTACAAAAAGCAAACAAGCCCTAAAAAAAATAAATATTTTTATCTTTGCAGAGGTGAGACATTCACGTCTGAAACATAGTATATATGTTTCATCTTCCTGGATTTGATGGGGGGGATTGTTTCTCTTCCTCTTTTTTCCTCATTTTTCTCCTTTAAAAATACTATTTGTTTTAATGGATGACTTTCTGGAAGAAGGAGGACAGGAATACCATGAGAAATTTAGGTGATGTCACAATAAAAGATATTAAGGAAAAATTAAGATTGGGAAAAGGGAGGGTATAAGCAGTTGAGGGATCTGGAAAAACCCTGGAGACAAAAATATTTTCTTTATGAAACCCTCTTAAACTACCTAAACTAAAACAAATGAACAAACAAACAAAACATCCAGCACCTTCTTATTGTTTCGTATACCCTTAGCAATTCTCTATGGGTTTTAGCTGAATTTGACTCAGGTTTGCATATTATACGTCCTGCCTGATTGCATGTTCCCTAGTCATTGGAATGCATGAAATGCACTTTCTTCTACCTTGCACCTCTCAAAATTCTTGTCAAACTTTAAAGTTCAGCTTAGATTCCAATGCTTTTGTTGGTCCTTCCCTGATCCCCTAGTCCGAATTGCTTGGTCCCTCTTCATTTTTTTTGTATATTTATGTAGCCATGTCCATGCTGTTTCTTCCTAATAGCATTCATATTTCTAGAAAACAATATAGATAGACATATCAGCAAACTAGACTACACATTTTTCTCTATTTCTTCTAAAATCCTTATCCTTTAACAAAGCAATTAATTTACCTACCAATTCTGCCTTACTACAAGGCAGAAAAATAAGAAGGGCTGACTATTTTTTAGCATGTTGATAAATCTCAATATTTGCTAGACCATATTTCACCCTCTAATCTATGCCAGCAGCCCTCAACCTTAAAAAAAAAACAAAAAACCAAGAATCTTTTATCTGGATTCTACTATTTCCATGACAACCTCTGTCATTTCCTTTTACGCTCATTGATAATTTGCTGCTCTCTGATTTCAGCCATCAGCCCGGTCTGTGAAGTGGGCAAAAAAAGAAAAAAACTGTTTCAAACATCATGACTTCTCACCCAGGCAGGCCATCCTAAGCATTAACTAGAAAAATAATATTCAATTTTTCCTATCTGTCTTTTTGGATGCAATCTTCCATCATATATAGCATTTTGCAATTAACACGTGCCTTGTTACACATAGTTTCTCCCTTTAGAACTTACCATCAAATGCTTTCCTTAGAAATAACTCATGCTTTTAGCAAGCGGAGATACAAAAAGTGGAAAATTTTAGCTGCAAAGAAGGCAAGAGAAATATAAAAGAGAATGAACTTAAGACAGGGAAAGATGAAACAAAATTGTTCAGAGAAAATTGAAGCCCAAGTAACTAAGGAGACAGTAGAAGATCATCAAGTGCCCTAGATTACTTCAAGTCACCAGTGCAGGCAAGCTGTGTCTCAGGGTATTGAAAGAAATTGCAGATGTGATTGGTGATTGTAAGTTATCTTTAAGGAGTGATAGTGAACCAGAGAGGTTCCTAAAGTCTAGAGGTAGGCAAATGTCCTAGTTTTCACAAAGGAGAAGACTGACATTTTAGTCTATGGTGGATGAACTTTCTTTCAATTTCTGGTTTAAAAAAAATCTAGAAGAGACTACTAAAGAGATGGTTTCTGATGGCTTATGGTAGTAATCATAACAAGCTAGCATCTCATTTTGATGGGATCAATTTCTATCGATCAAGTGAATTCCATAGGCATGCAAAACATATCCAAATTCTAGTCAAGTATTTGACAGAATCTTATGCAAAGTTTTGTGGACAAGATGGAGAGATGTAGATGCAGTTGCATGTAAATAGGTAGAAGGTGAGCGAAACATTATAGTTTGAGTGACTAGCCAATGATGATGGATCACTATTAACCTAGAAAAACAGAAGGAAAGAGAGGACTCCAATAGAATGTCACATGATTTTATCCTGAGCCCATTCTGTTTAAAAAATATGCTTTATCATTTACTCAGAAGATGGTATAGGTGTCATGTATATAAAATCAATAGGTAGCACAAAGCTCTAATGGATATCATTGAATCAAAATCAGAAACCAAAAGTATCTATATAGTTTGAAATACTGGGGCATTGCTAACAAGATAATGTATGAGAAAGACACATTTAAATTGTTACACTTGAGTTTCAAAAAATTGCATGAATCTAAAATTTGATATTTAGAAAGTCAGGCAATAAACAGCATTTATTTTTGTTTGATCATTTCAGTTATATCTGACTCTTTGTGATCCCAATTTGGGATTTTCTTGGCAAAGATACCAGAGTGGTTTGCCATTTCCTTTCCCAGCTCATTTTACAGATCAGGAAACTGAAGCAAACATGGTTAAAGTGGTAACCAAGGGTCACACAGATAGCATATGAGACCAGATTTGAAATCAGGTCTTCTTGACTATAGGTCTGGCACTCTCTATTCTACTGTGCCAACCTAGTTGCCCTGAGCATGGAATACAAAACATTTAACAGACCCTCATGCCCTTAAGTAGCTCATAATTTAATGAAGGAGAAAATGTACAAAGACATGCACAAATGAGACATATACAAAATAAATTGGAGATAATCGGAGGGAAGCCACTAGAATAACTCATTTTGAGAGATTTCTTGCAGGAGGTGAGATGTTATCTGAGAAGAAAGGAATCTTAGACAATCAAGAATAAAAGATTAGAATGGAGAATGTTCCAGGAATTGGAGACAGCCACTGAAAATGCACAAAACTGGGACTTAGAGAATAATGTTCAGGGACCAATAAGGAGGCCAGTGTCACTGGTTGGTAGAATATGTGGAAGAAATTAAGGTGTAAGAAGATTTGTAAGGTATAAAGGAAGAATGGACCAGGTTAAGCAGGAATGGACCTACTTTAAAAGTTAAACAGAAAATTATATATGTAATCCTCAAGATAATAAAGAGCTACTGGAGTTTATTGATTATGGAAGTGAAATGACCAAACCTGAGCTTTAGTAAGATCAATTTGACATCTTAGTGGAGGATGAACTAGAGTGGGAAGAGAATTATGACAAGGAGACCAATCAGCAGATCACCACAATAGTCTATGCATAAAGTGATGGGAGCCTGTGCCAGCAGATCTTGGATTAGATGTAGGGGTTTTAGAGCAGTGCATATTCAATAGTAATCAAGAGTCTTACATGTGGACTATTACTTGTGCTTGGAATGTTGTGGGGGTGAAATTCATTAAAGGTGAGCTTTGTGTGCTCAACACACGTGGTTCAGGGAAGAGAGGCTATTTAATATACGTTTATATTACATTCATTGTTTGATTATGATTCCCAAACTATTTGGTAAGATTGCAGAAGAATTAGATGAATCAGTTAAAGGGAAAAGAATGATCATTTTTAGTTGGTATAATGAAAGAAACTACTGAAAGGAAAGGCTATTGGAGATGTATAAAATAGGATGGTGTAGGAACAAATAAAAGAAAGGAATCAGTGTAGTCAATGAGCTGTCATGCTGGGGCCAATGCCACCACCTCCAAAGTGGAACAGACTTTCCACCCCTTTCCTATTAGGGCCTCGATTAATACTTCCAAAACAGTACTGAGAAAGGAGAGTGAGAAGGTAACAAACAGGGTTGTTTTCAACCTGAAAATTTCAGGCATGGTGTTTTTCAGCCAGTGACAAGAAGGTGGTCTTAATGGTCCAGAATTCCTGAATCCAAGTTTCAGTGCAGTTCAAATAGTTCCAGGTTAGGGTAAAGATCCCCGGCTTTGCTTAGGGGTATGGCTACTTACTTACTCACTTATATTGCACAATGGGGTCATAGTGATAGGTCACAGCAACTCCTGGCTCAGATCTGCTGAAATATTTTATAAGAGGAGAACAATTCAGGTTCATTTGCTTGGTTTCCCACAAGTGGGGTTGCATGCATGGAGATAACAATCCACAAGAAATTAACAAGTTTTGGCCAAGGAGTGTCCAGACATAAAGATCCAGAGAATTACTCTTATGCTGAACTCTTTGCCTTGTACCTAAGATCTTTGGATTTCTATTTGTTTTCATCTACCCTGTTACTGAACTTCCCTTCATAGAATACGAGGGCCTTAAGAGCAGAAGCTTTCTTCTTTTCTTTTTTGTATCCACACTGCTTAGCACAGTTCTTGGCACATACCAGATGAACAAATAAATGATTTTTATATCTTCTGCAAAAAGAGAAATGTAAGAATAAGTGAACTCTGTCAGGAGAAAAGAAAACGAATAATGGATAGAGAACCTGTTGAGCAAAGAAAAGTTGGGCCAGAGAAAAATGGTTTCTCAGGACTACCATACTATTCTTCTGATTTATTTCTTGTTATATGAGATTTAGTCTGATAACTAAAAAGAGGTCAGTCAAGATCTGTGAGATTCATGAAGTTTCTTCAACTTGTCCATCTTTAGGCCTTCAACTCAGTTCTTTGACAAGATTGCTGAATACAACAGTACTCATGGAACCATCACTTCACTCGCTATCCAGGAAGACATGCTATAGAGGAAGAGAAAGAAAGAATAAAAATTATAGGAGATGTTTGATGTAACAATCCATCATGGTGGCTCAGTAAAAACGATCATGGAAGCTGACTGAAATGGTCTGTCCTCTGCCCCCTCGCGCAAAATCTCCCATGTGATAATGGCTCTCTTGTTCCTCTAGATTAGTCTAGCCATTGGCTTCCCTTTGATGTAACTTGATTGACCAACGGAGAAAGGAAAGAGACAACTCAGTATTGTTGATCAGTGTGCATTAGATTTTTAAGATCCAGCCTCACACATTTGCAAAAACACAAAACAAAGTAAAAGTAGCTGTGTCTTTGGGGACTTAAGGAAGCCTGGAATAGATAGTTTACATAAGGGAATATGACAGCCTTTCATCAATAAACTATTCACTGAAAGATAAAGTTCAGATTCTTTTTGCTTTGGTAAAATGCAGAGTGAAAAAGGAACTTTAATGGTGGGATTCAAATTGAATTGTTAATTGGATATGTTAACAAGTATTAGTTACTGTGAAATCCATTGACCTTGAAATAGTTGTTTCTGATTGAGACTTTGAAGAGAGGTATGAGTGATGATCTCAGAGATTAATTAGCTAGGCATAAGCCCCAAGGGCACAATCTTATAGGGTCAAAAGATTTAGTTGTGCTTGGAGTCCTGAAAAAGGATTGGAGGAAAAAGGGAAAGGATTGGTATTTTGCCAAGGATTACAGAAGATTGACTGGCAAAGAGTAGGCTAAACTGAAACAAATGGGGACCATCAAAGGTTTCACTCACTAAGACTAAAGAGGTATGTGCCATGACTCAGATTTTGCTTTATTTGAGGTGAGGCAGATTGACTATCCCAACCCTACAGATAAAGGTCATTCATGTAGAAGTTATTAGGGATTCTCATCTCAGATGTTACATATTGTCAGAAATTAAGAGAAAACAGCAGCTTTCCTGTCATGCTTGCATTTTAGGAGACATCCTTCAGGATCTATGAGAAGGATGAACTAGAAAAAGTAATTACCTGTTAGATTCAGGGGGGTATATTGATGAGAGAATGAAGAGTTCCTTTTCAAGTATATATGAGCTATAAGAAGGAGGTTTTAGATAGGGAGAGAAGGTTATCTGGTGTGATATGGAACCATTCCAATAACTTTGTAGAAAAAAAATAGTCATTGATATGAAGGTGACCAAGGTGCTAATTTGGTTTGCCATAGTTAAAATTATATGATATCTTTACTGAATGGTATGTGGGTTAATATAGGCCTCCCTTTCTCTAAGCAGAGGCCCTCAAAGGCAGCTCCTGAGGCATCCCTAGAAAACACATGGTAAGTGATGATGGTAAAGAGCTGAAATAAGGGCTCAAAATAAATAATTTGGGAGTAGAAAAGTTGCTGCCTAAATAGATTATTGATTGCCTTGTAGATCTTGTTACTTAGGGGTCCTATTGTCAGCTTTGTGTCAAAAATAAGCAAAAAGGTTGAATTTCTTTGAAATGAAATTTTGAAAAATGGTATATCCAATCATTTTAATTGCAGGAAAAGGTACCTCAAACTTTGTTCTTAAGAAAAAGGAGAGAAATATAACCCTGCATTCATTACATAGATCTCAATAAAATATCTTTCAGAAAGTCACTATTCTTTACTTCAGACAAATCGGGAAGAAAAGTCTCAAAATTATTCTATAACTGTCACAGACTTTTCTCTCTCTGTTTTAGTTATGATTAGTCACTTTTTCCAATTTTTATTGTCTTGAGTGATATTTGTATTTCTTTTAATATATACCACATATCTACTTACAAGAGTAAAACTGTGCTTGTCCTGTAATTAAGAGTAATGAGAATTCAATCTAGAAATGCTGGCAGATCAGCTCCATTTCCTATCTATTTGATATTTTCCCTTATTAGTGAAAAATACTGAGTGCTATCAGGGTGATAGGAAATGGGATAGTGAAGAAAAAACACTAAATTTGTAGCCCTATCACCATATTTCAAATCTTAGCTTTGCTACTGACTACTTGTATAATGTTGGGAAAATCATTTGAACTCTGTATGCCTCTATTTCTTTATCTTAAAAATAAACCTGATTGTTTAGTTGTTATTTTTTGTCGTATAGCCTTTCAGTCCCTCAAAGTTATAAACTATTTGATCAGACTTACTTGGCTAGTCTCTCCATTTGATCTCAATTGCTTTGTAAATCAATAATGCCCTGCTCATCTCTAGTATTTTTCAATAAATTTGTATTGTAGAACAGGGTTTCTATGGCAAGAAGATCAAGTGTTTGTTGACTAAGGCTGTTTTTGAGATCTCTTTGTCTTTTCTTTATGGTGTCTATTTCGTATCAATTAAACTTTTCAAAGAAACGGTGATAATCAGGATGAGTAAACTATTCCCCCAGTTTCTTTTTTCCATGCTGCTACACATCTCCCTTTGCTCCACTGGCTTTCCATGTCCAGTTCAGGGAGGAGTAATCAACTTGACTCTACCATTCCTGGAAAGGACATGGAAATAAACTGCCATATGATTCTGCTCACTGTCCACACCAAAACACCCTCCTGGGGTAAGTATTGCTTCTCCCAACTAAAATATAAATTCCTAAAGGTCAGAGATGCTCTTGTTTTTCATATTTGTATCACTAGCACATAGCACAGAACTTAAATGTTTCATTCATTTTGTCATTAATTAATTGTCTCATTGTTATCCATTTCTCATTTTTCTTAGCCAGTTGTGTTAAAAAGTCTAGCTGAAGGTTTTGTGATTGCATGCAGTATCTTTTCATCATTATCATTTCTCATATTTTTTGTATTAATTTTGACCTTTTCTCTAACCAGTCAATCATCTGTCTGCATACACAGACTGTACACAGAGCAATGATTCTTATATTATTATAAAGTCTGTAACCAGGTTTTAACTTTCTGCTAATATATAGTCCATTTCATCATTTTAAAATGCCATTTGATACAACACAGCTAGTGGATTCTGAGTCCATTTTTGAAGAAAGTATAAATATGCATGTATGTGTATATATGTATGTGCACACACATGTATGGATACAAATATATACACACATAATCTTTGTATTATATATGGACATATGGGTATACCCATATATATACATATATATTATATATAGGTGGATATTTGTGGGTGTGACTTTTGAGTAATTAGTAAGCCTTTGGCCTCCTTTGTTTCTTAGTTTTTGCTATCTACTCCTGTGCCTACTGTTACTTTGTAATCTCTGCATATCAAAGTATATAGTGGTTGGGTTAAAGTAGGAATTCTTACCTTGAGGTCCATAAACTCCTTTTGGTTTTTAATAACTATGTTTCAATTTAATTTCCTTAGTAATCAATTGATGAAAAACATTATTGTGAGTTATCCATAGGCTTTGACAAACTTCTCAAGGTGTCTGTGATACTAAGAAAAGTTAAATTTTGTTTTGTAGGATTTTGCAAAGTTCTTCATAGAATTTCTCAACTTTGTCAGTGCAACAGACAAACTCAACATGGTAGCTACATCTCTTGTGATAGTGGTTCTGTTTCTTATCACCATGAATAATATAAGCAGTGTGATCAAATAGTTCAGAAAATTTATGCTTAGTCTTCCCTTTGGTAAAATTTGAAACCTAATTCATCACTTTCCTTTCTGTGGAGAACCTGGGAATCATTCTTTTATTCCACATATCTTTAACTCTTTTGTATTCAATTACAGTGAAAAAATGCAAATAGTCAATGATAAATTGTTTCAACTCTTTCATCAGTGTGGTAATTACTCCCTAGTATGAAATGGGAGGAAGCACAAAATAGTGTATTTAATTCTAGTCTTAGTGTTAAAAAGACCTGTATCTAAGACCTACCTGAAATGCATGCTATATATGTGACCCTGGGCAAGTCACTTGATCTATACTACTTTAGGAAATTTTGTTTGAAGAGAGTGTTCTGATGAATATTGGTAGAGGTTGTTTCTCACCAGAAGTTACTTGTGTGACTGAAATCACAGGTCTACTCCCAACATCTTATTAGAGGACATCTCAAGTTTTGAGTAATAGCAACAAATGCTTATGTTGGCACAAAAATATATATTCTTAGTAGCCTTTCCCATTTACCTGTCATTCCAATATCATCATTATGGGGGAAAGGTGGATAAACAGGAATGAAACATTTAAACAAACAAAAGTCTGCTTCATGAGAGTCAGGTGGCATAATTCATAGAATGTATAAAACATAGAAATTGGAAGACAGGACACCAAGGGTCAAATAAAGCTTCATTTAGTTGGCTGGGTGTTCTTGAACAAGACGCTTAACCTCTCAAAATATCAGTTTTCTCATTCATAATAGGAATAATAATGTTTGTGGCACCTACTATATAAAATCATTAGGAAAAAAGTACTTGCAAACTGTAAAGAGCTGTTTCACTGAAGGCAGTTGTTATTCATGGGCAACCATAGCGATATAACATATTTACCCAGTAGCTAACTAGCTGGTGGTGATCTAGACTATATTTAGCTAGGATAGTTCTCAAAGAGCAGATAACAACTATTGCCACAGTCATATGCAGTCTTTTTTTTTCCAGATACAAGTTTCCTGGCATAACTCCCAAGATGCCAAGATCAATCCCAGGCTATAATGAGAAGGTGGAGTTGGGTTTTGGTGAAGATATTTTTATTCACTAATAAAAATGAAAGACATCTTGATTAACTTTTTAAAAAGCCACTGCAATAGATGTACACTGAACTCAAGTTAAAAATTAAGTAAGAAATGAAACAGAACATTAAATGCCCAGAAAAACACCATCTGTCAGCCATTATATTCAATCACTGTTATTGTTTTTGGGGGGATGAAAAGAACAAAAACAAAAAAGAAAAATTTGCACAATATCTATATAAAACTTCTTTCGAGTTTGGAATAAGATAATTTTAGATGAATGTGCTGTATTTAACCACTATTTTCAATCTATTCTTCTGTTTCCATCACCTTTGTTGAGCTCTCTGCTACTGTGGCTACAAGTCCATTATATAGATTTTAACTTCAGCAGAATAGACTGGATTGGAAAAGTAGGCAATTTATCAATTCTTATTACAATTAAATTTATTATGCACTTTTCAGTTGACTGATCCCACAAATATATGTTTAAAACCTTATTTTATTACCATATAACCCCCAAAATATTTGGTCAAAGGTTATGAACAGCATAAAAAAAGAAGATAAAGTATCAACAACCAATAACATGCTGTAATGCACAATAATTAAGGAAATTGAAATTAAAATAATTAAGGTTTCATTTTATACTTAGAAAATTGTCAAATACAGAATGGAAAATAGTGGCAGCGTTACAGAGAGGCTATGAAAAGACAGGCACATTGATTCACTATGGTGGAGTTGTAAATTGATCCAACCTTCTGGAAAACAATTCAGCACTATGCTAGAAAAGTGCTGAATTCTTCATATCCTTTACCCCAAGGATACCCCTGTAGGACACATCTCAAAGAAATAGGTGAAAAAGTTTGAAGTCCATCAAAAATTTGAGAATAGCATTTTATGGTAGCAAGAGTTTGTGGATATACTATTAATCATAAGAAACAATAAATACAAATATATAGAAGTATCGGACTTGTATGAACCGATACAATGTGGAAAAAGCTGAAAGAGAACAAAGGGCATCATAACAACAGTAAGAAGACTCAAAGACATTTGAACTCTGATCAAACCACTGACTAATCTTTACACAGGAAAATTTGTAAGACACACTTCGCTAGGTAGAGCGGTATTATGCAAGTACATAATGTAGTATATACCTTCAGATATAGTCTATGTGTATACATATACACAATCCTCATGTATATTCACATGTATATTTGTATACATATTTATGTATTGATATATTAATCTATCTCTATCAGTTATCTATGATGTTTCACAAATAAGTAAGTTGAGATACAAGGCTTGTCCGTTGCTTAGATAGCTAGCAAGTTTGAGGCACAATTGAAATCAAAATCTTTCCTAATTCTAAATTAATTTATCTATTTTTAGTATGTCATTATATTTTTCCCACAGTACAGTGTTTGTCAACCCAGACAACTTCTTCAAAGTTGTCCTACCTATATACCTACTTTACTTAGATTTAAATGCATCCATTCTATGATGCCACATGGAATATTTATCCCCAAGTAACATTACTACTAGCTTTCAGTATCACAAAGGAATTAGTGTTTTAATTACTTTTTTCTCTCAAGTATCTGAATCACATTGAGAATCAATGTTTTTTTCCCCAAAGTTACATAAAAATTGAAGAAAAGTTTAAAGTTAAACTTTAAAAGTTAAAAAAAGTTTTAAAAGTTTAAACATTAAAGTTCTGTCAATTTTTTTTCTGATTTTAAGGCTTGTAGGTCTGTAATTTTCTTATGCAGGAAAATACAGGGACTTTTTATGTTTATCCTTTATCCTTCTTGGTCTATTTGAGAAGATGTAAAATGTATTGAATTAGCCTGGGATTTCTACGCCAGGTACTTTCCTAGATTTAATGTCTGATCAGCTAAAAGAAGCTCATGCTACATACAACACCGTTTATAGTGGCTGAATACCATGCAAAACAAGTAGATAAAATGTTAATATGTACCTGAAATTGGTATATTCTTAAACATAATCAAGGAAACAATGGGAAATCCATTATACAAGAGAACTATTTTGTAGAAATTGTTAATTTAGAACAGAAAATATCCCATTATGCAATTTCTCCATGTATGTTGCCTGCTGTGGGATAGATTTGCTTCAATTTATGTCTAAAGTATTCAACAGAGGTGTTTTAGATGAGTAAAAATTCAATGAAATTAAATATACATATGTGGTGATAAATTTGAAGGAGGATTTTATCATTATTTTGCTTTTCTTTTTAAAAAGTCATAGCATTTGTGAATTAGAAGAAATATTAGTGGTCATCAATTCCAACTTACACTTGAAATGAATTTCATTAAAGCAACATACTTGACAAGAGGTCATCCCTTTTCTGCTTGAAATCCTCCAAGCATAGAGAATCCACTATGTCTTGAGGCATCACATTTCTCTTTGGGATAGCTATAGTTGGGTTTTTTCCTGATAGCAAACCAAAATTGCAATCTTTCCAACTTCTCCTATTATTCTTAGTTCTGTCTGTCAAGGTCAAACAGAATAACAACAAACAGAACAGATGGTTGTAGATAGCTTTCATGTTCCTCTATGAGAGTTCTCTTCTCCACCCTAAATATAACTATTTCCTTCAGTTGATTCCCATATGTCATTATCTCAAGTCTCTTCAATATCCTGTATATTTTCCTCAGGATATTTGTTAATTTACTAATGCCCACTTTATACTTATGGTCTCCAGAGCTGGACCCAGCATCAATGTGAAATTCAAAGTGTGCACAGCAGTCATGAATATCGCAGTGCAATTCAGAATCCAGCAGTACCACAGACTCTCCATATGGAAAACAGAACCAAAACATTTATTCAGACACCAAAAAGCCAAATTCATCATAGCAACAGAAATCTATACGTAATAACAATGCAGAGAACAAGACCATCTCCCAGCTTTCCTCCTGCTAGGCTTCCCACAAACCATCACCCTTAAACAAATCACAAGCAGGCCCTCTTAAACAACATTACAAACAAGCTCTTTCACTCACACTAGCCAGCTGCCTGCTTCTTTCCCAACTCTGACTGCTCTCAAGACCAACTTCCTCTCAGCTCTCCATTAGCTCTACTTCTTCCTGATGCATCATTCCCGTTCCAACCATTCAGTAAATTCCTCCATGTGACTCTTAATGTGACATGGGTCTATCAATGAATGAGAAAGATCTCCCCATTTCATATTGCCATTACACATGTGCATTGCTTCAACTGTGGTTTGGCATCTCATTAGAATCCCAAGAAGCCCGGGGAACCTTTCATTTCCCATCAGACACTCTTCTTATCCCACTATGTAATTAACTGTGTAATTTTATCCCACTGTGTTTCCAATTTCTTTGTCCTCCCTATACCCCCTACATTTTAGCTTTGGTCTGTGTGTTTTCTTCCTCTCTTTAATTATAAGTTTCTTGAGAGTAAACATTGTCTTTCTTTTTTTTATTTGAATTCCAGCATTTAGCACAATGCCTGGTACATTGGGGTGATTAATAAATATGTATTGCATTATATTGTACTTCATTGTATTGTAGAGATTCAAGTATATTAGGATGATCATTTCCTTATTCAAAACAGCTATCTTCCTCTGAGTGCAGCCCAAGATCTCATTAATTATTTTGGCTATCAAATAATACCTTAGATTCATACTGAATTTAAAGCACCCTAAAGCCAGTAGATTCATTTTCAGAGCTGCTATTTAAACACGACTCCCCCAACTTATGTTTGTGAAATTAATGCTGGCATAAGTTACATTTCTCCTCATTAAATTCCATTGTATTAGATCTAACTCACATTTCTTGTCTTTTAAATTTCCTTTGGATCCTCACTTTGTCAATCAGTATATTAGTTATCTCTCCTGTTTTTTTCTCCCTTTCCAAATATGATGAACAAATTAGCTATATTTTAGTCAAGATATTGATAAAAATGTTACATAGCGCAAGAGCAAGTATACTGCATCTGAATTCTTGACAACTACACTTAGCGCTTGGCTAGTCCAATAATTTTGAGTCCATTTGATTTCATTATTATCTAATCTGTCCCACTAGTCATTTCTCTTTGATGTTCCATTTAATCTTGGGCTACCTAGAAATCTTTGGTGTGGTCCTTGGCATTTGTCATGATTCTTCAGCATTTATCATGGGAGAAGGATTATTATGAAGTACAGTTCTCCTAAGCGTATTTTTATAGACCCTCACAACTTTTTTATTCATCCTTGTTTCCATCTAGCACGAATACCTTTAAAAAACTGGGGTTTATAGATCAGTTTTCTAAGCATCCGCAGCATTCTGTATTGATAATTTTATATTTTGCTTTCTACCTCTTAGGAATTGTTTGGGATTTTCTCTAAAGGTTTTTATGTTCAGCACTTTCCATTTTGGATCCGTATGCAGTAGAATTTTAGTATAGTCAGTCCCAGATAGCCTTTCTCTGAACTATTTGAATTTATCCGTCTTAAAAGTACCTACCAGACCATAAAATTACAACAACTTTACTATTAATCATAATAACTAGCACTTATAAAGCACTGATTATGTTTCAAGTACTGTGTTAAGCAGCTTCTCATTTTATTCTTTCTCAGCTTAAGACAGAAAGATAAAAAAAAAGAGTTAATTTTATCTGACTTCAAATCTTTTTCTCTTCTCTTCTCTTTACCACCTCATACTCATCCCCTTCATCTGTCTACTTCCAGGATTCTATGCTTGCTTCCCTACATTAAATATTTACTTGAAATTAATATAATCATTCTACAATCAATAGTAATTAAGCTTTACCTACCAACTGATTTTTAAAATAGGCAGCCTTCTAACTTTAACAAAAGCGAGTCAAGTGCCTCATCATGGAATGGAGGCTGCATTTCTAGGAGAATATGCCATCACCATGGTAGTTCTGGTGGTGGTTACTAATCTGGAAGGGTTTCACATACATGCTTGTAATGGCAAGTAAATAGGATCTTTTGCTGGTTTTGTTTTGGTGTCATCAAGGAGTATAATGTCTCCGTTTGAATGTGACTGGGGAGGATCTTTCCTATTCATTATCTGACCTGGAAAAATTTGTAAGAAGGTCTAAGTCTTTCATTAATGACGCATTAATGGTTCTCAAGGGATGTGATGCTCTCTGGTTCTAAAAAGTGTATAAAGATTCTGAGGGTGAGATTTTACTTTGGGGCTTAGTTTTGGTCAGATGAGGACTGTGGGAAGCCGCTGAAGAGCCCCCAGGCATTGAGAACCCAGATGTCGTGCTTCCCTCTCTGGTAACTGTGGTCAGACAGTTGTACATGTCTGTTGAATCCAGGCAGAGGAAGCCAGGCCTGTTCACTTTTAATTTCTCTGCATTTTCTTTGATGTTCAGAGTGCTGACTCCCCTGAATTAGTGAATGATATATGTGCTTGGTTAAAGGATTGATACATGTACTTGATTAAAATGATTATTAATCCCTCAAAAGTTGCTTTTTCTTTTATGAAGGCAGATATAAGAACTTGTGATAGCAGGCCCTCCTGTGTATGTTGAGGTACTTACTGGTACAATGTCCCATGATGGATTGTATGTCTATCCTCCTAGTACCAGTTACACTTGTATATACTCATCGCTAGGCTGGACATAGATAATGAATTTGTTATCTATGGTTACTCTCAAAGACCTTCTACTAAATACCTGAGGATTTGTCATCCATGTTGTTGGAGGAAACTACAACTGAAATAATAGCAATTTATATTTACATTTTTACCTCATCCGAATTTTAAAACCACTATCTGTTGTTGAGCCATTTCAAGTCATGTCCAACTTTCTGTGACTCTATTGGGATTTTCTTGGCAAAGATATTGGAGTGGTTTGCCCTTTCCTTCTTGATCTCATTTTACAGATGAGAAATTAAAACAAACAGGGTTAAGTGACTTATCTAAGATCAGATGGCTGGTAAGTATTTGAGGTCAGATTTGAACTAAGGCCCTCTTGACTCTGAGGCAGGCACTCTATTCACTGTACCATCTTGCTACTCCAACACAACTACTATAGGTATAACTCATTGAACAGTACATATGAAAAAAAATGAAAATTGAGATGTTAACCTTAGAGGGCTTAAGTGACTTGTCCGTGATCACAGAACTAATAAGAGAGAAAGAGGATTGTAATTTAGGTTTTCCATACTCCAAATACAAAACTGTATCCATAATATCATACTGTCACTGATAAATTAAACTATTAGATTATCTCTTTCCAGTCACAAATCCAAGGTTAAAAGACAATGTAAAATTAAAATACAACATTACAAAAGATGACTTAATAGTTTGGGACCCTTGTTTTTTGTCTCAAAGTGGAAGAAAGCTTCAAAATAGATTTCTGGTTAAATCTAGAGCTACTAGTCCTTGAGCTCCCTTTTGATCTTCCTCATTATATGGCTTATTATTTATAGCAAATAGTCACTCAGAATGCAATAAAAAATCAGCTTATCTTTATCTAGAGAGGAGACTCATTATAATAGTGTGTATAGAAAATAAATTTTAAAAGAGCAGGAAACTAATTAGGACAAAGTGATGGCAGTGCCCTATACAAGAACAGGGCAGAAGAGAAAAAGAAAGAGGAGAAGGGAAAAATTAATTAGGTCCCAACAGAAGCAATAGAAAGAAAACCATAAAATTTTGTCCTTAATTCTGATCAGTAGGCCAAATAAAGCCCCCATCAGTCAGAATTATGTTCAGTTCAACGTACCTGCACTCTTCACTTAAAATCAGCTGGACGTTGGTGCAGGTATGCATCTACATGCCTGGACTCTACTCTTCTCCTAGGGGCTCAAAAACTCTCAGACTTCCACCTACCTTAAGTGACTAGCACTGTATAATTGTTCACCCCCACCCTTTCCAAACTGAAACTTCCTATCAGTCCTCTAATCAGTGGAGGGCTCTAAGCATTTTCAAATAGAATCATAAAATATCAAATGTATAAAGAACCTCAGAGCCCAGTTAGTCCAATTCATACCTGACTATGAACCCCTTTACCATATGCTTATATGTGCTCATCCAGCCTTGATTTGAAGAACTCTAAAAAGAGTTAGAGATACACCAAATATTAGCAAAAATCCAAAGAATGGGATTTCTCCCTCCAATTTCATATTTTTGTCATTTTGCATAAATATGTGATATATGTTTGTATATGTACATGAAATATTTCTGTATTTCATATATAGCCAGATAGAAGAAAAAAAGGAAAGAAAGAAAAAGGAAGGAAGGAAGAAAGAAAGAAAGGAAGGAAGGAAGGAAGGAAGGAAGGAAGGAAAGAAAAGACACAAAAAAGAGAAAAGAAAGAAAAAAGAAAGAAAAAGAAAAAAGACACAAAGAAAGAAGAAAGAAAGAAAAAGAAAGAAAGAAAAAGAAAGAAAGAAACTCATCCACCTGAGAAACTCTATCCTTTCCCACTCACTTCTCCATTATTGCCATTAACCTTTCCATTCTTTTATCATTCTCCATCTACACCTCATTGCAAATGTCATACCCCTCCCCCAAAGAAATTTAGATTTAATTTTAAGAATAACCTGATGAATAGGAACATATGTACACACACACACACACACACACACACACACACACACATACATATTTGTTTATTTCCTTTAGAGCTGTTATCCCAGATGGATTTTTTTTTCTCTTTTTGGTCCTGACACATCATCACCATCTGCATGAAAGGATCACATCCTAGGGAAGGAAATGCCCAATTAAACATAATATTGTCTAGTTTCTCTACATATGGGTTGCAAAATCATACACACAAAGTCAATAAGCACAGATGTTAACTTACCTATGAAACATATTCCATACATTACTGATGACTTAAATAGTCCATCTAGTATTCCAGAATAGTTCAATTGTATTTTGTTTTGATGTCCATTTTAAGTTTAATTGGATTCCATTTATCTGTAAACATGAAAGGTCACTAAGTCATTCAGAGTTCAAAGAGAAACTATCTCTTAAATGACAAAATATCATTACAAATGTATATTTGTATTAATATGAAGAAATAATTTTATTTTCACATCCACATACTTTTTACTGAATCTGGGAATCACAGGCATGGGGAGGTCCTAATAAAGACTACCTGTTATTAATAGAGATATAGGTAACTTCTCAGCATTTTGCATTCTTACATCCTGAGTATGAGTTACTTGCCCAGGGTCACAGTAGTCAGAGGCAGTACTTGAACTCAGATCTTCTTGATGCTGAGACCATCTCTTTACTATGTCGCATTGATCCTTATCCATACAACTCTTTGAAGGCAATCTTGGGCAATTCACACTGCTCGGTTATATCAAGCTGGAAAGGATTTGATTGCAAACCTAATGACAGACTATTTGATTTCTAAGGAAGCACAGAGAAAATTATTGTTAATAGGTTTGCGACTAGGTAATGAAATTGTTTGAAAACAGGCATCCATGAAACAGACAATACTACAAATCAACCCTTAATCCTATGGAGTATCCTTTTGCCTTCATAATGACAAAGGATAACTGGACTAAACTGTTGCACAGAATACTATGAGTCACATATTTCAGATAATTAATTCAAAAAGCATTTTCCAAGAGTCTTCTAAGTGTTAGACAATGTACTAGTAGCTAAGGTTCCTCAATAATTCTTTTTTTTTAACCCCATAACCAGTCCTACTGAAGGAAATGTATTAATTCAGTCTGTTCGTCAGTTGAATGGGTGGTTGTTATCTTTCATTCTCAAGGAGAATCAAAACAACATCACCATGGTAAAGTGAAATTTCAGTGTCCAACTGTGGCTGATCAGAACAATACGAGCGTGGAATGCTCTACCACAGGTTGGGCACAGATAATTCATATGAATTTGCACATCCTATGTTTACTTTGTGCTGTCTCAATTCTGCTTTGCTCATAGAACACAGCATCCCTTCTGATGTGGGCATACCATGCTAAGTGATCCCATGCCAGTGTCTTCCACGTTGCACAGTCAAACCCAAAGTTCTTGATAGACAATTTGAGAATGTCCTTTGTCTCTTCTTCTGATGAACATGTGATGGCCTGCCCCTTGTGAGTTCTCCATAAAACAGTCTTTATGTCAAGCGTATATTTTACATTCGAACACCAGGCCATCAGAGTTGTGCTGTCAGAAGCATAGTTTGAATGCTTGGCAGTTCATCTCGACCAAGGACTTCAGTGTCTGGTACCTTATCCTGCCAGGTGATCCTCAGAATCTTCCTAAGACAGTTTAAATGGAAGCAATTCAGTTTCCTGGCATGGTGCTGGTAGATTGTCCATGTTTCACAGGCATACAACAATGAGGTCAGCACAATGGTTCTATAGACCATCAGTTTGGGAGTCAGTCTAATACCTCTTCTCTCTCAAACTTTTCTTCGGAGCCTCCCAAACACTGAGCTAGTTCTGGCAACACATGCATCGACCTCATTGTCAATGTGCACATCCCTGGAAAGTACACTACCAAGGTAAATGAACTTTCCCACAACATTTATAACTTCTCCATTTGGTGTAACTGATAGATCAGTGTATGGATGGTGTGGTGGTGGCTGAGGGAGCACCTGTGTTTTCTTGGTGTCAATTATTAGGCCAAAATTAGCACAGGCAGCAGAGAATTGCTCCATACTTCATTGTATCTCAGTTTTAGAGGCTGCACTGAGAGCACAATCAACTGCAAACAGAAAATCATGCACCTGCACTCCCTTCACTTTGGTCTTAGCTTGTAACCCTTTCATATTGAAGAACTTACCATCAGTATGGTAGTTGACCTTGATCCTCTGATAATCCTCATTGAAATCATTTGACAACATGGCTGAAAACATCATCCTAAAAAGCATGGGAGAAAGCACACAGCCCTGTTTCACTCCATTGGTCACTGGGAAAGCATGAAAGCACTGTCCACTATCCAGAACCCAGGAACACATGTCACCATGAATTTGATGTACCATATTGATGATCTTCTCCAGGCAACCAAATTTTAATATAATTTTTCATATATCCTCATGACTAACGGTGTCAAAGGCCTTGGTCAGATCTATAAACGTCATGTACAGATCTCTGTTCTGCTCCTTGAATTTCTCCTGGAGTTGTCGGGCAACTAAGGCCATATTAACTCTTCCTTGACCCTTTTGTAAGCCTGGCTCTTAGGGAGATGACCATCTTCCAGGTGAAGGATCAGCCAATTAAGAAGGACTCTAGAAAGAATTTTGCCAGCAATGACTAAGATAAAGACCCCTCTGTGATTGTCACAGGACAATCTATTCCCTTTACCTTTATAGAGATGGACAATGAAGGCATCCTTAAACCCCTGGAGGATAACCTCCTCTTGCCCTATAACCTGGAAATTTCTATCAGTTTTTGTGTGAGAGATGGTCCCCCTGCAATAAATCTCAGCTCGAATAGAATCAGCACCAGGTGATTTGCCACATGAAAGGAGCCTAATGGCCCTCAAAACCTCTTCTTCAGTTGGAAGTTCAGCTAAGGAAGGATTGACTTCAACATGTGGTAAAGGGTCAATGGCCTCAGCATTGATTGATGATTGACTGTTAATAACACTATGAAAGTGTTCAGCCCATCTCTCTAGGATCATGTCCTTATCACTAATCAATGTGGTTCCATCGGCACTGAGTAGCTGTGATGCACCATAGGTTTTTGGTCCATAAATAACTTTCAGGGAATCATAAAAGTACTTTAGATTGTTACTATCAGCATAAAAATAATTTCATCTGCCTTCTTACTGAGCCAGGAATCCTGCATCCCTCTAAGCTGTGCTTGTACTTTGCTTTTGATGGAATTAAATGCTGATTTTTTAGAGGTGGATGAACTATCCTGCTGGTATATGCTGTGGAGTTTTCATTTTTCATTTAGCAGCGTCTGGATTTCCCCATCATTTTCATCAAACCATTCTTGGTGTTTGCCAGTGTTCTGACCCAGATCAGCAAATGAAATGCTGTGCATCAAATCTCTGACAGTTGCCCACTCCTTTTCTGCTCCACTGTTGCCAATTATGTGTTCATTCAACTTTCCCTCCAAGTTAGCAAGAGCTCTAATTTGCTGACATTAATTCTTCTGGTAGTCATTTTGACTTGAGAGCAGTACATTTGATGAATGTGAATATTTAGCTTGGAAAAGATGTCTGTGATCAGTCCAGCACTCTGTACCACACATTGCATTTGTAACTCTCACATCTTGTCTGTCTCATCTCCTTACAATCACATAACCTATTAGATGCCAATGTTTGCTGCAATGGTGCACCCATGAAATTTTATTGCGTTTAACTAAACTGAAAACAGTGTTGGTGATGAGGTCATGTGATGCACAAGTCTTCAGTAGTAAATGACCATTGCTGTTGTTTTCCACTCCATTCCTC
>CM053773.1:45933533-45947958 GCA_028658325.1 Potorous gilbertii
AGTCAACACTCGGGGAGGGACAGGATCAAAAGAGAGAATAGAAACAATTGGGGACAGGATAGGATGGAGGGAAATATAGTTAGTCTTACACAACACAACTATCATGGAAGTCATTTGCAAAACTACACAGATATGGCCTATATTGAATTGCCTGCCTTCCCAAAGGGAATGGGTGGGGAGGGAGGGATGGGGAGAAGTTGGAACAGAGTTTTAGGACCAACTGTTTAGTATTGTTCTTGCTACTAGGAAATAAGAAATACAGGTAATGGGGAATAGAAAGTTATCTGGCCCTACAGGATAGAAGAGAAGATGGGGTAAGGGAAGGGAGGGAGGGAAGATTGGTGATATGGGTAATTAGAATGTCCAGTGTATTGGGGAGGCGGCAGGGGACAAATGGGGAGAAAATTTTGGAACCCAAAATCTTGTGAAAATGAATGTAAAAAGTTAAATAAATTTATTTAAAAAAATACTTTTTCTCTTTTTTATCTCTTTCTTTTACTATTGAGGAATTCTTTTGGGTCTCATGTTGAATCTGAATTTTTCTTTCAGTCTTTGCTTTGGATGGTGACAAGTTATTGTCTTCTTTTGTGTTTGTGTCTTGGTTTTCCTGTCATCATGGTACTTTTTATTGTTAGGTTCTTTTTGTTTGTTTGCTTATTTTTACAATCTACATCTTGACTTTGGACTATATGTTGAGTTTGGTTTTACTCATCTCTGGAGTGATATGTGGTCTGAGCTTATGCTATTTATGTTCTGCTATTTTCACAGCTCTGTTTGAGGATCTGCAAGTTTTCAGTGTTTCCAATGTGGTTTGGCCTGGGTCTTTAAATATTCTATCTCCCCATCTCCTCACTGTATCAGCTAAGAAAATTGCCTCATATTTTAAGAAAAAAAATTGAGATTGTTCACATAAATTCCTTATCTTTCTCATCTTCAACCAATCATATCTCTACTTACACTTTCTCTTCCTTCACCCTTGCCTAATAAAGAGGCCTTACTCCTTACCAAGGTTAACATCTCTACCTATTCAAGCAATCACATTCTAATCTGTCTTCTAGAGATTGCTCTTTGTATCATCCCTACACTTTCACTTTTTTTCAGTCTTTCCCACTCTCTATCAGCTCATTTTATACTGTCTTCAATTTTCCAGTCTCACATTCTGAAGAAAACAAAACAAAAACTTCACTTGATCTTTCCATTCCCACTATTGTTCTATATCTCTTCTGCCAAGAGATATTCTATTTTTCCTCTTTCAAGGAGTTTCTAGCTAAACTCTTTGAGAAGACAATCTCCAGTAAATACTTCTGCTTTCTCCCCCTTTTCTCTCTTTTTTACCCCTCATAATTTGTCTCCTTATCTTGTTATTCTATCAAAACTGCTCTTTCCAAAATTACTATTGATCTCTTAGAGGCCAAACCCAATGACTTTTTATCAGTCCTCATTATCTTTGACCTTTTTCTAGCTTTTGACGGTGTTGATCATTTTCTCCTTGGTATTCTCTTCTCTCTAAGTTTTCAGACTATCACTCTCTCCTGGTTCATCTCCTACATATTTAACTGCTACCTCTTTGTCTTCTTTGATGGATCCTTATGCAGATCAACTCCAAGTATCCCTTAGAGTTCTGTTTTGGGCTATCTTTTCTTTTCCCTCCATTCTACTTCACCTTGTAATTTAATCAGCTCCCATTAATTTGAATATAATCCCTATGTGTTGATTCTCAAATTTATGTATCCTACAACTGCTCTGCTCACCTCCAGTCTTTAACCTCTAACTGCCTTTTAGACATCTGCAACTAGACATATTGTAGATATCCTAAACTCAATGTCAAAATAGAACTTACCACCTTTGTTTCTAAACCCTCCCATACCTCCTGGTTTTATTTATTTATACAAAGGGCAACAACATCTTCCTAGTCCCTTAGACTAAAAACCTAGGAGTAAGCCTGATTTCTTCATTATTTCTCACCTCTCGTATTCAATCTACTGTAAAGGCCTATCAACTTCAGCTTTGCAGTATCTCTCAGTTTCGCCATATCTCTCCTAAATTCCCCCCTTTCACCTCTGATACTGCCAGCACTAGTGCAGGTCTTCATCACTTCATGTATGAATTATTACAATAACCTATTGATGGGTCTGCCTACCTCAAGTTTTTCCACTTTCCGATTTATCCTCCATTCAGCCTCCAAGTTATTTTCTTAGAGTACAGGTCAGATTATGTCACTTCCCTACTTAATAAAACCCTAATGGCTTCCTATCACACCCAGGATCAATACAAAAGCATCTGTTTGGCCTCAAAACCATTTATGCCCTACCCTCCTCCCAGATTTTCAATCTTTTATACTGTGCTCTCCTACAAGCACTCTTCAATCCAGTGGCATTAGCCTCCTGTCTGTTCTATGAACAAGACAGTATCTTTCTACTCTGGGCATTTTTTAACCTTATCCTTATGCCAAAAATATTCTCCCTTATCTTCTCTGGCTACTGACCTCCCACTTTTTGTAGGAAGCCTTCTCAGTCCCTCTTAATTATAGTGCCTTCCCTTTGTTAATTATTTCCTATTCATCCTTTATGTAGCTTGCTCTGTATATATTCATATTTTCTCTCACATTTGATCACAATCTCCTTCATTACAGAGACTGTCTTTTGCCTCTTTTTTAGTTTGTTTGTCTTTTTGTATGCCTTGTGCTTAGTACAGTGCTTGGTATATAGTCAGCACTTAATAAATTTTTATTGATTGATTTCACTCCCATACTGCACTCTGTAAATTCCTGACCTGTTTTGTATACCTTGGCTTGTATATGGTTGAGTTTCCAGAAACTGCCACTGAACTCAGTAACTCCGTAACTCCCCCTGAGAGGTTCTTCAATTTCAAGGAAATTAACCTACTAGCTCACCTTTTTTTGATGTCCTGCCCTGATTTATTTCACTGAGTTACTAATATGTAGAACTAAAGTTTTACAAATGAGTCCCCACTCTGGGCTTAGATTCATACCGTTATCATTCTGGAACTTGTCCCTTGCTCCTTACATTTGCTTCTATTGTCTCTATCCTGACCAAGAACTGATTAATGAACAACAAAGCTGCCAAATGTCAATTGTTCCTGCCTCTGGTTGTAGTGTAGAGGCCCATGCCTGAGCTACTCCTCACTACTGAATTCTCTCATCATAGCTCACTTCACTTCTGCTTACTGCCTCACTGCTACTGTCAACCTGAATTCTTGGTCAGACCTTTTAGTCTATGTTCCTAAGTTGCCCTAGGCTAGAAAACTGACTCCTTGTGCCTTTTTTTCTGGATCAGAATTTGATCTGGTCATTGAGGAGGATGTTAAAGAAATAAGGCAATGTTGTTAACTTATCATTCTACCATACTGACTTTCATCCCCCCACGCCTGCCCCAGTCTGGTTCTATAGCTCTCCCTTACTCACTTGGGAGTCATCACCTTCCTGATGAAATGGTCTTTTGTGAGAAGGAAGAACAGAAAACAACAAAGCACTAGCAAAACGACAACAACAACCGAGTTCCTTTTCATCTAACTCATCCCCAGGTATTGTGATGATAAAAGGTCGTGGAAAGAGACTTTCTGGTGTTTCATTTCATGGTGGAATGAGACGAGAATGTTGCTTGCTATTCTATGACCCCAGTAGTAGCTTGGTAAAGTTGAGACCAATAAAAATTGTCTTTGTCAGTAGGCTAAGGCAGATATGATATAATAGCAAAGGCAAAGAAGAAGCCGATGTGCCTGTACCAAAGTGCCAATTAATTTCTGGCCACTGCTACACTCAAATTTCTCTAATAAACTTCACACACATGGTGAGGAGGAATCCAATTCCTTTCTCTTTTTCCCTTGCTTTTTCCCTCCCTTTATTTTTGCTCTTGCTACGCATCTATTTGGAGACCTTTTGTTGTTGTTATGGCAGTTTAGAAAATCAAACTGCAGTGTCTTTTCTAACAACCCAGCAAATACTAATACTGGCTGTCCAATATTTTTTTCATTTCTATTTAAAATGTTTCCATTGAGTTACATTAGGATAGTCACTATACATAAGCTTAGGAAAAGCAGAAGAAGAAGGGAGGGGGAATAATAGGAAGGGAAGGAGAGAGAGATAGAGAGAGAGAGAACAAACCAATACTGCCCCTTCACTTGGATATAATGTGCTTCATTGATCTTTTTGCATTCTGTGGCCATGCCTCATCATACTGAGGATATAGGATATAAGCATTTGTATCACACTCTATTAGTTCTGTGACATAACAGAATTGAAAATATGGAGTTCTGAGTTGTAATGGGCTGGTCTGATGAACTTCATAAGTTCTATGAATAGGTCCTAGTCAATCAGTCTGCTGGTACTTTGCATTTTCTTCTATAATAAATTGTTCAGCTTCAATGTGAGAAAGAAATCATGTCCTATTTTATTACTAAACTTGGTAACTCAAATCAAAGACCAATGAGACTTCAAAAAAGTGTGCTTCTAAACCGTGACAGCAGCCAACCAACAAGGCTTTAAAAAACATTTTGTAACCTATTTCTCTTTTTTGCTAACTTCATCATTTCATATTTTTCTTAACCCAATGCTTCCTTGCATACTGAGGAAAACAGTTACTAAACCCATATTCTGGCATCAAGTCAACCTAAATTTTTCTAACGGCAAACGGCTTTCTGTTAGACCTGCTTAAGCACTCTACTCTGTCCATGTTATCTTTGCACTGTGCTGCTGAAATGACAAAAGTTTGTTCCAATATATAATTAGGACCTGCAATATAAATTTTATATAATATAATAACATTCATATAAATAGAATTTCACTACTGAAGGAGTCATCTGAAGAGGGTCATTTTATAGATATGGTTTTATCCTAGTTTACACCTTGACCATGGTTGATGACTTGAATACTCAGTGAAAGAATGGACTCATTCCATCTGCTGCCAAAGTAGTTTTCTCTCAATATACTAAGGCAAGGATACTTAAGCCAGGGTCCAATGTGAATGAATGTCTGAGGGACAATGAACTTGGCATGTACGTGTTGAAGAAAAATACATTTAGCATTTCTTTTGTGAATGTAGGTAATAAACTGTAACTGTATCAAGCTTCTGCAGATTGTTGAAGTGTTTTACACACACACACACACACACACACACACACACACACACACACACCTCAAGAACTCTTAGTATAAAGGTTTAGGTTCTTCAGGGTTAAATTCTAGAGAAGCAGTACTTATGCATTACATGAATTTTCTTATGAAAGACAACCAAAAGGAATAATTTCTATTAAAGCTTGTTTTCTTCGATTGAAGGAAAAGTGAAAAAAAAGCTATGAATAAAATCAAAGAACGTTTTTTTTTCCCAAATACATCCTGCCTGATTTCCTCTATGTTCTCTTAGACATGCACAAGTATATGTGCATAAAGACACAAATAAACATGTACCTAGGTAGACTCACATTGCAACCCTGACCAAGGCACAGAAAGACCTGTTTCTCATATCTTCTTATGGATTGCACTGCAATAGAGGGGTGTCAAATACCATCAGTTAAATTAGCAAGGACATTTTCAGTGAAATTGATTTCTTGAGTCTAGAATCCTTGAAATCACTCAAAGTCCTTGTTGCTTTTCAGGTGCCCCATTAATCTTTATAGGGCTCTATTGACATTGCTGCCTGCTGCCTTCTTTCACAGGGCTTAGGGCAGATGTGAGCAGACCACAAAAGGTACAGGGATTCAGTTCTAATTCAACGGAATTCACATTAGACCTTTAAACTGAACAGAAAATGATTTTGAAAGGATTTGTAAAGACAGGGGTGTAAATTACACCAAAGGTGCTGAACACTTCCCTGATGAAGCTGGTGGCAGGGAAGATATTATTGCTTCAATTACCTCTACTTGCCTGTAAGTGTGGTTCGAAATCTAATAAGTATGGGCTTCAAGGCTGAGTAAGCTATTCTCATCCACATGCTGCTTCCTCTGGTGATCATAGAAGTCTAGGAAAAAAAGAAAGTTAGCCTAGACTGGAATTGTGAGGAGGGGGAGGGAAGGAAGTGGACCCAAATCCTAAGACCCCATTTAAAGGGAGACAAAGGGCAATCAATGAAATAGGAGCATAAAGCAGTCAGAAAAGGACAAAAGCTGCAGTCTGACATCCTTTTTTCCCCAGCCCAGGTGGAGTTATAATTGGCAGTCCCAGCTTAGTCATGAATACAGTGTAAAAGAGCCCTTTTCAGAAGGGAAGACAAAGGAAAGGCTTGGGTTTTCAGAGTAGTCAAAGTTCTTTCAGGGGTGAAAAGACTGATAATCAAAATATTCAGGATGGAAGAAGTTGCAGGCTGCAGAAATTATTACTGGATAAAATAACTCCGTGATTAGCTTCTCAGTGACTGTCTAAACCCCACTTTTCAGCTTTCTCCATCTGGGCATTAGACTTACACATGTAGCAATATGCAGTCAGGTAAACATGCTAAGAAATAAAAAAAAATTCTGTCCATATATTTTATTTGGTGTAAAATATCTGACACTGTTATTCAGAAGTAACAGTTTACTAAAAATGTATCTATTTTAAAATATAATTATTATAAAATTAATTACCACTTAATAAAACTATCAAACAAAAATACACACATCAGATCATAAATTCACAATTGTAATATTTCCATAAAGTAAAAATACATAAATTTCAATAATTTTGATAAAAACATTTTGTTAAAGTATTTTGTTCTGAATACACCTTTGCATTCACTTTTCTACTGTGCCTAGTTCTGTTGTAGTCTTTTCAATGTAGCCTGGATCATACTGTATGCTTTTGTGATTTTGCTTTTTTGTTTCTGCATCAGTTAAGAAGGACATGGACTGGACCTGTGATTTCATTAGTTTCAGGAGCTCTTGTGCAAGGAAATCATTCTTTATCAGCAAAGGTTCAGAACCTTCTCTAAAATTTAGGGTCTTTCAGATTTTCCTCTAGTATTGAGAGTTTGAATTACTTGTCAGGGTCACACAGCCAGTATGTGTCAGAGATGAGACTTGAATCTTCCTGGCATCCAGGCCAGGTTTTGTTAACTATGTCCTGTTGCTTCTCAGTATTACTTTACCATCCTTTTCATATTTCATTTGATTCTTCATATTAGTAATTATTATGAAAATATATTTCAGTATGTTAGTATGATAGCTGGATAGAAAAGGGGATAAATCCTGGGCCTGATTTCAGTAAGGTCGGAGTTCATAATGCAGCCTCAGACACTTGTTAGCTATGTGACATTGGGTAAATTGTTAATTTTAAAAAAATCTAAATTCTTTTAAAATTTGATTTTTAATTCTTACTAATTTTTATTGATGATTTCAATTTCTTACATAATCATAGTATCTGATGTAACCCTTACTCTTCCCTCTTTGAGAGTCGTCTCATATGACAAATAGTATTTTGTTTTGCTTTTTTAGAGAGGATAAAATGTCATTATAGCTGATTAATAAATTGAGAAACTCTGAAAATATGTATCAAATGTGTTATACCTGTGAACCTCCCAGTTCCACAAAGGGATAAGTTGGATGTGTCTTCATACCTCTTCATTCAAATCCTAATTGATCTTTATAATTTTATTACATTTGTTTTGATTTTTTCCATGTTATTATTCCTTCTATTTACAGTGTTGCAGTTACTGTATATATTGGTTTCTTTCTTCTCTTCACTTCACTGTACCTCAGTTCCTATAGATCTTTCCATTTTTCTTTGTATCCCTCACACACATAATTTCTTACAATACTATAGTATTAGATTGCATTCACACACCACAATTTGTTTAGCCATTCCCCAAATAATAAAATCTACATTGTTTCCAGTTTTTATCTATGATAAAAACTATTGCTATAAATATTTTGGACTAAGTGGGGATATTTTTCTTATTAATTTACTTTCTTGAGGTGTAGACACAGTAATGTAGTCTCTAGTTAAAAGGGTATGGATATTTTAGTCACTTCATTTGCTTATTTCCAACTTGCTTTCCAAAATATCTGTACCATTTCACAACTCTACTAGCACTATATTAGTGTGACTATTTTCCAAAAATAATTTCAGAATTGATTGTTGCTATTTTGGGGTAACTTTTGTCAATTTGCAGGAAGTGTGGTGAAGCCTCAGAGTTGTTTTGATATGTGTTTTTCTTATTAGTTATTGGGAATATTTTCTTTCATGTGACTGAATAATTTTTAGTGCCTCTTTTAACAAATGTCTGTTCATATCCTTTGACTAATTATCTATTGGGATTTAGTTTTATCTGTCTGTCTACCTACCTATATGTATGTATATATATATATATATATATATATGTATATATATGAATGGTTATTACTTAAATATTCATAAAAATATATTTATCCCTATGCATATGTATATATATATGTGTGTGTAATGTATGTATATATATATATATATATACATACATTACACATATATGTAGGTATATTTATGGAAGTAGCTAGATGACTCGGTGGGTAGAGCATTGAACTTCAAGTCAGGAAGACCTGAGTTCAAATTCATCCTCACATACGTATTAGTTGTGTGATTCTGGGTAAATCACTTAAAGTCTGTGTGCCTTAATCACTGGAGAAAGAAACAGCAAACCATTCCAGTATCTGCCAAAAACAAAACAAAACTCATAGACTGTACTGGTGTGCTCTGGTTCATGGGATCATAGAGTCATTACACATGCACACACACACACACACACACACACACACACACACACACACAGAGTGTATGTATCTTGGATCACAAACCCTCATTAGAGAAATCTGATACAAAGATATTTTTTCGTGTTTGCTTCCTTTCTTATCCTTGACATATTGATGTTGTCTGTACACAAGTTTTCAGTTTCAAGTAATCAAAATTATCTATTTTATCTTTTGTAATTGCTTCTACCTCTTGTTTGGTTAAGATTACATTTCTTACACATAGCTGTGAGAGTTATATTTCTCTTCTATTTTTTTTAACAGTAGGATATTTAACCTTCTGATCATGTATTTATTTGGAATGTATTGCAGAATGTGGTTGTAAGAAGTTTATCTAAGCCTTATTTCTGTTGGACTTCTTTTCAGTCTTTCCAGAAGGTTTTATCAGAGAGCTTTTCTGTAGGTAATTTATGTTTTCCCCTTTATCAAATATTTTTTTTATTGAGTACTATTGTTTTTTAATCTCCCTTGGCTGGTCTGTTCCATTGCTCTCTATTTTTTAAAGCAATAGCAGATGGCTTTGATGATTACTGCTTTATAAAAAGTTTGAGGTCTGGAAATACTGTTCTCCCTTTGTTCTTAACTATTCTCATCATCTCCCTTGATATTTTCAAACTTCTGATTTTTCAAACACATGTAATTATTACTTCTATCAAGCTTTGGGAAGCATCCTCTTACTAGAGCACTAAAGGTATTAATTGTATAGTAAGTATTGGCATGGCTTAACCATGAACAATGAATATCCCTCCAGCTATTTCTATGTTCTTCAATTACTTAGAGAATATTCTTCCAGTTATTTATAGTTTTCTTTAATTGTTTAGGAAATATTACTCCTGCTATTTAGTTTGTTCTTTAATGTCCCTAGATACTTTATGCATTGTGCAGTCATTTGGAGGGTGATTTTGGGGCAAGTAATTTAATCCTCCCATTTGCTTCAGTTTCCTCACCTTTAAAAAAGGATCATAATTTAGCACCTGCCTCCCAGAAGTGAGGATCAAATGAGAATATTTGTAATGCATTTAGCACAGCACAGAGTCTAGCACATAGTAGGAGCTGAATAAATGATTTCCCCCTTCTCTTTAATATGATACAAATTATTTATCTATTTTCCAATTCCCGATTTAGAGAATACAGGATGTTTTTTTCTTTATTAAAAATAGAGAACCTATAAATATTTTTGCACATATTGATATTTTCCAACCACAATTCT
Organism: Potorous gilbertii; assembly: GCA_028658325.1. Classification (NCBI taxonomy): domain Eukaryota; kingdom Metazoa; phylum Chordata; class Mammalia; order Diprotodontia; family Potoroidae; genus Potorous; species Potorous gilbertii. The sequence goes on from CM053773.1 coordinate 45,943,453, forward strand.
ATATAATAATATTTAAAAGATTAATTTTATAATTGTTGATATCTTACCAAATGGAAATGAGCACTTAAGTGTAATTATGGCAGAGTTGGTGACTTCTGTGTTCAATAATAATTTGGGCATTTATTTTGACCTTTCCAATTTTCAAATACCTTAATATGCATTGTTCCTTTTCAAACTCCTGATAATTTGTTTTACTTACCCCAATTACAGGTAAGAAAACAGAGACTCAGGGATATTAAATGCTTCTCCAAATTCACACGGTAGACTAGTGAAGGAATTGGATTTGAATTCAGTGATGCTGTCAATATTTTTACTTCTATGTGATAATATACACAAAATTAAGAGTGGAAAAAATAAACAGTAAAAGAATTTTTTAAGTATCCTTGTCCTTTGCTTGGGGACTAATAGAAAAGAATGTAAAATCTTCAGATAAAATTATTTTCTCCAAAGAAGAAACTTCTTTCATGTTAGAATGAGAGAAATTAGATATAGACAGATAGATAAAAAGGATTTATACCATTTTCAAGGTAATTTACTTTCAGTGCTTACTTTTTTACTTTATTTTCTGTATTAAGCCCTGTAAAAGCTCTCCTGATTAAGTTCCCCCAGAATTTCTGAGTGTGGTAGTCCAAAGCACACATGGATTTGGCCATAAAATACACTTTATTCCTCTTTTCAAAACAAAAAAAAAATCAAAAAAATCTGGAAATGCATAAAAAAGGCTTGCTACTGAGGAGAAGCTTTTTACAACATCTTGTAATAACCCAGTTTCATAAAGAATAACTATAGGGGAAAGAATCAGATACCTACACCATAAATTAAGCAGAAGAAAATATTCATTTTCCGTTTTAAGGAGTGCATAAGAGCCGTAACAATCATGCTGTCAATGAGGACATGGATGAAAGTGATGTATTATAGTGAAATCCTGAAATGGTTTCATTTACTCTTCAGCATGCTAGTATCAAGGGGGAAAAGGGAGGGCAAGAAGGGAAGGAGTTAGTGCAACCTAATTCTATGAATGTTTATGTGACCTGAAGTCATTTTAAACTAAAATATTTGAAAGAAATATTTTTATAGATCTTTAAAAAGTGTTTGAATGTGATCATCTATAATCATGTCAATATATGAAAGAAATTCTATTAAGTGTATCACCTATTCTTCCTCTTGGATCTTCTTGGCTGTTTTTACCCATGGGCAGAGTATATGGATTCCTCTATTGTATAATTTGGAGGAGATATAGGATAATTCCCCGTCCAAAAACACCTCTGACATCTAACACCCATGTGACCTGAAATTTTATCATTACTTATTTATTCCCTCACATGAACAACTATTTCCTTTTAAAATGAACATAGTATAGCAGAGATCTGTCATGTTTATCGGTCTCTTAGGTCATGCGTAGCTTTAGAGCAGTAATTTTACTTTAGTATGGAATATATTAGGTTGCTTTCTTTTCTGAGACCGGCTGTGAATAGAGTGTCAAGGAAATGGGAACTCTAGTCCTAGAATTTTGGCTTCTGAGGCACTCACTGCTTGTTTGTAGAACTGGGGACAGATAGCTGAAAAGCCAATGTGGGCAGGAGAAAAGGACAGGTCATGCAACAGTGGGAATGGACCAGGGTGTTAACCATTTTTCTTAGGTCTGTTTCAATTGTCTCTTAAATTATAAAGTATCAATGATCAGTGACAAAATATCCATCATTTCATGGCTAAAAGTAGCTTAAACATTGCTCTGAACCCTGGTTTCTTCATCTATACAGGGATAATGACTTGGTCTGTTATTTTATTGGTAAAGGGAAGTCCAAGATGAGTTAACTTTCTTTGCCAATTCAGGTTGATGTTTTCTCAAAGTTTTATTCTTAGAACAGTGGTGTCAAATACTCACTAGCCAGACACATAAGGCCCACAACAATCCTGAGTGCAACCTGAATCAGATTTTAAATGTATTTGGGAAATACTTAAAATAAATAACATACCATAAAACATAGATAATGTGAATATGTGATTTTCTAAGTCACTATGTGACCAACAAGGATTTTCATATATGATTTAATGACCCCCTTTCTCATCAAGTTTTCCACTGCTGCCCCAGAACACTGAGAGATTATTTACTTTGCCCAGGGCCAGCATGAGTCAACAGCAGTAGTTCAATGTATAGAGATCTTTCTGGTTTCCTGATTGGCTCAGCTGTCTACCTTCCCACTATGCCACGTGGCTTTTCTCTGTAATTCAAGTAATTATTGCCATTATTCTTCACAGAGTTGTATCCAATCTGGTAATGCATGCAGGGAACTTTCCAAACTTTAAGAGATGTTTAGGCCCAATTCAATTAGCTATTCTTTGCAATATTTACATGGTTATTAATATCATTTAGCTATTTGTAATTATCATTGCTATTGTTGCTGTTAATACCTAGCATTGACATAGCATTTGAAGGCTTATAAAACACTTTATACAGGAAGTTATTTATTCCTCTCAACAATCTTGCCAGGTAGGCGCATATGGAAATTGAGGCAGAGAGAAGTTGTGCCTTACCCAAGTCACAAGTAATAAAGTGTCTGAGGAAGGATTTGAAATCATGTTTTCCAGAATCCAAGCACAACTCAACTAATTTTGAAAATTAAATGACGCCAAGGTAGGGTGCTTAGAATAAAAGGGGTCCCAGGTTGACAAGGGGAGACTTTTATTGTTGATAGAACAGGACCTCATTGATTTAAAATGAACGTGTTGCATGGAAAAGGAAAGAAAAAGTTCTGACCTTCAGAACTGGCCCAAAGCCCTTGGAATGCAGAAAATATAGTACTGTTTCTAGTGCTCAAGATGAAATTCATGGCTGAGAAAACCTAGAGAGAGTCTAGCAAGGAGGATCATGATTTAGTCATCTGAATAGAATAGAAGCTGGAGGTGTAAGAGTAGCACACAGGTCTTGTGAAATCACATCCCATCCCTCTCCTTCCTGATTGGTTTAGTAATATTGCGTTTTTCTCCTTGTTGGTAGACAGAGGACTAGAAGGTTCATTTGATCTAACCTTTTCTCCCTAAAGAGCAAAGGCATATTTACCTACTCTCTTCCTCCTATTGGATGAGGATTAGAAAGATCTTTTCTTTTTCCAGGTAGGCAAAGGAACACTTATTCTGAAATAGAAAGATCTGAGTTCAAATCCTGCCTCTTACGTTTCCTACATGTGTAGAAAAATTTCTTAGTCAAATTTCTTAACTTCCCTGGGTTTCAATTTCCATATGTCTAAGATGAAGAATTTGGACAATATGGCCTCTGAGGTCCTATATGATTTTAGATATGTGACATTATCCTGATTCTTCGATCTCCATCTTTTCCTGGTGGCTGTATGGGCTCTATTCTTTGAATAGATATGATTGATCATCCATTTCCAGCCTTTATGCTGGGAGTCGTCCATGTTTATATCACTAAGAATACTGTTAAAGATCAAATTCTACACTTACAGAAGTAAGTGGCTCTTAGGGAGATGACCATCTTCCAGGTGAAGGATCAGCCAATTAAGAAGGATTCTAGAAAGAATTTTGCCAGCAATGACTAAGATAAAGACCCCTCTGTGATTGTCACAGGACAATCTATTCCCTTTACCTTTATAGAGATGGACAATGAAGGAATCTTTGAACCCCTGGGGGATAACCTCCTCTTGCCCTATAACCTGGAAATTTCTATCAGTTTTTGTGTGAGAGATGGTCCCCCTGCAATAAATCTCAGCTCGAATAGAATCAGCACCAGGTGATTTGCCACATGAAAGGAGCCTAATGGCCCTCAAAACCTCTTCTTCAGTTGGAAGTTCAGCTAAGGAAGGATTGACTTCAACATGTGGTAAAGGGTCAATGGCCTCAGCATTGATTGATGATTGACTGTTAATAACACTATGAAAGTGTTCAGCCCATCTCTCTAGGATCATGTCCTTATCACTAATCAATGTGGTTCCATTGGCACTGAGTAGCTGTGATGCACCATAGGTTTTTGGTCCATAAATAACTTTCAGGGAATCATAAAAGTACTTTAGATTGTTACTATCAGCATAAAACTAAATTTCATCTGCCTTCTTACTGAGCCAGGAATCCTGCCTCCCTCTAAGCTGTGCTTGTACTTTGCTTTTGATGGAATTAAATGCTGATTTTTTAGAGGTGGATGAACTATCCTGCTGGTATATGCTGTGGAGTTTTCATTTTTCATTTAGCAGCTTCTGGATTTCCCCATCATTTTCATCAAACCATTCTTGGTGTTTGCCAGTGTTCTGACCCAGATCAGCAAATGAAGTGCTGTGCATCAAATCTCTGACAGCTGCCCACTCCCTTTTCTGCTCCACTGTTGCCAATTATGTGTTCGTTCAACTTTCCCTCCAAGTTAGCAAGAGCTCTAATTTGTTGACGTTAATTCTTCTGGTAGTCATTTTGACTTGGGAGCAGCACATTTGATGAATGTGAATATTTAGCTTGAAAAAGATGTCTGTGATCAGTCCAGCACTCTGTACCACACATTGC
>CM053773.1:45954195-45968819 GCA_028658325.1 Potorous gilbertii
GAGGAATGGAGTGGAAAACAACAGCAATGGTCATTTACTACTGAAGACTTGTGCATCACATGACCTCATCACCAACACTGTTTTCAGTTTAGTTAAATGCAATAAAATTTCATGGGTGCACCATTGCAGCAAACATTGGCATCTAATAGGTTATGTGATTGTAAGGAGATGAGACAGACAAGATGTGCGAGTTCCAAATGCAATGTGTGGTACAGAGTGCTGGACTGATCACAGACATCTTTTTCAAGCTAAATATTCACATTCATCAAATGTGCTGCTCCCAAGTCAAAATGACTACCAGAAGAATTAACGTCAACAAATTAGAGCTCTTGCTAACTTGGAGGGAAAGTTGAACGAACACATAATTGGCAACAGTGGAGCAGAAAAGGGAGTGGGCAGCTGTCAGAGATTTGATGCACAGCACTTCATTTGCTGATCTGGGTCAGAACACTGGCAAACACCAAGAATGGTTTGATGAAAATGATGGGGAAATCCAGAAGCTGCTAAATGAAAAATGAAAACTCCACAGCATATACCAGCAGGATAGTTCATCCACCTCTAAAAAATCAGCATTTAATTCCATCAAAAGCAAAGTACAAGCACAGCTTAGAGGGAGGCAGGATTCCTGGCTCAGTAAGAAGGCAGATGAAATTTAGTTTTATGCTGATAGTAACAATCTAAAGTACTTTTATGATTCCCTGAAAGTTATTTATGGACCAAAAACCTATGGTGCATCACAGCTACTCAGTGCCAATGGAACCACATTGATTAGTGATAAGGACATGATCCTAGAGAGATGGGCTGAACACTTTCATAGTGTTATTAACAGTCAATCATCAATCAATGCTGAGGCCATTGACCCTTTACCACATGTTGAAGTCAATCCTTCCTTAGCTGAACTTCCAACTGAAGAAGAGGTTTTGAGGGCCATTAGGCTCCTTTCATGTGGCAAATCACCTGGTGCTGATTCTATTCGAGCTGAGATTTATTGCAGGGGGACCATCTCTCACACAAAAACTGATAGAAATTTCCAGGTTATAGGGCAAGAGGAGGTTATCCCCCAGGGGTTCAAAGATTCCTTCATTGTCCATCTCTATAAAGGTAAAGGGAATAGATTGTCCTGTGACAATCACAGAGGGGTCTTTATCTTAGTCATTGCTGGCAAAATTCTTTCTAGAATCCTTCTTAATTGGCTGATCCTTCACCTGGAAGATGGTCATCTCCCTAAGAGCCACTTACTTCTGTAAGTGTAGAATTTGATCTTTAACAGTATTCTTAGTGATATAAACATGGACGACTCCCAGCATAAAGGCTGGAAATGGATGATCAATCATATCTATTCAAAGAATAGAGCCCATACAGCCACCAGGAAAAGATGGAGATCGAAGAATCAGGATAATGTCACATATCTAAAATCATATAGGACCTCAGAGGCCATATTGTCCAAATTCTTCATCTTAGACATATGGAAATTGAAACCCAGGGAAGTTAAGAAATTTGACTAAGAAATTTTTCTACACATGTAGGAAACGTAAGAGGCAGGATTTGAACTCAGATCTTTCTATTTCAGAATAAGTGTTCCTTTGCCTACCTGGAAAAAGAAAAGATCTTTCTAATCCTCATCCAATAGGAGGAAGAGAGTAGGTAAATATGCCTTTGCTCTTTAGGGAGAAAAGGTTAGATCAAATGAACCTTCTAGTCCTCTGTCTACCAACAAGGAGAAAAACGCAATATTACTAAACCAATCAGGAAGGAGAGGGATGGGATGTGATTTCACAAGACCTGTGTGCTACTCTTACACCTCCAGCTTCTATTCTATTCAGATGACTAAATCATGATCCTCCTTGCTAGACTCTCTCTAGGTTTTCTCAGCCATGAATTTCATCTTGAGCACTAGAAACAGTACTATATTTTCTGCATTCCAAGGGCTTTGGGCCAGTTCTGAAGGTCAGAACTTTTTCTTTCCTTTTCCATGCAACACGTTCATTTTAAATCAATGAGGTCCTGTTCTATCAACAATAAAAGTCTCCCCTTGTCAACCTGGGACCCCTTTTATTCTAAGCACCCTACCTTGGCGTCATTTAATTTTCAAAATTAGTTGAGTTGTGCTTGGATTCTGGAAAACATGATTTCAAATCCTTCCTCAGACACTTTATTACTTGTGACTTGGGTAAGGCACAACTTCTCTCTGCCTCAATTTCCATATGCGCCTACCTGGCAAGATTGTTGAGAGGAATAAATAACTTCCTGTATAAAGTGTTTTATAAGCCTTCAAATGCTATGTCAATGCTAGGTATTAACAGCAACAATAGCAATGATAATTACAAATAGCTAAATGATATTAATAACCATGTAAATATTGCAAAGAATAGCTAATTGAATTGGGCCTAAACATCTCTTAAAGTTTGGAAAGTTCCCTGCATGCATTACCAGATTGGATACAACTCTGTGAAGAATAATGGCAATAATTACTTGAATTACAGAGAAAAGCCACGTGGCATAGTGGGAAGGTAGACAGCTGAGCCAATCAGGAAACCAGAAAGATCTCTATACATTGAACTACTGCTGTTGACTCATGCTGGCCCTGGGCAAAGTAAATAATCTCTCAGTGTTCTGGGGCAGCAGTGGAAAACTTGATGAGAAAGGGGGTCATTAAATCATATATGAAAATCCTTGTTGGTCACATAGTGACTTAGAAAATCACATATTCACATTATCTATGTTTTATGGTATGTTATTTATTTTAAGTATTTCCCAAATACATTTAAAATCTGATTCAGGTTGCACTCAGGATTGTTGTGGGCCTTATGTGTCTGGCTAGTGAGTATTTGACACCACTGTTCTAAGAATAAAACTTTGAGAAAACATCAACCTGAATTGGCAAAGAAAGTTAACTCATCTTGGACTTCCCTTTACCAATAAAATAACAGACCAAGTCATTATCCCTGTATAGATGAAGAAACCAGGGTTCAGAGCAATGTTTAAGCTACTTTTAGCCATGAAATGATGGATATTTTGTCACTGATCATTGATACTTTATAATTTAAGAGACAATTGAAACAGACCTAAGAAAAATGGTTAACACCCTGGTCCATTCCCACTGTTGCATGACCTGTCCTTTTCTCCTGCCCACATTGGCTTTTCAGCTATCTGTCCCCAGTTCTACAAACAAGCAGTGAGTGCCTCAGAAGCCAAAATTCTAGGACTAGAGTTCCCATTTCCTTGACACTCTATTCACAGCCGGTCTCAGAAAAGAAAGCAACCTAATATATTCCATACTAAAGTAAAATTACTGCTCTAAAGCTACGCATGACCTAAGAGACCGATAAACATGACAGATCTCTGCTATACTATGTTCATTTTAAAAGGAAATAGTTGTTCATGTGAGGGAATAAATAAGTAATGATAAAATTTCAGGTCACATGGGTGTTAGATGTCAGAGGTGTTTTTGGACGGGGAATTATCCTATATCTCCTCCAAATTATACAATAGAGGAATCCATATACTCTGCCCATGGGTAAAAACAGCCAAGAAGATCCAAGAGGAAGAATAGGTGATACACTTAATAGAATTTCTTTCATATATTGACATGATTATAGATGATCACATTCAAACACTTTTTAAAGATCTATAAAAATATTTCTTTCAAATATTTTAGTTTAAAATGACTTCAGGTCACATAAACATTCATAGAATTAGGTTGCACTAACTCCTTCCCTTCTTGCCCTCCCTTTTCCCCCTTGATACTAGCATGCTGAAGAGTAAATGAAACCATTTCAGGATTTCACTATAATACATCACTTTCATCCATGTCCTCATTGACAGCATGATTGTTACGGCTCTTATGCACTCCTTAAAACGGAAAATGAATATTTTCTTCTGCTTAATTTATGGTGTAGGTATCTGATTCTTTCCCCTATAGTTATTCTTTATGAAACTGGGTTATTACAAGATGTTGTAAAAAGCTTCTCCTCAGTAGCAAGCCTTTTTTATGCATTTCCAGATTTTTTTGATTTTTTTTTTGTTTTGAAAAGAGGAATAAAGTGTATTTTATGGCCAAATCCATGTGTGCTTTGGACTACCACACTCAGAAATTCTGGGGGAACTTAATCAGGAGAGCTTTTACAGGGCTTAATACAGAAAATAAAGTAAAAAAGTAAGCACTGAAAGTAAATTACCTTGAAAATGGTATAAATCCTTTTTATCTATCTGTCTATATCTAATTTCTCTCATTCTAACATGAAAGAAGTTTCTTCTTTGGAGAAAATAATTTTATCTGAAGATTTTACATTCTTTTCTATTAGTCCCCAAGCAAAGGACAAGGATACTTAAAAAATTCTTTTACTGTTTATTTTTTCCACTCTTAATTTTGTGTATATTATCACATAGAAGTAAAAATATTGACAGCATCACTGAATTCAAATCCAATTCCTTCACTAGTCTACCGTGTGAATTTGGAGAAGCATTTAATATCCCTGAGTCTCTGTTTTCTTACCTGTAATTGGGGTAAGTAAAACAAATTATCAGGAGTTTGAAAAGGAACAATGCATATTAAGGTATTTGAAAATTGGAAAGGTCAAAATAAATGCCCAAATTATTATTGAACACAGAAGTCACCAACTCTGCCATAATTACACTTAAGTGCTCATTTCCATTTGGTAAGATATCAACAATTATAAAATTAATCTTTTAAATATTATTATATAGAATTGTGGTTGGAAAATATCAATATGTGCAAAAATATTTATAGGTTCTCTATTTTTAATAAAGAAAAAAACATCCTGTATTCTCTAAATCGGGAATTGGAAAATAGATAAATAATTTGTATCATATTAAAGAGAAGGGGGAAATCATTTATTCAGCTCCTACTATGTGCTAGACTCTGTGCTGTGCTAAATGCATTACAAATATTCTCATTTGATCCTCACTTCTGGGAGGCAGGTGCTAAATTATGATCCTTTTTTAAAGGTGAGGAAACTGAAGCAAATGGGAGGATTAAATTACTTGCCCCAAAATCACCCTCCAAATGACTGCACAATGCATAAAGTATCTAGGGACATTAAAGAACAAACTAAATAGCAGGAGTAATATTTCCTAAACAATTAAAGAAAACTATAAATAACTGGAAGAATATTCTCTAAGTAATTGAAGAACATAGAAATAGCTGGAGGGATATTCATTGTTCATGGTTAAGCCATGCCAATACTTACTATACAATTAATACCTTTAGTGCTCTAGTAAGAGGATGCTTCCCAAAGCTTGATAGAAGTAATAATTACATGTGTTTGAAAAATCAGAAGTTTGAAAATATCAAGGGAGATGATGAGAATAGTTAAGAACAAAGGGAGAACAGTATTTCCAGACCTCAAACTTTTTATAAAGCAGTAATCATCAAAGCCATCTGCTATTGCTTTAAAAAATAGAGAGCAATGGAACAGACCAGCCAAGGGAGATTAAAAAACAATAGTACTCAATAAAAAAAATATTTGATAAAGGGGAAAACATAAATTACCTACAGAAAAGCTCTCTGATAAAACCTTCTGGAAAGACTGAAAAGAAGTCCAACAGAAATAAGGCTTAGATAAACTTCTTACAACCACATTCTGCAATACATTCCAAATAAATACATGATCAGAAGGTTAAATATCCTACTGTTAAAAAAAATAGAAGAGAAATATAACTCTCACAGCTATGTGTAAGAAATGTAATCTTAACCAAACAAGAGGTAGAAGCAATTACAAAAGATAAAATAGATAATTTTGATTACTTGAAACTGAAAACTTGTGTACAGACAACATCAATATGTCAAGGATAAGAAAGGAAGCAAACACGAAAAAATATCTTTGTATCAGATTTCTCTAATGAGGGTTTGTGATCCAAGATACATACACTCTGTGTGTGTGTGTGTGTGTGTGTGTGTGTGTGTGTGTGTGTGCATGTGTAATGACTCTATGATCCCATGAACCAGAGCACACCAGTACAGTCTATGAGTTTTGTTTTGTTTTTGGCAGATACTGGAATGGTTTGCTGTTTCTTTCTCCAGTGATTAAGGCACACAGACTTTAAGTGATTTACCCAGAATCACACAACTAATACGTATGTGAGGATGAATTTGAACTCAGGTCTTCCTGACTTGAAGTTCAATGCTCTACCCACCGAGTCATCTAGCTACTTCCATAAATATACCTACATATATGTGTAATGTATGTATATATATATATATATATACATACATTACACACACATATATATATACATATGCATAGGGATAAATATATTTTTATGAATATTTAAGTAATAACCATTCATATATATACATATATATATATATATATATATATACATACATATAGGTAGGTAGACAGACAGATAAAACTAAATCCCAATAGATAATTAGTCAAAGGATATGAACAGACATTTGTTAAAAGAGGCACTAAAAATTATTCAGTCACATGAAAGAAAATATTCCCAATAACTAATAAGAAAAACACATATCAAAACAACTCTGAGGCTTCACCACACTTCCTGCAAATTGACAAAAGTTACCCCAAAATAGCAACAATCAATTCTGAAATTATTTTTGGAAAATAGTCACACTAATATAGTGCTAGTAGAGTTGTGAAATGGTACAGATATTTTGGAAAGCAAGTTGGAAATAAGCAAATGAAGTGACTAAAATATCCATACCCTTTTAACTAGAGACTACATTACTGTGTCTACACCTCAAGAAAGTAAATTAATAAGAAAAATATCCCCACTTAGTCCAAAATATTTATAGCAATAGTTTTTATCATAGATAAAAACTGGAAACAATGTAGATTTTATTATTTGGGGAATGGCTAAACAAATTGTGGTGTGTGAATGCAATCTAATACTATAGTATTGTAAGAAATTATGTGTGTGAGGGATACAAAGAAAAATGGAAAGATCTATAGGAACTGAGGTACAGTGAAGTGAAGAGAAGAAAGAAACCAATATATACAGTAACTGCAACACTGTAAATAGAAGGAATAATAACATGGAAAAAATCAAAACAAATGTAATAAAATTATAAAGATCAATTAGGATTTGAATGAAGAGGTATGAAGACACATCCAACTTATCCCTTTGTGGAACTGGGAGGTTCACAGGTATAACACATTTGATACATATTTTCAGAGTTTCTCAATTTATTAATCAGCTATAATGACATTTTATCCTCTCTAAAAAAGCAAAACAAAATACTATTTGTCATATGAGACGACTCTCAAAGAGGGAAGAGTAAGGGTTACATCAGATACTATGATTATGTAAGAAATTGAAATCATCAATAAAAATTAGTAAGAATTAAAAATCAAATTTTAAAAGAATTTAGATTTTTTTAAAATTAACAATTTACCCAATGTCACATAGCTAACAAGTGTCTGAGGCTGCATTATGAACTCCGACCTTACTGAAATCAGGCCCAGGATTTATCCCCTTTTCTATCCAGCTATCATACTAACATACTGAAATATATTTTCATAATAATTACTAATATGAAGAATCAAATGAAATATGAAAAGGATGGTAAAGTAATACTGAGAAGCAACAGGACATAGTTAACAAAACCTGGCCTGGATGCCAGGAAGATTCAAGTCTCATCTCTGACACATACTGGCTGTGTGACCCTGACAAGTAATTCAAACTCTCAATACTAGAGGAAAATCTGAAAGACCCTAAATTTTAGAGAAGGTTCTGAACCTTTGCTGATAAAGAATGATTTCCTTGCACAAGAGCTCCTGAAACTAATGAAATCACAGGTCCAGTCCATGTCCTTCTTAACTGATGCAGAAACAAAAAAGCAAAATCACAAAAGCATACAGTATGATCCAGGCTACATTGAAAAGACTACAACAGAACTAGGCACAGTAGAAAAGTGAATGCAAAGGTGTATTCAGAACAAAATACTTTAACAAAATGTTTTTATCAAAATTATTGAAATTTATGTATTTTTACTTTATGGAAATATTACAATTGTGAATTTATGATCTGATGTGTGTATTTTTGTTTGATAGTTTTATTAAGTGGTAATTAATTTTATAATAATTATATTTTAAAATAGATACATTTTTAGTAAACTGTTACTTCTGAATAACAGTGTCAGATATTTTACACCAAATAAAATATATGGACAGAATTTTTTTTTATTTCTTAGCATGTTTACCTGACTGCATATTGCTACATGTGTAAGTCTAATGCCCAGATGGAGAAAGCTGAAAAGTGGGGTTTAGACAGTCACTGAGAAGCTAATCACGGAGTTATTTTATCCAGTAATAATTTCTGCAGCCTGCAACTTCTTCCATCCTGAATATTTTGATTATCAGTCTTTTCACCCCTGAAAGAACTTTGACTACTCTGAAAACCCAAGCCTTTCCTTTGTCTTCCCTTCTGAAAAGGGCTCTTTTACACTGTATTCATGACTAAGCTGGGACTGCCAATTATAACTCCACCTGGGCTGGGGAAAAAAGGATGTCAGACTGCAGCTTTTGTCCTTTTCTGACTGCTTTATGCTCCTATTTCATTGATTGCCCTTTGTCTCCCTTTAAATGGGGTCTTAGGATTTGGGTCCACTTCCTTCCCTCCCCCTCCTCACAATTCCAGTCTAGGCTAACTTTCTTTTTTTCCTAGACTTCTATGATCACCAGAGGAAGCAGCATGTGGATGAGAATAGCTTACTCAGCCTTGAAGCCCATACTTATTAGATTTCGAACCACACTTACAGGCAAGTAGAGGTAATTGAAGCAATAATATCTTCCCTGCCACCAGCTTCATCAGGGAAGTGTTCAGCACCTTTGGTGTAATTTACACCCCTGTCTTTACAAATCCTTTCAAAATCATTTTCTGTTCAGTTTAAAGGTCTAATGTGAATTCCGTTGAATTAGAACTGAATCCCTGTACCTTTTGTGGTCTGCTCACATCTGCCCTAAGCCCTGTGAAAGAAGGCAGCAGGCAGCAATGTCAATAGAGCCCTATAAAGATTAATGGGGCACCTGAAAAGCAACAAGGACTTTGAGTGATTTCAAGGATTCTAGACTCAAGAAATCAATTTCACTGAAAATGTCCTTGCTAATTTAACTGATGGTATTTGACACCCCTCTATTGCAGTGCAATCCATAAGAAGATATGAGAAACAGGTCTTTCTGTGCCTTGGTCAGGGTTGCAATGTGAGTCTACCTAGGTACATGTTTATTTGTGTCTTTATGCACATATACTTGTGCATGTCTAAGAGAACATAGAGGAAATCAGGCAGGATGTATTTGGGAAAAAAAAACGTTCTTTGATTTTATTCATAGCTTTTTTTTCACTTTTCCTTCAATCGAAGAAAACAAGCTTTAATAGAAATTATTCCTTTTGGTTGTCTTTCATAAGAAAATTCATGTAATGCATAAGTACTGCTTCTCTAGAATTTAACCCTGAAGAACCTAAACCTTTATACTAAGAGTTCTTGAGGTGTGTGTGTGTGTGTGTGTGTGTGTGTGTGTGTGTGTGTGTGTAAAACACTTCAACAATCTGCAGAAGCTTGATACAGTTACAGTTTATTACCTACATTCACAAAAGAAATGCTAAATGTATTTTTCTTCAACACGTACATGCCAAGTTCATTGTCCCTCAGACATTCATTCACATTGGACCCTGGCTTAAGTATCCTTGCCTTAGTATATTGAGAGAAAACTACTTTGGCAGCAGATGGAATGAGTCCATTCTTTCACTGAGTATTCAAGTCATCAACCATGGTCAAGGTGTAAACTAGGATAAAACCATATCTATAAAATGACCCTCTTCAGATGACTCCTTCAGTAGTGAAATTCTATTTATATGAATGTTATTATATTATATAAAATTTATATTGCAGGTCCTAATTATATATTGGAACAAACTTTTGTCATTTCAGCAGCACAGTGCAAAGATAACATGGACAGAGTAGAGTGCTTAAGCAGGTCTAACAGAAAGCCGTTTGCCGTTAGAAAAATTTAGGTTGACTTGATGCCAGAATATGGGTTTAGTAACTGTTTTCCTCAGTATGCAAGGAAGCATTGGGTTAAGAAAAATATGAAATGATGAAGTTAGCAAAAAAGAGAAATAGGTTACAAAATGTTTTTTAAAGCCTTGTTGGTTGGCTGCTGTCACGGTTTAGAAGCACACTTTTTTGAAGTCTCATTGGTCTTTGATTTGAGTTACCAAGTTTAGTAATAAAATAGGACATGATTTCTTTCTCACATTGAAGCTGAACAATTTATTATAGAAGAAAATGCAAAGTACCAGCAGACTGATTGACTAGGACCTATTCATAGAACTTATGAAGTTCATCAGACCAGCCCATTACAACTCAGAACTCCATATTTTCAATTCTGTTATGTCACAGAACTAATAGAGTGTGATACAAATGCTTATATCCTATATCCTCAGTATGATGAGGCATGGCCACAGAATGCAAAAAGATCAATGAAGCACATTATATCCAAGTGAAGGGGCAGTATTGGTTTGTTCTCTCTCTCTCTATCTCTCTCTCCTTCCCTTCCTATTATTCCCCCTCCCTTCTTCTTCTGCTTTTCCTAAGCTTATGTATAGTGACTATCCTAATGTAACTCAATGGAAACATTTTAAATAGAAATGAAAAAAATATTGGACAGCCAGTATTAGTATTTGCTGGGTTGTTAGAAAAGACACTGCAGTTTGATTTTCTAAACTGCCATAACAACAACAAAAGGTCTCCAAATAGATGCGTAGCAAGAGCAAAAATAAAGGGAGGGAAAAAGCAAGGGAAAAAGAGAAAGGAATTGGATTCCTCCTCACCATGTGTGTGAAGTTTATTAGAGAAATTTGAGTGTAGCAGTGGCCAGAAATTAATTGGCACTTTGGTACAGGCACATCGGCTTCTTCTTTGCCTTTGCTATTATATCATATCTGCCTTAGCCTACTGACAAAGACAATTTTTATTGGTCTCAACTTTACCAAGCTACTACTGGGGTCATAGAATAGCAAGCAACATTCTCGTCTCATTCCACCATGAAATGAAACACCAGAAAGTCTCTTTCCACGACCTTTTATCATCACAATACCTGGGGATGAGTTAGATGAAAAGGAACTCGGTTGTTGTTGTCGTTTTGCTAGTGCTTTGTTGTTTTCTGTTCTTCCTTCTCACAAAAGACCATTTCATCAGGAAGGTGATGACTCCCAAGTGAGTAAGGGAGAGCTATAGAACCAGACTGGGGCAGGCGTGGGGGGATGAAAGTCAGTATGGTAGAATGATAAGTTAACAACATTGCCTTATTTCTTTAACATCCTCCTCAATGACCAGATCAAATTCTGATCCAGAAAAAAAGGCACAAGGAGTCAGTTTTCTAGCCTAGGGCAACTTAGGAACATAGACTAAAAGGTCTGACCAAGAATTCAGGTTGACAGTAGCAGTGAGGCAGTAAGCAGAAGTGAAGTGAGCTATGATGAGAGAATTCAGTAGTGAGGAGTAGCTCAGGCATGGGCCTCTACACTACAACCAGAGGCAGGAACAATTGACATTTGGCAGCTTTGTTGTTCATTAATCAGTTCTTGGTCAGGATAGAGACAATAGAAGCAAATGTAAGGAGCAAGGGACAAGTTCCAGAATGATAACGGTATGAATCTAAGCCCAGAGTGGGGACTCATTTGTAAAACTTTAGTTCTACATATTAGTAACTCAGTGAAATAAATCAGGGCAGGACATCAAAAAAAGGTGAGCTAGTAGGTTAATTTCCTTGAAATTGAAGAACCTCTCAGGGGGAGTTACGGAGTTACTGAGTTCAGTGGCAGTTTCTGGAAACTCAACCATATACAAGCCAAGGTATACAAAACAGGTCAGGAATTTACAGAGTGCAGTATGGGAGTGAAATCAATCAATAAAAATTTATTAAGTGCTGACTATATACCAAGCACTGTACTAAGCACAAGGCATACAAAAAGACAAACAAACTAAAAAAGAGGCAAAAGACAGTCTCTGTAATGAAGGAGATTGTGATCAAATGTGAGAGAAAATATGAATATATACAGAGCAAGCTACATAAAGGATGAATAGGAAATAATTAACAAAGGGAAGGCACTATAATTAAGAGGGACTGAGAAGGCTTCCTACAAAAAGTGGGAGGTCAGTAGCCAGAGAAGATAAGGGAGAATATTTTTGGCATAAGGATAAGGTTAAAAAATGCCCAGAGTAGAAAGATACTGTCTTGTTCATAGAACAGACAGGAGGCTAATGCCACTGGATTGAAGAGTGCTTGTAGGAGAGCACAGTATAAAAGATTGAAAATCTGGGAGGAGGGTAGGGCATAAATGGTTTTGAGGCCAAACAGATGCTTTTGTATTGATCCTGGGTGTGATAGGAAGCCATTAGGGTTTTATTAAGTAGGGAAGTGACATAATCTGACCTGTACTCTAAGAAAATAACTTGGAGGCTGAATGGAGGATAAATCGGAAAGTGGAAAAACTTGAGGTAGGCAGACCCATCAATAGGTTATTGTAATAATTCATACATGAAGTGATGAAGACCTGCACTAGTGCTGGCAGTATCAGAGGTGAAAGGGGGGAATTTAGGAGAGATATGGCGAAACTGAGAGATACTGCAAAGCTGAAGTTGATAGGCCTTTACAGTAGATTGAATACGAGAGGTGAGAAATAATGAAGAAATCAGGCTTACTCCTAGGTTTTTAGTCTAAGGGACTAGGAAGATGTTGTTGCCCTTTGTATAAATAAATAAAACCAGGAGGTATGGGAGGGTTTAGAAACAAAGGTGGTAAGTTCTATTTTGACATTGAGTTTAGGATATCTACAATATGTCTAGTTGCAGATGTCTAAAAGGCAGTTAGAGGTTAAAGACTGGAGGTGAGCAGAGCAGTTGTAGGATACATAAATTTGAGAATCAACACATAGGGATTATATTCAAATTAATGGGAGCTGATTAAATTACAAGGTGAAGTAGAATGGAGGGAAAAGAAAAGATAGCCCAAAACAGAACTCTAAGGGATACTTGGAGTTGATCTGCATAAGGATCCATCAAAGAAGACAAAGAGGTAGCAGTTAAATATGTAGGAGATGAACCAGGAGAGAGTGATAGTCTGAAAACTTAGAGAGAAGAGAATACCAAGGAGAAAATGATCAACACCGTCAAAAGCTAGAAAAAGGTCAAAGATAATGAGGACTGATAAAAAGTCATTGGGTTTGGCCTCTAAGAGATCAATAGTAATTTTGGAAAGAGCAGTTTTGATAGAATAACAAGATAAGGAGACAAATTATGAGGGGTAAAAAAGAGAGAAAAGGGGGAGAAAGCAGAAGTATTTACTGGAGATTGTCTTCTCAAAGAGTTTAGCTAGAAACTCCTTGAAAGAGGAAAAATAGAATATCTCTTGGCAGAAGAGATATAGAACAATAGTGGGAATGGAAAGATCAAGTGAAGTTTTTGTTTTGTTTTCTTCAGAATGTGAGACTGGAAAATTGAAGACAGTATAAAATGAGCTGATAGAGAGTGGGAAAGACTGAAAAAAAGTGAAAGTGTAGGGATGATACAAAGAGCAATCTCTAGAAGACAGATTAGAATGTGATTGCTTGAATAGGTAGAGATGTTAACCTTGGTAAGGAGTAAGGCCTCTTTATTAGGCAAGGGTGAAGGAAGAGAAAGTGTAAGTAGAGATATGATTGGTTGAAGATGAGAAAGATAAGGAATTTATGTGAACAATCTCAATTTTTTTTCTTAAAATATGAGGCAATTTTCTTAGCTGATACAGTGAGGAGATGGGGAGATAGAATATTTAAAGACCCAGGCCAAACCACATTGGAAACACTGAAAACTTGCAGATCCTCAAACAGAGCTGTGAAAATAGCAGAACATAAATAGCATAAGCTCAGACCACATATCACTCCAGAGATGAGTAAAACCAAACTCAACATATAGTCCAAAGTCAAGATGTAGATTGTAAAAATAAGCAAACAAACAAAAAGAACCTAACAATAAAAAGTACCATGATGACAGGAAAACCAAGACACAAACACAAAAGAAGACAATAACTTGTCACCATCCAAAGCAAAGACTGAAAGAAAAATTCAGATTCAACATGAGACCCAAAAGAATTCCTCAATAGTAAAAGAAAGAGATAAAAAAGAGAAAAAGTATTTTTTTAAATAAATTTATTTAACTTTTTACATTCATTTTCACAAGATTTTGGGTTCCAAAATTTTCTCCCCATTTGTCCCCTGCCGCCTCCCCAATACACTGGACATTCTAATTACCCATATCACCAATCTTCCCTCCCTCCCTTCCCTTACCCCATCTTCTCTTCTATCCTGTAGGGCCAGATAACTTTCTATTCCCCATTACCTGTATTTCTTATTTCCTAGTAGCAAGAACAATACTAAACAGTTGGTCCTAAAACTCTGTTCCAACTTCTCCCCATCCCTCCCTCCCCACCCATTCCCTTTGGGAAGGCAGGCAATTCAATATAGGCCATATCTGTGTAGTTTTGCAAATGACTTCCATGATAGTTGTGTTGTGTAAGACTAACTATATTTCCCTCCATCCTATCCTGTCCCCAATTGTTTCTATTCTCTCTTTTGATCCTGTCCCTCCCCGAGTGTTGACT
>CM053773.1:45969319-46000111 GCA_028658325.1 Potorous gilbertii
TTTTGAGCTCCTCCATGGCCTGAGCCCATGGGGTATCGATTTCAGATATTTGGGATACAAAGGATTTGACTCCTATGTCTTTACCTGATGGTAAGCAGATCTGTTCGTCGTCGTCAGAGAGGAATGGCGGAATCATCTTCTCAAGAAAATAACCTTCTATGGTCTTAGTTTTTTTCCCTTTTCTGGGCATTTTCCCAGCCAGTTACTTGACTTCTGAGAGTCCTCTCCACCCCTGAGCTAGGTCTGCCCAGGTAGTGCTTGGGGTCTGAGATTCAAATGCTGCTCCCCAGCCTCAGGGCTTTTGGCAGCAGGCCTGACTGCTCTTCAATGGGAGCTTATCTGCTGGTTCTCAGGTGGGGGCAGGGCCACCTCTCAGGCTCGGTTCCCTCAGGGGGTTTATGCAGAGATCTTTTTTAATGGAGCTGGGGTGGAGCTTCTGCCTGTTCTGCGGGCCTCTGGCCAAGGGGCCACCACCTCCCGAGGGTGTCCAAGTCCCAGAGATACCCTGCTCCCCTCTCAGCCCGTCTCTCTCACTGACCTGTGCGTCTGTGGGTGGAGGGACCTTCAATGCTGCTGGAGATTCTGGTCCCTGAAGCCTGCTTGGGTCTGCTCGCTCCTCTCAGTGCCGCGTGATCAGGGCAGGGGAAGGGGAGGGCTCCGCAGGGCAGGGCTCAGCTCCCTTCTGGGGTAACTTTGCGGTCGGTATTTCAGGGCTCTCTGCAACGGAAATCTCCTTCACTGTGTTGCTATGTGACTTCCACTGTTCCAGAATTTGTCAGGAGTTCTTTTTACAGGAAATCTATGGGCTGTGGGTTCGGAGCTAACAAATGTGAGTCTTTCTACTCCGCCATCTTGGCTCCGCCCCCTGCCCATGTATTTTAGAGGTAGAGGGCAACGTAAAAATTACCAGAATCTACCAGTGACCTGAAAACAATCCCAAAATGAAAACTCTCAGCAATGCCAAAACTTAGAAATCCCAAGCTGAGCAGAAAAGAATACAAACAACCATATAGAAATTATTCTTTAAGAGTCATAGCCAGAATCACACAAGATTTAGCAGCTACCGCTATAAGGGACTGAAGGACTTGGGAAATGATATGCAGGAAGGTAAAGGAGCTAGGAATACATCCAAGAATCACCTACCCATCAAAATTCAATATAATGCTATGGGGAAAAATAGAAGTTAATGAAACAGACAATGTTCAAATATTTCTGATGAAAGAACAAGAGCTGAATAGAATTGATGACATTCATACATAAGACTCAAGATTAGCATTAAAAAAGGTAAACATAATAGATTTAATAGGATTAAACTATTTAGATTCCTAAATAAGAAGATTAAATATGGAATCTTCAAGAACATTACTATCATACGGTCCATTAGGGCAAATATGCATATAGGGCATCGTGTGATCCTACTATGTTGAGATGAGTTTAAAAAAAAGAATGGAAGAGGGAAAAAGACGGATGCACTGGGAGATGGGGGTAGGAGGATGAATAATGGGAAAAATAAATCCTTATAACTGGGACATACAAAGAAGAGTAGTTACAGTTTAGGAAAAAAATGAGGGGAACCAAACAACAGTTGAACCTCACTCTCATCTGAAAGGTTCAAAGAGGGATGGGAACACACATACATAGCTGTTTATAGAAATTCAACTTGTCCAACAGGGAAGAGAGTTGGAAAAGGGTCAAGAGAAATGAAGAAGAAAAGAGGGGCAGGAAAGATTAAGGAAGACAATGGTCAGAGGACAAGAAAGCACTTGAGAAAAGGAGAGTATGGAAAAAGGAAGACTAAGTATAAGATAATGGGATGGAGAAAAATAGTCAGTGATCATAATTGTTAATATGAATAGGAGGAAATTAACTGAAAGAGAATAGCAGAACGGATTCCAGAGCAGAATCCAACAATGTGTAAGAAACATGCTTGAAACAGAAAAAAACACATTAACATAAGTGACCAGAACAGAATTTATTATGCTTCAGCTGAAATTTTTAAAAAAAGGCAGAAGTAGCAACCATGATCTCAGAAAAACAAAAGTAAAACTAAACCTAATTAAAGTAGATTATCAGGATATGCGTTTTATTAAAAGTACCAAAAATAATAAATTAATATCACTATTGAACATTTGTGAACCAAATGGAATGGCATTCACATTCTTAAAGAAAAGCTTATATAAGTTACAGGAGAAAATGGACAGTAAAATTATACTAGTGAGATATATCAATTTGCCCCTGTCAGATAAATCAAACTGCAAATAGGAGATACATTAAGGCGATGAATAGAATTTTAGAAAATATGACAGACATGTAAAATATTGAATGAGAATAGAAAATAGTATACCTATTGTATACCTAAATAGGATACCTATTGCATATGATACCTTTACAAAAACTGATCATGAGTTAGGGCATAAAAATCTCCCTAACAAATGCAGAAAAATATAACTATTAAATACATATTTTATTGAGCATAATGCAATAATATTACATTCAACAAAGGGTATTTGAGAAACAGATTAACTAAAAAATAAATGAATTAGTCCTAAAAATGAATATATATATAAGTTATAGAGATAATCATAGATTTCATTTAAAATATACTATAATTTTGGGATAGAGACAAAAAAGCACATAGGGGACATTGTGCATGTCTAGTCACTTATTAATATCAATAAAAAGAGAGTAAGAGCAAATCAATGAATTGAACATGTAACCAAAAGGAAATAAAAAAACAACAAATTTAAAAGCCCTAATTAAACCCCAAACTAGAAAGAGAAAGAAAATCAAAAGAGATTAATGAAATTAACAGGAAAAAAATTGAACTAACAAATAAAACTGATTTGTTAGAAAAAAACAAAAAATAGATAAATCATTTGATTATTTCATTTTAGAAAAGAAGAAAATCAAATTATGAGTATCAAAATCAGAAAACGCAAAGTCAGAAACAATGAAGATACAGCAAAAGTAATGAAAAGACTGGATATTTACTGTATGTATGTGTAATATGTCATCCAGATTAAGAGAATAAAAAATAGTATACTTAAATAATTCTATCTTTGACAAATAAATTTGAAACATCATTAATGAATTCTTTTAGAAAAAAAATGAGATGACTATGCAAGTACATTTTCCCAAATATCTAAAAATCAATTCCAATATTATACAAACTGTTTAAGAAAATAGGTAAAGAAGAGGTCCTGCGAAATTCCTTCTATGACACAAATTAGAGCTTGATACCTAAATCAAAGAGAACTGGGAAATTATGTACCAATGTCCCTCCTGAATATTGATGCAAAAATATTAAATAAAATACTGAGGCATCAAAAACTACAAAGATACTTTGACTGGGTAGGATTTATACCAGGAATGCAGGGTTGGTTCAATGTTAGGAAAGCTATAGGTACAATTAATCATATCAATAACAAAAATCACATGATTATTTCAACAGATCTTGAAAGAGCTTTGGACAAAATACAATATCCATTACTTTTGAATAAGCTGATCCTTTCTTAAATTAAGTGGTACCTGTCTAAAATCAAAAGGAAGAATTAGTTGAAATAAGGATAAACTATAAGCTTTCCCAAAAAGATCAGGGATGAAGTAAGAATATTATACCCACAATTATTTAATCTTATATTAGATGTGCTTGGTATAGCAATAAAATGAGAAAAAGAAAAGAAAGTAATAAGAAATCAGTAACAAGGAAACAAAACATTTTGCAGATGATTTAATGATTTACTCAGAGAAACAACTAAAACAAAGAAAATTATCAAAACAATTAACAAGTTTAGCAAAGTTCAATATATATAAAATAAAAGGATTAGGTTTGGTGATATTTAAAGATTCTATGGATTTAAGATTCTATGGAATCTCTTCTCTGTTTCTTTTTCTTGTTGTTTTTTGTTTTATTTCTGTCTCATTTAATCCTCCAGCCATCCTGTAGCTTACTGAACATAAATTCTTTTCTCATTTTACAGAAGGGGAATTTGAGTCTGGGAGAAGTTAAGTAACTACTCCTAAAGTCACAAAAAGTTAGTAGTTCTGGCAATCTAAATTTTTTTTAATCCAAGTGTGTTACCCTTTTTACTAGGTCATAATGCCTCTCACCAGCAACTTTATATCAGTTTCTAGTAGACTAAAGCCCAGCATCACACAATCAAGAGTAAAATACATCACACAGTCAAGAGCTTAGGAACTTAACAAATAATAATTTATATTATTTTTTTCTTCTCAGAAGTATCTGGGGAAATGGATGTTATTTAATGAAAAAGTTAGTTATTGATAAAAAAAAATTACTTTGGCGGGGGAGCTGAGGGAGAAGAGTTGTCAATCAATACCATTCATCTCAAGTGTGTCTACAGATGGTCTGAATAGCCTCTACTTTCCCAGCTTGCAGCATTGCTCAGAGCAGAATCCAAGTGATTCAAAGAAGACCCTCCTACTAGACATAAAGGATACTGATGTTGTATCCTTAGGGGAAAGAAATATCAGTCATTACAGATAAACAACATGGACATATGTAATAGATAGAAAAGTGTCCATCTTTTTTGGCAGCATTTCCCCTTGCTTCCTTTTCTGTTACTGATTCAGGCCAAAAAGTATTTTTGTTTTCTTCTTATTTTTTTTATGTTCTACCTAACCAGTCATAAATAAGCTCTGTTTTCTGGAATTATGTGATACATGTTGTTTTGAGAAAAACTCAATAAAAAGAGAAATACAAGTTATTTTGAAAATATTGAGCTCCAAAATTGTTAAAATATTTTAATCCCTTCTTTTTTACATCTAGACACTTCCTTTTATTATGTGAGATAGACCTCTGAGTGACATGGGGGTAGGCAACATAAGAGTAGGTAAACCAAACATTAAGATTTGTTTTTCCTGCTTTCAACACTATCATTCCCAGGCTCACTATGGCAAAATGAAAAGACATCCATATTCCAGAATATGTTTTTCTTTCTCATCACCTGAGAAGAGCATGACAATGTTGAAGCACAGAGTATTCTGTAGGATAGATTTATTTGATTCCTTCCATCAATGAAAGGACTATCTCTCACTATTTCTCACTGCATCTAGCTATTTGAGGCTAATCCAAAATGTTGTGTTGGCATTCTGGAGACACAGCCTGAGGAAAGAATCAGCAGTCTAACTGACAGAGAACTTAAGACAACATGATTTCATCTATTCTAGGGGCTCAGGAGGAATGCTGTGGAATCACCTTGTGGAAATATGATGTGTTGTCCCTCTAGCTCCATTTACGAATGGACTGGGGGAAAAGTGGAAATATACTCGAGTATGAGTTTACAATTTCAAAATTCTTACCAAATCTTTTCTATAAGACAGATATTGCTGATGTATAAAAGTTCACTCTTAAGAGCCTGAAAAGAGTATTACTACTTTATTCAATAAATGAATGATCAAAGTCAGACAATGAGTCAATTGTTAAGGGACACAAATTTAAAGATGAGTCAATCTCTCTTCTAGGAGTCTGTACTCTAATTGGTGGAGACAACACATTTTAAAAATCCTTCAACGACATTGCAGATGGGAAGGCCTTGAAGGTCTAAGTGTACCAGGGCAGAATGGATGGCAAAGTAATCAATAGGTTGCCTCAATAGTTCTGGTAATAAGGATGAATATCAGTAAAATATTAGAGCAAGGAAAATCATAAGGCCCTTCTCATGGGAAGGAGTAGAGACTCACATATCTTATCCAAATGTTGTGAATAATAAAACACTCTTCATTAGTTCATGGTAGCCTAGAGACAAGGCTAAGGGTGTGGTATAGGAGAAAGGGAGTGTAGCAATAAGCATCCTGACATAACTAGGATGGCCTGCTAGCACAGGTTCTTAGACTGGCTTTTCTAAAAGGAAAGCAATTTTTGAAGGGTCAACAATCTTTTTTAACCACATATACCAAGAGAGAAAATACAATCAGAGAAATAAAGACCAACAGGACTTCTAACTATCTGACTATAAGCAATACACTTATCACAGATAAACAGGCAGACCCAACTATCTGACCACACATAGTTACCTACATAGTTACCAGAGAGAGAAGCACCAACATCTTTGTTTTCAAAGCCTGAGGGGCTCCTTAACAGCTACCCAGAATCTCATGTGGCACATGAACCTTCTTCCAAAAAGTAAGCCCCAAAACAAAACCTCACCTCTGAGTATATATGCACTCTTCAGAGCCAAAGGGAATTATGACCCTTTGGATGCAGTGGCTCATTATCAATTAACAAAAAGTGTGGGCTATCCTACAAAACAAGCCTCCCCAAATCAAGTTTTCCTTACTGGGCTCCATGTGACACCTATTAATGGGTGGAGAAAATCTTTAACTTCCATTATTACAGGGAGTCACAATAGAAAATGGATAGGAATCATGAGGAGGAAAGTGATATTACTCTACTGGTTTGCATGACTTAACGAGTCTGAGTAATACCCAGCGAATAACCAGGGTGTTATAAATATGAAAATTATTGTATATAATTATGGATTCCTTGGGAGCATAAAAGGCAAATGCCACTCCATGCCACAAAATTCCACCATAAAACCATGAGAAGTAAAACAATGTTATATTGACCTCTTTCTGATTTTTCAGTAACTAAGTTCTCTCAAATAGAGTCCAAGGCAGAATAATTTATGTAAAATTCTATTCAGTAGCTGTTCATATTAAAGGGGAAGGGCAGGAAAAAAGAGGATAAGCATATATAGAGAGCTCATTATGTGCCAGGCACCATACTAAGTGTTTTACAAATATTTTATATGAACCTCACCATAATCCTATGCGATAGGTGCTATTATCTCCATTTTCCAGTTGAAGAAACTGAGATCAACAGATAACCTCTGACTTGCCCAGGATCACATAGCTAATAAGTGTCTAAGGTCAGATTTCAGTTTAGGGCTTCTTAAGGAATCAGGTCCCAATTCCAAGCCTAGTACTCTATCACTCTGTCACTTAGCAGCCTCACTGACCAATATATGGATAATGTGTCTTATTTATTAAATTCTTTCTTTTTGTGTGTGATGGGTTTGTGCACAACTGAAGACCAAAAGGGAAAATAGAATTGTTTGATTCCATTCTTGCCATACTAGGTTCCAATAGGACATGGAAAAGTAACCCTAAAACTTGAACTTTGTATACTCCCTTAAGTACACACATAAAAATGAATACAACCTTTTATCCCTATGTTTATCAATATGTATAGTGTGTGTATATACTGTTCTATATTGTTGTTGTTCAATCTGTCATGTCTGACTCTTTATGACTCATGAACCATACTGTTTGTGGAGTTTTCTTGGCAAAGACATTGGAGTGGCTTCCCATTTCTTTCTTCACTAGATTAAGGCAAACAGAGGTGACTTGGCCTTGTGTCACACAACTAGTTTCTAAGGCTAGATTTGAAGTCAGATCTTCCTGACTCCAGGCTCAGTCTTCTATCCACTGAGCTTTCTGGTCCATGTTGCAGCAGCATTTAATTTAAAGTCAAGTTTGGGTAGTATTCATGAATGTTAATATTTTATTGATATGAGTTTGTACAATCAGTCAATGAAATAATATTTTCAAGTCCCTTCTGTATAGCAGAATCTGTGATACATATTGGGGATAGAAATGTAATGAATGGAATAATACCTATTAATAAGAAGTTTATGATTCCTTAGCCTAAGAAGATATCTTGATAACCTTCCAAACTCAACATTAGGCTGAATTTGTGCTCATGCCTTCTAATCTCAATCTCTACTAGTCTTGTGATGAATGAAGATAAATAGGTAGGAAGTAGACAGATAAATAGATAAATATTTCTTTCCCATGTTTCAGGTCATTTACTAATTAGTATATCTTCACAGGTGATTAGAGAAACCCACAAAGGCTGATACCACACAGAGAAAATAAATAGGCTCCTGATAGGATTTAAAATGATTTAAAGGAAGATTAAATACAAACTGTAAATACAGAACTATAAAAGAAAACCCCCATACATTAAGCATCAAATTTAAATCTGCTTTGCGGAAGGATTAAACACTCACCATGGACTGCAAGAGAATCCATTTCTAATGGTGAATTTATATCAGTCCACAGGGAACCCTATCAACACACAGCTGACTAATGACTATCATTTTCAGTTGATTTCATTAGTATTTAAGTTGTAGCATGAAGTACATTCCCTTTGGTGCTCTGAAAGTTAGTGATTTACATACATTCAATGTGAAGATTTTGATTTTGATAATGTAAAATGATTTGCTGAGAGAAAATTATTCTTCTACCTACCCATGTCCACTTACTTAAAATATTAACTTTTAATAAAATCTCTTTTGTTGCATTATTTCCACACATTAAAATAAAACAAATGATACTGTCAAATAATCAGCTTGAATAAAAATAGACTGCCACATCCTGATTTTTAACCAGAGCAGTTAATCATCTTGCATAAAGAACATAAAATACATTAATGATGCTCATCTTAGTTTTAAAAAGGTCCAAGTTCAGAGCATTTCTTCACTTTTCTAGGATGCTACCATTAACTGGCCTACCAATGTAAAAAAAATTAGTAAAGATGAATGTTTATGTGAAAACAGGGATACTCTCCCCACCTACCCAAGCATAGTGTTTGAGATAAGGAGAGGTTCTCATTTAGGCTACCTAATAGAAAAGAAAGCTAATCAATTTCTGGTCAAGTCTTCATGTTTATTTCCCAGAAATTTCAGAGAAAAAGTTATAGACATTAGAGAGTATCTTGTCCATTGTGATTATTTTGTAGAAAAGGAAACCAGCACCCAGGAAAATTAAATGATTTGTGTTGGGTAACACTGCTAGTTAATAATTGAACCAGGAGAGGAGCTCAGACCCCAACTCACATTATAGCCACTCTTGTTTATGTTCTCACATACAGCTTGAATGGACTGTTATAAAGTTTGAAAGTTATTTCCCTTTCACAAGGCTCTCCTCTCACCAATCTATCCCCATAATATTATTATTTTAAGAGTTGAACATCTTATCAGTTTGCCCTCAAACCTTGATTTTAAAAACACAAATAATTACTTTGCCTAGCGTTTATGTCTTCTATGGTATTATTCCCACTAGTTAATGAATCAATCAACCAACATTTATTAAGTCTCTAATATGTGTACTATGTATACAAAGATGTAAGTGGCCTATTTCCTCAAAGAGATTATTTTTAATGGGAAAAAATAATATAAATAGATATGATATATGATACATTTATGATGAAATAATATATCTGCATGCATATCTGCACATCTATATATGCTCATGCATGTGCATGTGTGAATTGTGTGTATGCATATGCATGTGAGTATGTATATATATGTATGTGTATATATGTATGTGTGTAAACATACAAAAGAAAGGGAGCATGAGAAGGGTTAGCACTATCAGCTGATGGAATCAAAAAGCTTCATGTAGAAGGTAGAGTTTTGGTTAAGTTTTTAAGGAAGTAAGAGATAAGTCATAAGAAGTGAAAAGCCACTGACTCCCAGGCATGAATCACAGCCAGTGCAAAGGTACAGAGATAGATCAGATATCATGTATTTACAGTATCAAATATAATAGTGTGGCTGGATTGCAAGTCCTATGAAGAGATACGATATGAAAGAAGACATAAAAGGTAGGAAGTTGATAGGTGTTAGAGTTCTAAAGGTCAAACAGAAGAGTTTATATATGAACTTAGAGGTAATAGGAAGTCACTGGAATCACTTTCGTTGGAAGGACATATGACATAGTCAGGTATGTGCTTTAGGAAAATCACTTTAGCATTTATATGGAGGATTTAATTAGTCAGAGTCATTTGAGGCAGGGAGAACAAAGAGAAGATTCTTACAATAAATAATCCAGGTCAAAGGTGATGAAGACCTAAACTAGTCCAATAATTATTTGAATTTAAAGGAAGTAGCATCTGCGAGAGACCTTGTGGAAATAGAAACCAGAGTTTACAAGTGAGGAGGAATTAAGGATGACCTTGAGACTATAATCGTGGGCAATTTAAAAGATCATGACTCTCTTGAGAATAACAGGGAAGTCTGAAAGATGAGTGAGTTTAAGAGACAGATAGAATCTTTTTAGGACATGAGCTTGAGATGCCTATAAGAAATTCAGTTTAAAATGTCCAAAAAGCAGTTGATGACACAAAGTGGAAAAGGGGAAAAAAGGCTAAATTTCTAGACTTTGGAGTCATCTGAAGAAAGATCATAATAAAATCCATGAGAGCTGATGAAGTATCCAAGTAAGAGACCCTAATGACAAAAGAGAAGAGGGGGTAGGATTTATGTTTTAAGGCAAAGTCCACTGCCATTTACTACAACATGGATGATGAATTGTCCAAGAACAAGAAGAAGCGGTAGGATTGAAAGAAGTAATTATCTTCTCAGCTTCAGTTCTCTTCACACACTCTACTCTCATCATATTGGACTGTGGACTACTCAGATTTTATCCTCTATTAGTGTAACTATACGCCTTTGTGCAGGTTGTCCTCTATACCTGGAACTCATTAGGAAAAGGCATCTTTGCTTTTCAGAATCCTTACCTTCCTTCACAGTCCCTCAGTTGCCTCCTCTTCCCTAAAGCCTTTGCTGAATCCTCCAATTGAAAATAATTTCTCCTTTTTCATGATTTTTGTAGCACATTTACATTTTTGCTAGGACACTTTTGCTTTTATAACTTACACATAATGTTTTAACCCACCTACTTATATGCATTCTTTATCCCCTTTATTAAACTGCAGCATATTTCCTTGCACTTAGAAGATCTTTAATAAAGTTTGTTAAATTGAAGTCCTGTATTTTTTTACTGCTTCACAAATCTAAGAAGTCTTTGAGAGATGATAAAAGAGGCTGACAAAAAAGGTAAGGGAATTTTTTTAAAATCATGTATACTGTAACCAACAAATATGAATTTCATGCCTGCTATACATGGTGCTATATCGGGGGAAAGTAGAACTGTATGTTAGCTAGAATTGCTGCCCTTTAAGGAATCTAAAATCCATATGAGAAGAATAGATGAATATTTTCATAATCCTACCCCTATAAGGTTGTATTCAACTGAATCATAAATATAATAAATACTATGCAAGCCAATAAGTATTATATTTTACACATGGTAGATAATAAACATTTATTCATTTGGTGGAATTTGGACAACAGATAGAAAATTTTCACTTCTTCCTAAATCTGTTGGAAGAAAATTTTAGTTTCTAGTTGTGTATTCTCATTCAAATGGATTTCTACATGATAGTTACCTCACTTGTTAGGGAAAGAGTGGTCTATCGAAATGAATTTCTAGTTAATAATGGTTTACTTTAAAAAAAATTGAATTTCTTTCAACTCTTGTTGATAATCTTTCAAGAGTATATATGATTATCTTTCCAGTTATGAGTTAGCATGTTCAGTCTCTTTCTGTCCCCATCCATAGTGATGCACAACCATGGATAGCGCTTTTAAAGCACTTCCTAATTTGCTCAGTTGATCTTCACAATACAATTTCCCACTGCAGATGTGAACAATGTAGGAGATTATGCTAATAGCTAATTACCTTTTAAAGCTATTGTGTATTGGTTTATTTTATGCTTTGAAAATAAAGAGTGGAGATATATATATATATATATATATATATATATATATATATATATATACACACATATACATTAATTTGTTTTCTTGTGATTTTTCCTTTTTTCTGCCTAAAACACAGAAAGGAATAGTTTATTATGGATTCTAGTTAATCAAAATTATTTTCTTTTCTATACTATGATCTTTTCTAAAGGTTACGCAATTGGTGTGTGTGTGTATGTGTTTTACACACTCCTGTGAAACTGACCTTACTCCAAATAAACATAAATTACTATTTTGCCCCTGAAGAGAAATCTTTTATTTCCAAAATAGGTAGTCCTTTAGTGGGTTTCCAGCATGAAAAGGGGGCATTAAAAAGAGCCCCAAGGATGAGGCATGGAAGAACAGTCAAGAAGAATAGAAGGCTGATCTGACCTTGTAAGCACTAAAAGCAGGTCCATTTCCTTTGATGCCCATATAAAGTGACTGGTTTGACAAAGACTTTTTTTTTCAGCTGTTTTCCACACTATTCCTTCTCAAGGACATGTACAAAGAAACTAGAGGATGTAGAATTCATTTAGCTAAATCTAATGTTAATTTACATTTAAAATTACTGACCTCATTTAATAATACCTTCGATATATTCTGATTTTCTGATTGGTCAGGTCAATTATTAGGATCCCTGCCCTTACTCAGTCCAGAGGCATTATGCTTCCTGTTTAGTTAAAGGGTTCTGGCAGGGATAGAGAGTTTTATTTCTCTCATTCATGTCATCCGAGAAACCCCAACAACTAGAAGTGCTCCAACTGGTGAATTGTTTGATTAATCTGGACTGCCTTTCCTCAAAATTCCAGGCAAATGTGTCTAACAGAAAGCAATTTTCAAATTTCTGTTGCATGTAAGATTGATTGGATCCAGGCTGACTGGAAACTACTTTTCAAGGAAGACCATTGACAGAGGGGAGAGAAATCATAGAACTCTTTTAGTGTAAAGATCACAGAGCCTTTTGCTGGCTTTAACTCCATATACACTTGACATATCAAGGGATAAGCTTTATCATCTCCATTACATACGTGTTGCAAGGGTATTCAGAGAAGTTAACTCAGTTCTGAAATGAATCTGGGTATAAGCTACAGAAAGGCTTACAAGGTACATAATAATGAGACTGATTTTCATAAGCCCCAGAGAAGAAATAGTCTTATTAGTTTATTGTCATAGAACTACTTCCCCATTTACTAATAATTATTGTCTCCTGACCTCATGGTCTTATATTAGTTACAAAGAACTTTTCTTCTAAGTTTAGGGCATATTCTTTATTATTTTTCCCCTCATCAATTTTGATTACTGTGGATTTTTAAATATGTGCAAAGTTCATACTGCCCTGGTAATAAATGCATGACTATTTAGTTAAAACTAGTGAATTGGTATCTTATAGTAACACTGCATAAGCTTTATTTAAATAAAGGTTTGAGAGATTTTCATCATCTGAAAAATGACAAGACTGATGTCAGTAGTGTCAAACATAAATAGAAATGTACCCTTGCAGTCCTCATGTTGAATTAGAAAAGCACAAAATAGCATTATCTATCTTGGATTGTATATTTATTTATTTTGTTCAATATTTCTCAATTCCATTTTATTCCAGTTCAAGACACTTTGTAGGCTTCAAGTGGTAAGTTATGAGTTTGACACCTCTAAATAATCTGTAATACCCTTTATAATAGCAAATTTTATGATTCTATGATATTAACAACGTATCCAGAAACCACCATTTATCACATTGCCTAGTATAATTTATTTCTACAATAAACTGATAAAGTGGTGATATGCTACCACCATGAGACTTTATTTTCACTGTTTTTAAAATCTATCAAAATTTTAAACCCAGCTTTATGACCAAAACTACAGAGGTTGTTGATTGCTTTTAATAATAACAAAGATTTATTACTGGAGAAAATCTGTGTATTGGTCCAAATTTATCATCAACTTTTAAAACTTATACAAATTCATCAACATTTATTAAGACCTTCTGTGTAGACTCTAACTGTAGTGAGTACTGGAGAAATTCAATAGTTGAGGTAAGTCATGGTCTTTGCTCCCATTGAGATAAGATTTTGATAGAAGACTATAACACATACACAAATAATTATAATACAAAACAATAAAACAATATATGAGAAATTATCAATAAGTATTTATTTGGCACAGATTATGAACCAATTCCAATACTTGGCACTGGTAATATGCACACAAAGAAAGAGACAGATATGTGAGAAACACACTACTTTCAAGAAAAGCTAGCACTACAATGGGAGGAATTAGAAATGGATAATGAACATGGAAGACATTGAAGATATGGAGAGTAGTATGTAAAATATATGTGTGCCCATGTAATTATGTATGTATGTATCATCAGTTTGACTAAACTAGGTGATGGGAACCTGTGGCCTCAAGGCCATATATGTCCTTCTAGATCCTTGAGTGTGGCCTTTTTTACAGAACAAATTCTTTCACTGAGGGGATTTGTTCTATGAAGTATAGATTCAGTCAAAGGGCTGCACTTGAGGATCTAAAGGGCCATATGTGACCTTGAGGCTGCAGGTTCCTCCTCCCTGAAATGTACCTCACTGGGATGGATAAATAGGTATATCTGGAGTCTCACTTACTCCTCTCCAAGTAAGTCTGATTTCTACCTGTAAGGGAGCTAGAGAAGAAGCTGCCCCACAGACTGCTATGTTCTCACAGATGGGATAGTGGACAAGAATTCCAATTATCTGCTCCTAAAGTATGATTCGGTTAGGAGAAATGAATTGTGACCTCAATTGCTTCTTGATTCCTGTGCTTTAAAGATGAAGGGGTATAAATTATATCTAAATGTGTCGTTCCTTTTCACCAAATGCTAGTGACAGGAAATGCCATCAAGATATGAGTAGCAGAACAGAACAGAAATCAGATTATAATATACCAGGTAATACCCAGAGTGAATGAGCTCTCTCACTAGTAGTGAGATATCTCATCTCTGTAAAGTACCCAGCATCAAGAGGAAGTTCCCTGACTCTAGGAAGACAAGCTAGAAATTAGAAAAATGGTAAAGTGTCAGTTTTTCTACATAGCAGCAATGTCCCAAATATTTTTCTCTCTGGATTTCTCCCAAAACAGGATCCAGAAACATGTGCTTCCTTTCACAAGACAAGAAGAAAGAAGGTTTCCTTTCTCCTTAATCCTCCTGCCTACTCTGACCCTCACTCAGGCAAACAGAATAATCTTTTTTTCCCACTGAATATAGTTTTGTGCTTATTATTAAGGCTTGTATGCTGAGGTACAAGTATGAATAAAGACCCAGATAAAGGGAAAGGTGAGACATTTAAGAGGGGAAGTAAAATTTGTTTAAAATATTGAGTATATGGAACAGAAATGTTTGTGATGATGCATGAGATGCATATTATGAGATTGTCATGCCATTCAGATTATGTATTTATTATGTCCAAATATGATACAATATAAAAGTAGCCGTATAAATGAGAAAAGAATTATTAAGAGTGACTCATTGCTACTAACATACTTATCCAAATTATAACAAAATTCATTTCTTTACAACCTGAATTATTTAAATGCTCTTTTAAAGAAACAAATCTTTCTCATTTGTCTTATTCATGCAGACTCCACTGTAGTTCTGTCTAGCATCAAGATTACCAGACTTATGAAATGTGACAGAGAAAAGGTCAAGACTTTATTTTCTAAGATATAAACCTATTCCATAAATCTCATAATTGTCAATTCATTAATAATCAACATCCTTAGATTGAATCCATAAATTTACTCAGTGATTTTTAGGAGGAGAAATCATAAAACACAGTAAGATATTTGATATCTCAACCACATCTTGAAATAAAATGGCTTATTGTGATCAGCTAACTAGACAGTGTCACAGAACTGATATATTTATCAAGGACTTGGATTATTATTTATTTTCATATCTTAAATGGATTCCTAACAGCATTACTAATAGAGAAACATTTTGTATTAAAGATATGTGGAACAGTACCTGTCATTTTATCAGGCAGGAAACACCATATTCCAATGCAGGTCAGGATTTAATCTGCACTGCATAGTTTCGCAGAGTTGCCTAGAGAACTAAAAGGTAAAGTGACTTGCCCTCAGTCACATAGACAGTTTGCAGAACTGGAATCCTGGTCTTCTTAACCCAATGGGATGATGATTATCCACTATAATTCTTTTGTATTCTAGATAGACTTGGGGAGATCAGAAAATCACTGCAGTCTAATTGAGGATGTTTAAAACAAGTGACTATTTAGTTTGTTAAACTGATACCTGAAAGAGTATTTATGAGACCGAGTGACCATCCCAGGGGACTGAAAAAAAAAACAGAAATATAAAAAATTGATTATTAATTATCATAAAATCTGCATTTGAGTAGAATAGTTCACATAAGATCAGTCAAAATAACTACCATTATTATATGCTATTCAATAAAATTTCCATCTATACAATGGAGAAGGATGTATCCAAGATGATGGAGTAAAAGTGGAGACTTGCTAGAGTTCTCCTTTCAAAATCCAGCTGAGTACCTGTAAAAATGACTCTAAACAAATTCTGGAGCTGCAGAACCCAAAGAATGATGAATCAAGCAAATCTCTAGCTCAAAACAGCCTGGAAGGTCAATGGGAAAGGTCTATCATGCTGCACTGACAGCAGAGCACAAAGCATCAGCAGAGATCGGACGTGATGAGGCCTCTGAGGACGGAAACTGTGGCACCTGTGGCAGTTTCCAGACTTCACAACCCCAAAACAACTAGGAAAAATTGGAAGGTTGGCAGAGAAAATCTGTCTGACCTGTGTGAAACAGTCCAGTACCAGGGCAGCTAAGAGGGTAGAAGAGCCCACAGTAGCCACAGCAGTAGTAGTGGCAGTAGTTGTTTCTGGATCTCTAGATCCACAGATTTGGGGTAGGTGGGTATTGAGTGGCTGACAGTACAATTCCCCCACACCCTCTAGAAACAGAGAACTACCTTGACAAAAAGCTCAAAAGTCAAATAAATGGCTGGGGAAATGAGCAAAAACCAGAAAAAGAATCAGACTGTAGAATCTTCCTTTGGTTACAAAGAAGAGCAAAATATACAAATAGAAGAACACAACAAAGTCAAAGATCCTACATCCAAAGGCTCCAAGAAAAATATGAATTGGTCTCAGGCAATGGAAGAGTGCGAAAAGGATTTTGAAAATCAAGTAAGAGAAACAGAAGAAAAATTGGGAAGAGAAAGTAGAGTGATGCAAAAAAATTCATGAAAACGGAGCCAACTACTTGCTAAAGGGGACCCTGAAAAGTGCTGAAGAAAATAACATGTTAAAAAAACAGACCAACCCAAAGGGCAAAAGAAATTCAAAAAATCAATGCAGAGAAGAATGCCTTAAAAAGCAGAATTGGCCAGATGGAAATGGAGGTTCAAAAGGTCAATGGAGAAAATACTTCCTTAAAGATTAGAATGGGAGCAGATGGAAGTTGATGATTTTACGAAAAATCAAGAAATTATAAAACAAAATCAAAAGAATGAAAAAATAGCAGACAATATGAAATATCTCACTGGAAAAACAACTGACCTGGAAAATAGATCCAGGAGACATAATTTAAAAATTATTGGACTGCCTGAAAGTCATAATCAAAAAAAGGGCCTAGATATTACCTTTCAAGAAATTATTAGGGAAAACTACCCTGATACATTAGAACCAGAGGGCCAAATAAGTCACTAATTGCCTCCTGAAAAAGATTCCAAAAGGAAAACTCCCAGAAATATTGTAGTCAAATTCCAGAGCTGCCAGATCAAGAAGAAAACATTGCAAATAATCAGAAAGAAACAATTTGAGCATAGTGGAAACACAATCAGGATAAGACAAGATCGAGCAGCTTCTACATTAAGAGATCAGAGGACTTGGGATATAGTATTCCAGAGGTGAAAGGAGGTAGGATTAAAACCAAGAATCATCTCCCCAGTAAAACTGAGTATAATACTTCAGAGGGGAAAATGATCATTCAATGAAATAGAGGACTTCCAAGAATTCTTGATAAAAAGACCAGAGATGAATTCAAAATTTGAATTGCAAGCACAAGAATCAAGAGAAACATGAAAAGGTAAACAGGAAAGAAAAATCATAAGGGACTTACTAAAGTTGAACTATTTACATTCTTATATGGAAAGATAATATTTCTAACCATTGAGACTTTTCTCAGAATTAGGATAGTTGGAGGGATTCTGTGTATATATATATATATATATATACACACACACACATATATAGACAGAGGCATAGGGTGACTTGAATAGGTAAGGAAGATATTTAAAAAAATAAAATAAAGGAGTGAGAGAGGAATATATTGAGAGAAGGAAAATGAAGAAACAGAATGGATCTCTCACATAAAAGAGGCAAGAAAAAGCTTTTTCAAAGGAGGAGAAAAAGGAGGAGGCGAGAGGAAAAGAGGGAACCTTACTCTCATTGGGTTTGACATAAGGAGGGAATATAACATGCACACTCAATTTGGTATGAAATTCTATCTTATACTACAGGAAAGTATGGGGGAAAGGGATGGGGCATGGTAGAAGTGAGGGCAAATGGGAGGAGGAGGTAATTAGAAGTAAACACATTTGAGGAGGGGCAGGGTCAAAAGAGAGAATAGAATGAATGGGGGGCAGGATAAGATGGACATAAATATAGTTAGTCTTTCACAACCTGACTGTTATGGAACTGTTTTGCATGAGTACACATGTATATCCTATCTGACATTGTTTACCTTCTCAATGGGGATGGTGGGGAGGG
This sequence comes from Potorous gilbertii, assembly GCA_028658325.1. Lineage (NCBI taxonomy): Eukaryota > Metazoa > Chordata > Mammalia > Diprotodontia > Potoroidae > Potorous > Potorous gilbertii. Next base: position 45,987,718 of record CM053773.1, read on the forward strand.
AGGAAGGAAGAGAAGTTAGAACTCAAAGTTTAAAAATGAATGTTAAAATTGTTATTTTTATGCAATGGGAAATAAGACATATGGACAATGGGGTATAAAAATCTATTTTGCCCTACAAGAAAATAGAGGGAAAGGGGATAAGAGAAGGAAGGGCTATGATAGAAGGGAGGGCAGATTGAGGAAATTTGTAGTCAGAATGCATGCTGTCTTGAAGTGGGTGGAGGAGAAAAATGGGGATAAAATGTGGAACTCAAAATCTTGTGGAAGTGAATGTTGAAAACAAAAAAAAATAATTAATCAATAAGGAATAAATAAAAGAAAAATAACTACTTACATCATTTTTTCTTGATTTGGATAAATTTTGATATTTTAGGATTCATACTATACAGATAAGATGCAATTATCCTATAAATTTTTGACCTAGTAGTATGAAACATGACATATGTCAAAATACCCAGAAATAAATGAACATCCTCATGAACGTTGACCTTGCAGATCTAAACCTATAAAGTGACAGCAAATTTATACTTCTGGATATCATATTAGATTCTCCAAATTTTCCTAGCTCTTTAGTATTTCTATTCCTAATACCCTTTGGGGTGAGAAATCCATCAGCCCTTTCATGCAAGAACCCTCCCTTCCCTGTTAAATTGAGTCTGATTTAAATCAGAGGATGTTTATGATACTTGAGCTGACCTAGAAAGTATCCTTATTTGAGAGTTGCCTGAAATCTCTAAAGTAGTAACTCCCAGAACCTATACCATCATAGATTCTCCCTTCCAACTATTCCCTAAAGGCTACTATGTCTATGACTTTGGTGATATTCCATGTTGTATCCTCATCCTGTAAGTTCCTTGCTCCATGTGGGGGTTAATCATTTTTCAAATATTGGGGAGTGATCATTTGAAGATGCTGACCCCAGCATTACTGTGATAAAGTTTTTGAAGGACTACCTTGGTTTGTCAAACTCTGTTCAGGCTCACTGGACTGTCCATTCCTACCATTTTCTGAGGGGTCTCCAGTTAAGCAATTTAACTTTCTCTGGTGCCTTCCCTTAAACTTAACAATTAAAAGAGCTCACTCCTTTCAAAATTGAATGAACTCTTTTAATTTCAGTAACAAACTCTTACACGTTGCTTGTCCATTAAGGATGGAATCACGTTCAAGATCCTGAGAGCTACCAGAATCACAGAATCTTAGATTCAGAGTAATGATAAGAATGATTATAACAACAATAATTAATCTACATTGCACGTGTGTGTGTGTGTGTGTGTGTGTGTGTGTGTGTGTGTGTAGGAAAAGTCTTACCATTTGACTTAATGTCACTAGAACTCAGTCTATTCACCTAAAAAATTAAGTAAATGAACTAGATTGACATGTGAGGAGTCTTCCATATTTTAATTGGTGATCCTATAGCTCTCTTTATGTTGAGATTGAACTTTTAGTTAGAAATCCTTTTTCCGGGGGGGCGAAGTCAAGATGGCAGAGTAGAAAGACTCACATATGCTAGCTCCGAACCCACAGCCCATAATTATCTATAAAAAGAACTCCCAACAAATTCTGGAACACTGGAAGCCACACAGCAACACAGTGAAGGAGATTTCCATTCCAGAGAGCCCTGAAAAATCAAGCACAAAGGTCCATCGCGCACCGGACGGGAGCGGAGCCCTGCCCTGCCCTGGCCACACAGCACTGAGAGGAGAGAGCAGATCTGAGCAGCCTTCAGGGACTGAATCTCCAGTGGCCACGAAGGTTCCTCCACCCACAGACGCACAGGTCAATGAGAGAGACGGGCTGAGAGGGGAGTGGGGTGTCTCCGGGACTCAGATCCCCTCGGGAGGCAGTGGCAGCAGTGGCCAGAAGCTCCCGGAGCAGGCAGGAGTTTGGCAGCAGAACAAACCTTAGGAGTTCAGCTGAGTAAATCACCCAGCAAAAATACTGCACCCAGAGGGTAGCTCTATGAGGATTCCCTAAAGAAAGAAAGCACACTGAGATCCTGTGGTGCTATAACTGTTGTTGCCTTTGACCATATACATTCCTCACATGTATGCTTCACCCCTGCTACATTCTATGTCCGCTCTTCTTATGGACTATTTTTATGAGTATTCCCAGATTAATGAGGGGAATATTTTATAGATCCTTTTCTTACTGGACATATTAGCATTTTTTTTTATTTAAACCAATTGTGTGTATTTGATGACTTAATAGGAAACACACCATTAAGGATAGAGTTTTTTGGATTGTGGACCCAAAGGGAATCTCTTGAAACTGGGAATAGTAAACACAATGTAGGGACTTGATCCTTGAGTGTGAGTTATATAGAAGGGTTCAGTAGATCTCTATTAATCCTATATGGGTCACTGAGATCCCTTTGCACATCTACCTGTTTAAACAACTCTTCCTTTTACTCTTCAATATTAATTTTTTTTTCAGTCTACATCATTCTTGAAGGCTTTGTATCCCTGTGGATCTGACTCTATAGAACTGCAAGCCTGTACTTCTTACAGATCCTATGGAGATGTAGTTTATCAAAATCATCTTTAATCTCATCAGGATGAATTTTAAGGTGAAGTCTTTTCTTCCCAGATTTCCTATGTTTTCCTTTTTTTAAAGAGGGGGTTTATATCGATTTTGTATTTACCATTTCTCCCAGTATGCCTCCCCCTATCCTCTGACAGAGAGTCATCACACAGAAAAATACTATTTCTAAAAAGAAAAAAATCAGTCTAATTCATCAATACATTGGGAAAAGTCCAAAAATACATGCATAGGCAATGATTTTTAACCTCTTATTCTCTGCAAAGGAGGGTGTTTGGGGGCATGTTTTTATATCTTCTTTCAAGTCACACTGTATTCTTTACAATTTTCTAATATTTCTTTTTTTGTAGTTGTCCATTTATATTGCTGTAGTCACTGAGAACATTGTTTTCTTGACTTCATTCTGCATCAATTCACTAGATCTTTAGAAACTACGTTGTATTTGTCACATTAGTCATTTACCACAGCACAGTACTACTCCATTATATTTATGTGCTCAGTTCACCTCACCTGACCTTTACTTTCAGACACCAGCCAGCTCAGCACCAGGTAAGATACAGCATTTTAGTTTCTAGCTGAAAGAACCAGAGACCACAATAAACAAAGCCTCAATTTTAGGCATAAAATCTTGTTTCACAATATGGGCAAACTGTTTACATCCCTATACGGGAAGATGATACTTGTTAATCTTGAGAACTGTATATTATTATGAAATGTAAAAGGGATATACCCAGATAGAGGAAATGGGAATAAATTAAAAGATGTGATGCTAATAAATGTGATTTAAGGGTGCTAATGGATTGTAATGGGAGATGTGAAAAGGAGAAGGCAGAAAAAAATAAATTCCATCACAGGAAGAGGCACAAAAATATATTAAAATACAGGGAAAGAAGGGAGGGAGATGAGCACTGTTTGGGAGGTGCTCTCTTATTTGGTTCAAAGAGGGAAGAGCAAACTTAATTAAGCATATAAATCTAATTGGCTCTATAGGCAGTAGGAGGGGAAGGTGGAAAAGAGGGAGGGGAGACAAAGAGGGAGGGAAGAAGGAGTAAGGTTAAGGGGGAGTAAAAGGAGGGAGGCTGAAAGAAGGAAGGGAAGACTGTCAAAAATTAGAACTCTGTTGTGGAGGGAAAGGGAGAACCAAAAACACAAAAAGTGAGAAAGAGAACGGAGGGAAAGACACAGATCGCAATCATAACTGTGAATGTAAATGGGAGGAACTCTCCCATAAAATGGCGATGGACAGCAGAATAGATTAAAAACTATAACTCAACAATATGTTGTTTACAAGAAACACATTTGAAACGAGGAGATACACATAGGGTAAATGTAAAAGGTTGGAGCAGAATTTATTGTACTTCAACTGATGTAACAAAAAACAGTGGTAGCAATCCTAATCTAAGAAAAAGTGAAAGCAGAAATAGATCTAATCAAAAGAGATAGGGAAGGAAACTATATCTTGCTTAAAGGCACAATAGAAAATGAAGCACTAACATTTATTTATTTATTTATTATGAGTGTTTTACAGTCACCACCATATAACTTAGATTTTTTTTCCCTCCTTTCCCCTCTTCACCCCCCCCCCACCTTCCCCATTCCTCCCTGAGACAGCATACAATTTTTTATGGATTCTGCACATACATTCCTATGAAATACATTTTCACTATAGTAATGTTGTATAGAAGAATTAAAATGAATGAGAGAAATCATATAACAAATCAAAAAGTAACACAAAAGAAGATCTGCTACATTCTGGGATTGAATTCTATAGTTCTTTCTCCCAGATGTGGAAGACAGTTTGCCTTAAAAGATCATTGGAAATTTTTTAAGTCCTTGCATTGCAGTCAAGTTTGAAGTCTACCAGAAAAAATTCTTGCACACTGTGGTTGTGGCTGTGCACAAAGTTCTCCTGGTTCTGTTCCTTTCACTCAGTATCACATCCAATAAGTCTTTCCAGGCCTCTCTGAAGTCCTCCTGTTCATCATTTATTATAGCACAATACTATTCAATTACATTTATATGCCACAATTTATTCAGCCATTCCCCAATTGATGGGCATCCCTTCGATTTCCAGTTTTTGGCCACCACCAAGAATGCTGCTATAAATATGTTTGTACATGGTGGATCCTTTCCCATTTTTATGATCTCTTGGGGATACAGTCCTAGAAGTCAAAGGATATGCACATTTTTTCATACTTGCATACTTTTCCCACAAATAAAGTCAGATCTAAGTAAGTGGAAAAACATCAGTTGCTCATAGGTGGGCTGAACCAATATAAAAAAGATGACAATTTTACTTAAATTAATTTGTTTATTCAGTGCCACACAAATCAAACTATCAGATAATTATCTTGTAGAGCTAGAAATAAAAATAACAGAATTCATCTTGAAGAACAAAAGGTCCAGAATATCAAGTGTACTAATGAAAAGAAATACTAGGGAAGATGGCCTAGGTCTATTAGAACTCAGATTGTATTATAAAGCAGCAGTTATCAAAACCACTTGGTACTGGCTAAGAAACAGATGGGTAGGAATAGGTTAGGTACCCAAAACACAGTAGTCAATGAATATAGCAATCTATTGTTTGATAAACCCAAGGACCCCCACTTCTGGGATAGGAATTCACTGTTAGTCAAAAATTGCTGGGAAAACTGAATAACAGTATGGCAGAAAGTAGGCATAGATCAATGCCTGACAGCATACACAAGAATAAATTCCATATCAGTAAATGATCTAGGTATAAAGATTGATAATATAAGCAAATTAGTGGAGTAAGGAATACTGCATTTATCAGATTTATGGAGAAGGGAAGAATTTTTGACTAAATAAGAGGTAGAAAAAATTATGAAATGCAAAATGGATAATTTTGATTACATTAAATTGAAAAAGTTTTTGTACAAACAAATCCCCTGCAACCAAGATTCAGAGGGAAGTAGAAAACTGGGAAAGAATTTTTGGAACTAGTGTTTGTGATAAAGGCCTCATTTCTAAGATATATAGAGAACTGAGTCAAATGTACAAAAATACAAGCCATTCCCCAACTGATACATGGTCAAACGATATGAATATGCAGTTTTCAGAGGAATAAATCAAAGCTATATAGTCATATGATAAAATGCTCTAACTCACTATTAATTAGAGAGATGCAAATCAAAACAACTCAGAGATATCACATCACACCTATCAGATTGACCAACATGACAAAACAGGATGATAGTAAACATTGGAGAAGATGTGGGAGAGTTGGAACACAAAATTCATTGTTGGTGGAGCTATGAGTTGATCCAACCATTCTGGAGAGCAATTTGGGAGTATACCCAAAGGGCTAAAAAAATGTGTATACTCTTTGACCCAGCAATACAGATTCTAGGACTGTATCTCCAAGAGATCATAAAAATGAGAAAGGATCCCACATGTACAAAAATATTTATAACAACTCTTTTTATGTTGGTCAAAAACTGGAAATCAAGTGGAGGCCCATCAGTTGTGGAATGGTTGAATAAACTGTGGTATATGAATGTATTGGAATACTATTGCCCTATAAGAAATGATGAACAGGAAGACTTCAGAGAGGCCTGAAAAGACTTGTATGATCCGATGCTGAGTGAAAAGAGCAGAACCAGGAGAACTTTATACACAGCAACAACCACAGTTTGCAAGATTGTTTTCTGGTAGACTTAGAACTTCATTGCAATGCAAGGACTTAAAAAATTACCAATGGTTTCTTAAGGAAAAATGCCTTTCACATCCAATGAAAGAACTATGGAATTCAATCTCAGAATGTAGCAGAATATTTTCTTTTATATTAAGTTTTGGTTTGTTTCATGATTTTTCCCATCCATTTTACTTCTTCTTTACAACTTGCCTAAGGTGAAAATCCATTTAATAGGAGTGTATGTGTACAACCTATATAAAATTGTATGCTGTCTTGGGGAGGAAGGGGGAAGGAGAGGGAGGGAGGAGGAAAAAAATCTAACTTATATGTCATTATAGAACACTGAAAACAAATAAACTAATTTTAAAAAAAAGAAAAAAATATAAAAATGTATATTGAGTTCATCAATCCTCTTTTTTTGTCTATTTTGTTTCATATATTGGTAGCACTTTATTTTTCCCCTTCTTACTTTAGTTACATCCCAGGAAGGGTGATTAGTTCTTTCATCATCATGATTTTCTTTCATATAATTGTTACTTTTTGTGATTTATTCTCTAATCCACTCATTATTAAGGATTTCATTGTCCATTTGAATTTGGGGTTTTATTTGTAATGCTGGAAGCAATTATTATTTTTATTGGATTACAGTATAGAAAGAATACATTTAATATTTCTTTTACCATTGTTTGCTATAAATCTATTCCCTAATACATGGTTAATTTTTCTAAAAGTATCATTTAGTGCTTAGAGATGTTTATACTCTTTAATAGCCCTATTTTTAAAGTGCATGATTTTTTAAAATCTCTAGTTTCTCCAGCAATATGTTCAGTTCTATATTTTCCTTTTTGTTTATTACTAGGTATCCTTCCTTGTATTTGTTTTTTTCTTTATGAATTCATACACTAATACTTTTGGAATATATAAGTTTAATAAGGATGTTGGTTTCTCATCTATGGTCAATTTCAGCATACTGTCTTAAATTTCCCTTTTTATTCCTTTTTATATTTTGAATGTTTGCTTTTATCTGGTAACATGATTAAAGCTTTTGCTTTGGGGATTCATGTGGTATATTTGGTACAGTGTACAGAACATTGAGCACAGAGTCAAGGAGACTCATTCTTCTGAGTTCATGTCTGGTTTCAGAAACTTACTAGTTGTGTGATCTTGGGAAAGTCACTTAACCCTGTCAGCCTCAGTTTCCTCATCTGCAAAATGAGCTGGAGAAGGAAATGATAAACTGCTCCAATGTCTTTGCCAAGAAAACCCCTAAATAAGGTCATGAAAGAGTTAAAAATGACTGGAAAATGACCGAGCAACAACTGGAATGCCTTTAAAAATATTCTTCTGCAAGCCATGACTTTAAAAATATTGGTCTGTTCATTTTTGAATTAATGAAATTATCACTAAAGTAAGGAAAGGTTTAATTAACTACTCTGCATTGGGCATGAAGATGTTTGGATAATTTAAATCCCTGATCACTGTTTTATCATTTCTCCATGCTACTTAGTGGTTAATTTCCCCATACCCCTCATCTGTCCACAAATTTGAGTCATAGAATTCTGGTGTATCTGTTTATAAAAATGTTATTTCACTTTCATCTTTGTTGATTTTCAACCAAAGGACCTCAACGATTTACCCTACCTCCACTCCCAGATTTCCTCATACATAGATGTGTTTGTGTGTTTATATGTGTGGATTCTTAATATATCATGCTACTCTATAGTCATTTTATTTATTTTATTAATAGTATATGAAAAATGTTTTCTAGAGCTGAATAACAGCAGTTAATACAGTGTACTTGTGTGTGCTTTTATATATGAGGTCAAGAATTTTATTTCTAGATTTTTTCCCCTTTAGTAGATTACTGGACATCCCTACTGCTATTCTGCATGTGATAGAATTCTATCATTCTTTACAATATCTAAATTAGTAAATAGATATAGGCAGTTTTCTCCCTTCACTTCTCTTTGTAGCTTAAATTTTTAATTAAATTTGCAACAACCCAAATAAATATGATGATGACAGAAAGTAACAACGTTGATACTAACAACAATCTGACTCACAATAACAAGGAGCATCATCAAAGAACTGACTCAAAAATATTTCTTTACAGAAATGAAAAGGGACATGACAGTAAGGTAAGGTGGGGTCACTGTTGTCAGATAATGCAGAGCAAGCACATGAATACTTGTGGTGAAATTCCTTTAAGCTATATCATAGAGAGGGCTTTTCCATTGCTTTAGAACAATCTCAGGTACTACCTAATTGCTTCTGACCATGATGACTCAGGAATTCGTGGTAAGTGGTGACCAAAAAAAGGCTTTAATTACCTCATGAGTTTGAACTTCATGGATACCCTAATTGGGCTACCCTTGCTCCTTAGTGGTGGACTTTCAAGTGAGGAAGACTTCTGCAGTACTGCAGGAGGAACCGTAGTAGATAGCAGACTCCCACCAGGCTGCCACATGTCTGTGAATACATAGCGTCATTATTTTCTGTTTAGTCTTTCTTTGAAAGGCCAAAATAGTCATCAGAAGTCCCAACAAGAGCTGATAGCAGAGAAAACCAGAGGAAGTGGAAAGAGCAAAATCCAGTGAGGAATTGGCACAGTTCCTGAGGGACAAAAGAGACCCAGATCAACAATGGATTGACTTGTCTGTGAAGGTATCATATCTATAAGAAGTTAGCTCAGCTGAGCATGGAAAACGATTTATCCACAACTAATTTCTTTCCCCAATGTGAATGTGGTGGGGACTCAACAAAGAAAAAAAAAGATTCCTGGGGCCAGGAGTGGTGAGATAAGCATCAGCCTAAAATAGTCAATATACATGTACCTCACTAACTTTATACCAATTACTTTAAGCTGTAATCCAGTCTCCCTAGGGACTACATACATACACATACATATACATATATATGCATATGTGTGTGTGTGTGTACTCATACATAGACATATAGATAGATACACATGCATACATATCTATACAAGAGAAGGGTATATTCTCTAGCTGTGTACTTACTGGGGATGGAGGGTTGTACCACTGTTTTCATTATATCTTATCAGTAAATATTCTATGACAAAATTAATTATGTCAGCTGCTTTATTGATAATGGGGAGCACAATAGATGGACCACAGAGCTAGAAATTTTACTCTTACAGAGTTATGCAGTGTTAAAACTTAAATGTCAATTGTCTTTGGGGGACCTGGTCTGTAAGTGAATGTAGGAGGTGGGGAAATAGGCCAGAGAAAAATGCTATATACAAATGAGAAATTTGAAACTCCTAACTGAAGTTACTTGGCATAAGTTCACAAAGACAGCGAGTGCCAAAACCAAGATTTGAAGTCAGATCCTCTGATTTCTAATCCAGTACTCTTTTCTTTATAACACATTGCCTGAAGGAATCGTCATTTTTGCTGAACTTCAGCATGAGAAAGGGAGGAAGCGACATGAAGTTGGAAAGATAGACTGTCATTGCCTTGTGAAAATCTTTAAAAAGTGACAAATGGGAGATTATAATTTATCCTAGAAATAACAGTAAGCTACTGTAGTTTATTGAGAAGGGGAAGTGACTCAGTCACATGTACCCTTAGTAAGAGTTATTTTTTGCAGTTATGTAAAGAATAAAATGGAGTAGGCAAGATCTTGGGGAAGGTTGACCAATTAGGAAAGTAATGCAGTAGTCCAGGGAAGAGATAATTGTTTGAGTCGTGATAAGGTGACACATTCAAGAAATGTTATGTAGTTAGAGACATCAAGTTTTAGCAACTAACTAAATATGTGGAATAAGAGAGCATGATGGGTTTATAATCACAATGAAGCTGTGAAACTGAGATCTTGGAAAGACAGTAGTACACTGAACATAAATATATAACCTCAGAAGAGGAATGGGTTTGGGAAGAGAGGGAGAATGAGTTTTGTTTTGGACATTTTGAGCAGTCAATCTCTATGGTCCACACAGAGGACTTGTCAAGTATGGTATAACTACACCTGCATTTCATATTTCTTGGAATCAAGTCTCATCCTTCATTCTTGTTAGCAGCTCTTGCGGCCACATCTCCAAAAGTACTGTGTAAACTATCACCGTCTTATTCATGTTTTCTAAATTGGGGGCTCAGTTCCAGGGGGACCCTAATCAGGATCTCATTTATCTGTAGCAATTTTCTCAAGCTTCTTTACATGACTATCTTTGATTTTTGTTTTCCTGCCAATGCCCCAGTGTTATCCAAAGCTGACCTACATAAGGTGGATTCTAGCTGAATAATTACTAATAATTATTAAACACAGTATTCCTCTTTCTCCTACTTATATCTTTTCCTGGTGAAAGGATTTTGATTGTCATTCACTTCATTTTTTTACTCTAAGAAAATGCTTAGTAGCCACAAAAAGTAGCTAGAGAAAAATGATGAACAACTAGATGCATGCCACCTTTTTTCATAACAGAACTATAATTTCTCTGTTGCTTTACAAACCTAGATTATTAATTGATCTACAACTTAATGTTTTAGACAGCCATAATGGGAACTAAGCAGGTAGCCCCCAGGACCACACCACCAATATATGTCAGAAGATTGATTTAGTATCCTTGCTTAGTAGCCACAAAAAGTAGCTAGAGAAAAATGATGAACAACTAGATGCATGCCACCTTTTTTCATAATAGAACTATAATTTCTCTGTTGCTTTACAAACCTAGATTATTAATTGATCTACAACTTAATGTTTTAGACAGCCATAATGGGAACTAAGCAGGTAGCCCCCAGGACCACACCACCAATATATGTCAGAAGATTGATTTAGTATCCTTGCTTCTTTTGGCCGAGCAGGGTACTTTTGGGGGTGGAGTTATGAGTTATGTCAGTGGCCATTGCTACCAGAACAAGTGGAGCCATTTTCAAAATAAGGTGACAACAACTATAAAGCCAAAGTGGTTTTTGCATACTCAGGGTTCAACACATGGTCAACACCAATAACCAATGACTGTCTGTATCACATACACATGAACTGCACAATAATACCATCTTCCATTTCCATGATACTAAGTTTATTTAAATCTTTTTAAAGCACACCAGCTTCAAAGAAGTTTATAGTTAAGTGGAGAAGAACGAGCACTTAACAGTTTGGAAAGACGTATTCAAATTTTGCTTCAAATACTAGCAGCATATCCAAGGAAGATTCACTTACCCACTCTATGAATAATTGCTCATCTGTAAAACTTCAACAATAACACCTGAAGTATCTATCTCACAGGACAGTTATGACGATTAAAAGAAGAAATATACAAAAAGTACATTTCAATATTTAAATACATGTCATCTGTTATAATTATCACAAATCTTTTCTTATATTCAATGGATTTCAGATAAAATGATACTGGAACTATTACTATTTTTTATGTTTAATGCTAATAGACTACTTTAAAGGGGTAATCATTTTTTTTGGTAAATGAATAAAAGCATTTGGATGTAAGTTCATCTTTTTTTTTGGGTCACTAAAAGCATCTCCATGATGATGCTATTATAAACAGAATGCTGGGGGTGATACAAACTGAATTCTGTTTCCACATAAATTTAATTTCTTTTACTAATTCTTAATGGTTTCTCAATATTTTGAAGACCTTTTAACTATTGAAATATTGTTCTTAACTTTCTTTTTTTTAAATAAATTTAATTATTTAACTTTTTACATTCATTTTCACAAGATTTTGGGTTCCAAAATTTTCTCCCCATTTGTGCGCTCCCCTCTCCCCAATACAGTGATCATTCTAATTACCCATATCATCAATCTGCCCACTTTTCTTTCATCCCTCTCTTCCCTTACCCAATCCTCTCGTTTGTCCTGTAGGGTCAGATAACTTTCTATTCCCCATTACCTGTATTTCTTATTTCCTAGTAGCAAGAACAATACTCAACAGTTGGTCCTAAAACTTTGAGTTCCAACTTCGCCCCATCCCTTCCTCCCCACCCATTCCCTTTGGGAAGGCAGGCAATTCAATAGAGGCCATATCTGTGTAGTTTTGCAAGTGACTTCCATAATAGTCGTGTTGTGTAAGACTAACTATATTTCCCTCCATCCTATCCTGCCCCCCGTTGTTGCTATTCTCTCTTTTGATCCTGTCCCTCCCTGAGTGTTGACTTCAAATTGCTCCCTCCTCCCACTACCCTCCCTTCCCTCACCCCCCCAACCCTGCTTATCTTCTTCTCC
>CM053773.1:46000611-46030297 GCA_028658325.1 Potorous gilbertii
ACAAATGGGGAGAAAATTTTCGAACCCAAAATCTTGTGAAAATGAATGTAAAAAGTAAAATAAATGTATTTAAAAAAAAAAAAGAAAATCAATTATATTGAAATTTCGAAAAACAAAAAAGAAAAGAACAGTTATTAAGCACCTACAGTCCTGCCCTCAAGGAGCTTACAGTCCAATGAGGGAAAGCAACACACAAAAGGAAGCTAGAATTTGGGCAGGGCTACCAGTCAGAGCGTCTTGTTCTGTGGAGTTGAAACCAACCAGGGCTGCAGATGGAGAGTGAAGAGGCAAATTCAGAATGGCTAAACCCATGATTAGTGGGTGAATAGAAGTCAATATGGAAGGAGGTCACCAATAGCATGTCCCAGTGCTCTGTGCTTTTTCCAGTGCTATTTAACACCTTTATCACTGACTCTGACAAAAGCATAGATGGTGCCCTTATCAAATTTGCAGATGCCACAGAGCTGAGAGGGAGAGTTAACAAATCAGATTACAGAAGGAGGATTTAAAAAGGTCTTAACAGGGTAGGACACTAGACTAAAGATGAAATGGAATGGGGGGAAATATTCCTATACATATGAGTTTTAAAAATCATCCTCCTCAGTACAATATGGCAGAAGCCTGGCTATGAATAGCATAGGTTCTTAGCAAGCTACACTGAAATCAGTAGTCTGATCAAGTCACCAAGAATATCAGTGAAATCTTATGTTACATTTCTTTTCTTTTTAAATGATATTTTACTTTTTTCCAATTACATACAAAGACAAATTTAACATTATTTTTTTAAAATGAGTTCCAAATTTTCTCTCTCCCTCCATTAACCCCCTCCAAAGAGCTCAAGCAATTTGATATAGATTCTATGTGTGCAATCGTGTAAAACATATTTCATGTTGTGAAAGAAGAAACAGACAAAAACAAAAACAAAAAAACTCCAAAAAGTGAAAAGCAAGCTTCAACTTGCATTCAGATTCCATTAGTTCTTTCTCTGGATGTGGATAGCATTGTTCAACATGAGTCTCTTGGAATGGTCTTAGATCATTGTATTGCTGAAAAAAACTAAATCGTGCATAGATGATCATCATATAATTCTGCTGTCACTGTGTACAATGTTCTCCTGGTTTTGCTCACTTTACTCAGCATCAGTTAATTTTTTTTGAATTTTTTCTGAAATTGATTTTCTCATAATTTTATGTACCATAATATGATTCATATACCACAACTAATACTGCCATTACCACTCGATGGGCATCCCCTCAATTTGAAGTTCTTTACCAAGACAAAAAGAGCTGCTACAATTTTTTTTTTGTGAATACAGATCTTTCCCCCCATCCGACTTTTTTATGATCTCTTTGACACACAGACAGAGTAGTAGTATCACTGGATCAAAGGGTATGCACTATTTAATTTCCCTTAGGGCATAGTTTCAAATTGTTCTCAAGAAGGATTGGATCAATTTACAAGTCCAGCAAGAGTGCATTAGTTTCTCAATTTTCCCACATCCTCTCCAAAATTTATCATTTTCCTTTTCTGCCATATTAACCAATCTGATAGGTGTGAAGAAGTACCTCTGAGTTGTTTTACTTTACATTTTTTTCTTATCAATAGTGATTAGAGCATTTTTTCATATGCCTATAGATAGCTTCGATTTCTTCACCTAAAAACGTGCTGTTCCAGTTTTCAGAGGAAGAAGCTGAAGCTATCTTTTCTCACATGAAAAAATATACTATATAACCATTGATTAGAGAGACACAAATCAAAACAACTCTGAGGTACCATAGCACACCTATCAGATTGGCTAACATGACAAAACAGAAAAATGATAAATGTTGGAGAAGATGTGGGAAATTTGGAACACTAATCTATTGTTGATAGAGTTATGAGCTGATTCAATTTGGATCTATGTAGTATGGCTCTATTTTGGAACTATGTCCAAAGAGTTATAAAAATGTACATACCCTTTCACCCAGAATATCACTTCTAGGGTTGGATCCCAAAGAGATCATAAAAATGGTATAAGGATCCACATATACAAAAATATTTAGACCAGCTATTTTTGTGGTGGCCAAGAACTGGAAATCGAGGGAATACCCATCAATTGAGGAATGGTTGAACAAGTTGCGGTATATGAATGTAATGGAATACTATTGTTCTATTTGAAATGAAGAACAGGTGGACTTCAGAAAAACCCAGAAAATCTTATATGAACTGACGTTGAGTGAAGTGATCAGTCAGGAGAACATTATACACAGTAATAGCCACAGTATGTGAGGACTGTTTTTGAAATACTTAGCCCTTCACAACAATATAAGGCCCTAAAACATTTCCAAAGAATTTATGATATAAAATTCCATCTACATCAAAGCCATGGAGTTGGAATACAGAATGAAGCAGATTACTTTCTCCTTCATTATGTTACGTTTTGTTTTTCTCATAGTTTCTCCAATTCATTTTAATTCTTTTATGTATCACCATTTATGTGATAAAGTGTTTAATAGGAATGCATGTGTAGAAATCATATAAGATTGCATGCCATCCTGCAGAGGGAAGGGGGAAGGAGGGGGATAAAATTTGAAATTTATGAAAGTGATTGTTGAAAATTGAAAACAAATAAATTAATGAATTTGAAGGAAAAAAAACTTCCTGTTCATATCTTTGGACTAAATGGTCAAATGGGGGATGATTTTTATTCTTTTTTAATTTATTTTCTTGGGTTTTATTTTATATTTATTTGTCACAGTTACATGTAAAAATAATTTTAAATATTCATTTTTAAAACTTGGAGTTCCAAATTCTGTTCCTTCCTTCCTCCCCATCCTTTCCTCATTAATTAGGCAAGAAATTAAATGTAGGTACATATAAGTCCTTTTTTGTTTGTTTTTTATCTCTTTTGGGATACAAATTTAGTAGTGGCATTGCTAGGTCAAATGGTATGCATGGTTTTGTAGCTCTTTGGGTATAATTCCAAATTGGTCTACAGAATGGTTGCATCAGTTCTCAAATTAACCAACAGTTAAAGTCTCATTTTCCCTGCATCCCCTTTAATATTTGTTGTTTACCATTTAGGTCCCATTAGTCAATCTAATAAGTATAAGGTAGCAGTCCAGAATAGTTTTAATTTGCATTTCTCTATTCAATAGAGTTAGAGTATTTTTTTACATGGTTATAGTTTTGATTACTTCATCTGAAAATTGATCATATCTTTTGATATTTATCGCTTGGGGAGTGGCTCCTATTTTTACAAATGTGACTGTTCTCTACATGCTTGAGAAATGAAGATTTTGTTCAGAAAAAAATAGGATTAAAATTTTTTATGCAGTTACTAAAGGTAACTATTTCCCTCCATCCTATTCTCTCCTTCATGTTTATTCCATCCTCTCTCATTTTACCCTGTCCCTCTTCAAAAGTGTTTTACTTTTGACTACCTCCTCCCCCAATCTGACCTCTCTTCTATCCAACTAACCCCCTTCTTTTATCTCCTTCCCCTCCCACTTTTCCATAAGGTAAAACAGACTTCTATTCCCAACTTAGTGTGTATGTTATTCCCTCTTTGAGACAATTCTGATAAGGGTAAGGTCACTCACTCCTTCACACCTTCCCATTCTTCCCCTCTACTATAAAAGGATTTTCGTCCCTCTTTTTATGAGATAATTTCCCTCACTCTATCTCTCCCAATCGCTTTATCCCAGTATACTTCTCTCTCACCCACTAATTTTACTTTTTACATAACATCCCTTAATATTCAACTCAGATTTGTGCCCTCTATCTATATATACTCTAACTATTCTAATAATGAGAAAGATCATATGAGTTACAAATACCATCTTCCCATATAGGAATGTACAGTTTAAAATTATTAATCCTGTATGATTTCTCTTTCCTGTTTACCTTTTTATGCTTCACTTGAGCCTTGTATTTGAAGATCAATTTTTCTATTTAACTCTGATCTTTTCTCAAGAATTTATCAAATTCCTCTATTTCATTGAATAATTCATTTTTCCCCCTCATGAATTATATTTAGTTTTGTTCAGTAGGTGATTCTTGGTTGTAATCCCCTCTTTTGCCCTCTAGAATATCATAGTTCAAGACTTCTGATCCCTTAATGCAAAAGCTGTTAAATCTTGCATTATCCCAATTGTGAGTGCACAGTACTTGAATTTTTTCTTTCTGATGACTTGTAATATTTTCTCTTTGACCTGGGAACTGGAGAATTTGGCTATAATATTCCTAGAACTTTTCTTTTTGAGATATCTTTCATGAAGTGATTGGGGGATTATATCAATTTGTATTGTACCCTCTGTTTCTAGAATATCAGGGCGGTTGTCCTCTTTTACCATTTGGTATAGTCTTTTTTTCAAGTATATTAACTTCAGTATTTTTTGAGGCCATTTTACTAAGCTGTTGACTTGTTTTTCATTCTTTTCTTATGTCATTCTCATTTCTCTTGCCATTTTTTTCCTCCACCTCTCTTAATTGATTTTCAAAATCTTTTTTAAGCTCTTCAATGACCTGGGACCAATTCACATTTTTTTCTTGGAGGCTTTGTTGGTAGAAGCTTTGACTTTGTTGTCTTCTCAGTGTGGGTTTTGATCTTCCTGTCACCATAGTAACTTTAAATAGTCATAGTTCTTTTTGCCTTTTTTCCTCATTTTCCCAGCCAGCCTATTACTAGACTTCTTAACTCTTTATGAAAGTAGGGCTCAGCTTCAGTGTGGAGGGAACACTCTTCCAAGCTTCAGGGGTTTTGTGCTCAAGGTTTTCAGAGATATTTCTAAGGACTTGTAAGTTTTCATTTCTTCCAAGGTGGTATGCTCTAAGGAGAGGTATATTTACTATTCTTCTAGACTGTGCTCTTGTCTTTGCGCAACCACAAACATTTTTTTTCTGCCCTTGAACTATGAGGAGGGATTGCTTTCCACTGCTGCTGCAAGTTCTGCTAGGCTAGTGCTCCTCCATACCCTGGGACTACCACCCTCCATACCCAAGACTACAACCTGGATCCCAGCATGGGCAAAGCAACAGAGTCCTGCCTCTGTGCTAACAAAAAGACCCCTGTAATCTACTTCTGACCAGTTGTTTGATCTCCTTACCCTCTGTGCACTGAGAGCTCTGGAAGAAACTGCCACTGTCACTGCTGATTCAGTTACTCCCAAGGTTTGCTTCTGGTTTGTTGTGCCCAGGGCTGTGCTGGAATGGCTTGCACTGACTGTGCTCTACTCTTACCCTGATAGAACAGAACTTTCATGCTGACTTTCTAGGTTGCCTTTGGCATTTGTGGACTGAGTGATCTGAAAACCACCACTGCTGCCAATGATTCAGTGACCCTGAGGCCTGTTGGGGTTTGTTGCAGTCCAGTCTGTGATGGCACAGCATGTGATGGACTGCACTCCTCTCTCACACTAGTGCAATAGATCTTTTCTGCCAATATTCCAAGATGTCTTGGGCTAGAAATTTGTTTCATTCCATCTTTTTGTGGGATCTGCTGATCTAAAATTTGTTTAGACTCATTTAAAAAAAAACTTGCAGCAACAGTGGAAAGGGACCCTTCTCACAGTTCCAAGGAAGAAAATAGTGCTTGTAGTCACCCACAGAGAAGCACACAGCGCACAGAATAGTAAATATACCTCTTCTTAGATCATATCATCTTGGAAGAACTGAAAATTTATAGGCCCCCAGAAATATAGCTGAAAATAGCTACACAAAACTTCTGAAGCTTGCAGTTTGCCCTCAACCAGAAGCAGAACCCTACTTTACAAAGAGTTAAGAAGTCAGATAATAGACCAGGAAAATGAGCAAGCAAGAGAAAAAAAAAGCTGTGACTATAGATACTTACTTTGATGACAAGGAAGATCAAAACACACACTCAGAAGAAGACAACAAAGTCAAAATTCCTACATCCAAAGACTCCAAGAAAAGTAAGAATTGACCTCCGGCTATGGAAAGGCTCAAAAAGGATATTGAAAATCAAGTAAAACAAGTAGAGGAAAAGCTGGGAAGAGAAATGAGAGTGATAAAAGAAAAGGATGTAAAACACATAAACAGTTTGGTAAAGGAGACCAAAAAAATACTGAAGAAAATAATAATTGAAAAAAGAAAAAGAACAGATCAAATGGTTAAAGAGTTCCAAAAAAACAATGAAGAGAAGAATTCCTTAAAAGCAGAATTGGCCAAATGTAAAAGGAGGCCCAAAAGCTCATGGAAACCAAAAATATTCCTTTAAAATTAGGATGGAGCAAATAGAATCCCATGACTTTATGAGAAATCAAGAAATTATCAAAAAAAATCCAGAGAGATGAAAAATATAGAAGATAATGAAAATATATCATTGGAAAAGCAACTGATCTAAAAATAGATCCAGGAGAGATAATTTTAAAATTATGGGACTTTCCGAAAATTGTGATAAAAAAAAGAACATAGACATCTTCTTTCAAAGAATTATCAAGGCCAACTGCTTTGATGTTCTAGAACCAGAGGGTACAATAGAAATTGAAAAATCCCCCAATCACCTCATGAAAGAGCTCTCAAAATGAAAATTTGCAAGAATATTATAGGTAAATTCCACAGTTCCTAGATCAAGGAGAAAATATTGGAAGTTTCCAGGAAGAAAAAATTCAAGTATTGTGGTGCCACCATAGGAATAACACAAGACTTATCAGCTTCTACATTAAGGGATCAGAAGTCTTGAACTATGATATTTTGAAGGGCAAAAGAGTTTAGATTTCAAGCAAGAATCACCTACCCAGGAAAACTGAGTATAATATATAAGGTGGGGGAATGGATATTCAATGAAATAAAGGAATTTCATGCATTTTTGAGAAAAGACAAGAGTTAAATAGAAAAATTGACTTTCAAATACAAGACACAAAATAATCATGAAAAGGTAAACAGGAAAGAGAAATCAAAAGGGATTTATTATAGTTAAACTGTTTGCATTCCTACATGGGAAGAAAATATTTCTAACTCATGCAACCTTTCTCATTATTAGGGTAGTTAGGAGTATATATAGACAGAGGGCAGAGGTGTCAATTCATATGAAGGGATGATATCTAAAAAAAGAAAATTAAAAGGTGAGAGAGGAATGTACTTGGAGGTGGTAAGGGAGAGAGGAAGAAAGTGGTAAATTTACTTGTATAAAAGAGGTAAACCAAAGCTCTTACACTGGAGTGGAAGAGGATGGATTTAAGAGAGAGGGAGTGAACTTTACTCTCATCAGTTTTGGCTTAAGAAAAGAATAACATATACACTCATATAGGTATGAATATCTTATCCTACAGGAATGTGCGGGGGAAGGGGATAAGATTAGGGAAATTATGGAAGGGAAGAAGATGGGATGAGGGAATAATCAGAAGCAGGCACTTTTGAGGAGGGATGGGGTCAAAGCAGAGAACAGAAAAAATCGAGGAGCATGATAGGATGGAGGAAAATAGAGTTAGTCTTCTACAACATGACTGTTAAGGAAGTGTTTTGCATGACTACACATGTACAACCTATATTGAATTGCTTGCCTTCTCAATGAGGGTGAGTGGGGAGGGAGAAAGGGAGAGAATTTGGAACTTAGAGTTTTGAAGACAAATACTGAATTTTTTTTTATACATGTAACTGGGAAATAATATATGCAGGCAATGGGGTATAGAAATTCATCTTGCCCTAGAGGAAAATTGAAGGGAAGCAGATAAAAGAAGGGAGGGGGTGATAGAAGGGAGGGCAGACTAAGGGAAGGGGTAATTAGAAGACATGCCACTTGGTCATGGGGGAGAGGAAAGATGGGGAGAAAATTTGGAACTGAAAATCTTTTGGAAGTGAATATTGAAAACTAAAAATACCTAGGAAAAGAACAAATGTAAAAACTCCAATTAAACACCAAAATGGAAATTCTGACAATAATAGGATACATAAAATAAAAATAAAAAGAACTATTAAAATAGGAGTTAACTTTATGAAAAAATAGATAAATCATTGTCTTTTTTTAACAGAACATTATCAGCATTGAAATTTAAAAGGGTGAATGTAAAACAAAAATAAAATTTAAGCATTAATTAGAAGCTATTTTACTCAATTATATTTAAAATAAACTAGAAATTTAAAGGAAATGTATGAATATTTATTTATACACACAAACACATTTTAACAGAAGAAATAGAATACTTAAATAATTCTATGTTAGAAAAAGAAATCAAACAAACCATACATAAGCTCACTAATAAAAAATTCCTAGAATTACATGGATTTACAAGGTAATTTTATGAAGCATTTAAAGAAAAACCAATGTCAATGATATATAAACTCTTTGGAAAAATAGGTAAAGAATTAGTCCTTCTGAATTCCTTCTACGACAAAAATAATGTTTGCATACTTAAATTACTTAAACTAGGGAGAGCAAAAGCAGAAAAAGAAAATTATTGCTCAATTTCCCTAATTAGTATTCATGCAAAAAATTAAATAAGATACTAGCAACAAGATGAAAGCAATATATCACGAAGACTATAGACTATGACCAGGCTAGAGTTGTATCTAGAATACAAGGTTGGTTCAATATTAGAAAACTTCTTAGCAAAATTGATCTCTCTCTGTATGTGCATATGTATATATGTATATATATATGTGTGTGTGTGTGTGTGTGTGTGTGTATACACATTTTATATAGGTGAAGAAAAAGTTTTTGATAAAATAGAACATAAATTTCTATCTAAAAAATACTCGAAAAAGCATAAGAATAAGTGAAATTTTTCTTAAAATGATAAATAATCTCTAACTGGAACCAAGAGTAAACATTATCTATAGCAGGGATAAACTTGAAGCCTTTCCAAAGAGATTGGGGTAAAACAAAGGTAATAAATATTACCAGTATTATTCAATATTGTCCTAGAAATTCTAGCTCTACCAATAATACAAGAAAAATATTTCAAAAAACAAGAATAATTAATGAGGAAACAAAGCTACCTCTATTTGCAGATGATATGACAGTATGCTTATAGTTCCAAAGTCAACTAATAACCTATTCAAAACAAGTAACAGTTTCAACAAAGCCATAGGATATAAAAATTAAGTATGTAAATAACCAACATATGCAGACACACAGATGTATAGATAGATATGCTGATGAATAGTAATAGTGATGTGTGCATGCTGTGTATGCACGTGTGTGTGTGCATGTGTGTGTGTGTATTAATGTGAAAAGTTAATGGATTGATGAACTTCAAGGATGAGGTAGATTCTGTGACTATTGGGTAATTGATTTTATTCTAATCAATTTTAATCAGTTTAATATATATCTTGGAAATGAAAATTTTTCATAGAAACCTCCTGCAGCATTTTGCACCATTACCTGTTTATATACGTTGTTTTATTTATGCATGACATTTCCATTTTATATAATCAAAATTGCTCATTTTGTCTTCTATGGTCTTTTTATCAAATTTAGTCATAAAATCTTCATCTATACATGGATGTGAAATGTACTTTCTAGTTTGATTCTCTTATTTATGATTTCACTCTTCATGCCTAAGGCATATATCAGTTTGCCCCTTGTCATTTAGTATACCCCTATTATTTGGTATAAAATGTTGATCTATGCCTAATTTCTGCCAGACTGCTTTCTAATTTTCCTAGCTGTTTTTGTCATTTCTGTAGTTTATTGAACACTATACTGCTGTGTTCATTTTGTCCTGTATGTTGTGAAACAAATCTGTGACACAGATTCTTTATATTTTTAAGCCGTATTAGAGGCATCTAGGTGGTACAGTGAGTAGACTGGCCCTGGAATAAGGAAGACCTGAGTCCAAATCTGACCTCAGATACTTGGCTCACTTACTAGGTGTGTGACATTGGGCAAGTCACTTAGCCCCAATTGCCTTGCCTCCCTGGCACAAAAAAAGAAAAAAAGAAGCAGTATTAAATAATTTTGGTGTTTTGGCTTTTTGATATAGTTTGAGATCTTATGTTACCAGGCCTCATTCTTTCCCACTTTTCCCATTATTTCCCTTAAGATTATCATTCCTTTAGGTGAATTTTGTTACTAATTGTTCTGTCTTTATAAAATAATTTCTTAATATTTTAATTGATATGGCACAGAGTTAATTAATTTAATACTCTTGTTTTTCTTATGCTTATTTCATATATATACATATACACATTCTTATATTGGCACAACCTACCCTTTAACTATTCATGTTTCTCTTCTTTAGTCTGTGTTTCTGTGAAGGATTTTATATTTGCGTTCATATAGTTCCCAGGTGTGATAAACACACAAGCAATTTTTGAAATTTACAGATATTTTGAATTACATTTTTCTTTTTTCTTTTTGTTAGGTCTTGTTGGAAATATTTTTTAAATGTGGGTGCTTTATATTATTTTTATATCCTGCAACTTTGGTAAGTTTATTTTTTCAAATAATTTTAGTACATTTTTAGGTCATTCCCTGTATGTCATCTTATCTCCATAAAGTAATAATACTATTTTCTCATTTCTTAAATTTTTTCAACTGATTTATTTTTGTTACCTTATGCTATTTCTAGCATCATGTTAAACGTTTCTGGTGATAATGGTAATATTTGCTTTACGTCAATTTTTTATTGAAAAACTTGAACCTTTCTCTATTATTTATAATCTTTGTCCATGGGTTTAAACAGCAAATGCCAAGCTAAGGAAAGGTATATTTATGCCTATATTTTCTCATGCTTTTATTTTGGAAAGGTATATTTATTCCTATATTTTCTCATGTTTTTATTTTGTTTGAACAGAAATAAATGTATTTCATCAAAAGGCTACTGCTGAAAGCATCTGTTGATGTAATCATTCACATTTTATTCCTGTTATTTACATAACCTATTATGTTTATCATCTTCTCCTACCATATCAATATCTTGACCCTGGACTCATGGCTCCAGAGAAGAAAGTGAGTCTGGTAACTTTGCAGAGCCCTCCCTCACTTAAATCCAATTCACTTGCAAGTGATAACAGCTTCCTTATATCATAGTCCTCTTGGAGAACACGGGACAAACAACAATAATGGTGACGTGTGCATGTGTGATTGTGTGTACATGCGTTAATTAGCCTTAATCACTGAAAGGATATTGCATCAGTTAAACTGAGACCAGAGGAAGACATTAATTTAAAAATTCCAAGGTCTCCCACTGCATTCAGAGCCATCTTCAATCATCCTGATCTACATCATGCCATTGGACCCAGATGGCTTTGGAGAAGAAAATGAGGCTGGTAATTTTGCACAGCTCTTCCTGACTTAAATCCAATTCATTTGCAAGTGATGTCATCAGCTTCCTGATGACACTGTCCTCTTCAAGAACAATGGACATACAACAACATACCATATCAAACATGCATTCCTCATATAAATTCAGCCTGATCATAATGTATAATCTTTTTAAAATGTTTTATAGCCAATTTACTAATATTTTCACTAACTTTTTTGCAATAAGTTCAAAAAGGATATTGGTTTTTAATTTTTATGTTTTATCTTTGACTGATTTAGGTGGCAAAACCATATCTGTATAATAAAATTAAGTGGAGAATAATTCCTTTTTTATTTATGTAAATAGTATTTAAATTCATCATTTTGCAAAATTTGATAGAATTCATTTGGAAAGTCCCTCAATTCATTAGGATAACAATTGAATCATTTAAGTATCATTTCTTCTTCCATCAAATTGAGCATTTTTTATCTTGGTAAGTATAGATCAATTTAATATAAATTATCAATTTTGTTGTCATAAAACTGGCAAAATAAATTTAACTTCTTTATTTCATCTTCACTTAGAATTCTTCCATAATATTTTTTCATTTTGATAGGAACAATCTTATTTCTCTCTATTTTGTTTTTTATTAAATATTTAATTTCCCCCAATTATATATACAAAATTTTTAACATTCTTTTTTTTATTTTGAATTCCAAATTTTTCTTCCTCTCTCCCTCAACTTTTCCATTCCTGAAAGGGTAAGCAATTTGATAAAAGTTATACACTTTCAAAATCATCCAAAGCATATTTCCATCTTAGGTTGTTAAAGAAGAAAGAAAATTAAAGAGGGAGAAACATGAAAAAATATTGTGAAAAATACCATGTTTCAATATGCATTCAGTCTCCACCAGTTCTCTAAATATGGATAGTATTTTTCAGCATTAGTCTTTTGGAATTGTCTTTTATCATTTTAGTCCTGAAAATAACTAAATCACTCAAAATTAACTATTGTACAATTTGGCCATTACTGTTTGCAAGGTTCTCCTGGTTCTGCTCACTTCACTTTGTATCAGTTCATATCGAGGGTTTATTCTGAAATCAAACTGATTTCCATTTCTTATAGAACAAAAGTATTCCATTACAGTCATATAACACAACTTGTTTAGGCATTCCCCAATTAAAGGACATCTGCAGTGCCAACATGATAGTCACAGCACTTACAGCAGCCATGAATATCCAGGCGCAATTCTGATTTGTGGAATACAATAGACTCTCCACGTGGAAAACAGAACCAAAATATTTATTCAGATAGCAGAAAGTCAAATCCATCATAGCAACAAAAATCTATATACAATAACAATGCAGGATAGCACCATTCCCCAGCCTTCCTCCTGCTAGGGCCTTCCCACAAACAAACACTCATGAGCTTATGTGCCTACCACCTCTCTCCCTCAGTTCTGACTGCTCTGACCAAATTTTCTCTCAGTTTGGCTCTTGCTCTGCCTCATCCTGTTCCATCCCTTCCTTTTCCATGTGATTTAAACTCATGTGACTCAGGCTTCCATGTGACTTAAGCAGGTCACATGAGTCTATTAATGAATGGGAAAGATCTTCCCAATTAAATTACCATTACAGCATCCTCTTAATTTCGAATTCTTTACCACTATGAAAAGAGGTGCTATAAATATTCTCAAACAAACAGGATATTTTGCCAATTTTGCTCTTTTTTCAAATTCAACTCCTATGTTTCTCAATTCAATTTTCTGTATTCAATATTATTTTTAGTAATTTTATTTTCTTTCAATTGCAAGTCTAAATACTCATATCATTTGTTATTTCATCACCCTTTGTTGGGGAAAAGACAGATAGAGAGAAAGAAATAGACATAGATATATAGACACATAGATACATATAAATAGATATACACACATACATATACATATAAATGTGTGTATGTATATACATATGTGTATGCATTTGTGTATATGTATACATATATGTGTGTATGTATGCATACATGCAAACATATGTTTGCATATAATTTTTTTTCTGAGAACTGCTTTATGTGCACCCTGTAAGTTTTAGTACATTATTTTATTCTTGTCATTTTTGTACAAAGTTTTATATTTTCATATGAAAAATATCCCTTCATCATTTTTTAATGCACTAATTTATCTTTTCTGATGAATTATCAAGCCCATTTCACTGATTTGTTGTGTGATTGTGCTAAATACCAGGTAGGGAGGCTGAGAATATTATTCAATCTTTAGGTTATTTTATGTACAATTAAATTTTAATTATTTCTTCAAAAGCACACTCTGTGTATATGTATGTACCCATGTATATGTTTACATGTAGACATATACACATGTTTATGCATGTGTCTTAACAAAGATTCTAATATTAAATATACACATGCACTTATAAGCATGAAATATTTGCATATATACACAAAATGCATATATACACACATATAAAGCCATCATGAATATATATATGTATATATATATATATATATATATATATATCTATATATTTGTCTATAGATAGACACAATACTTTTGGAATATATTTGTATTTGTGTGTGCTATACATATACATGCATACATAAGATCTTCATATTAGTAAATGTATACATACATAAAAGGCATGTTTTTTGTAAAATTATTATGAAAGGCTGATTTATATATACATATATTTATGTAAACAATATAAAAATTCATTTCAATTTGCATTTCATAATTATTCTAGATCAATCACCTCTAATTTTTCTAAAGATTGAAGCTCTTGTTTAAATTTTTATTTGAGTTGTATAAGCCTGAAGGGAGTATATTAAGGTTTCCTGCTATTCTTGTTTTATCACCCATTTCTCCCTGTTTTTTGATTAACTTTTCATTTATGTATTTATATCAATCATCCAATAAAATATAATATCCAGTAAATATCTAGTAAATGATTAGTATGTACCAGGCACTGTACTAAATCATGGAAAATCAAGAGTTCATAGTCTAATGGGGGAGACAAAATGCAAACAACTATGTACAATCTAACTATATACAGAACAAATATGAAATCAACGAAAGTAAAGAATTATACTCTGCTGTTCTGAGCAAAATATTGTTATCCATTTTCTACATTGACTTTAGCCATGATTCAGTTTCCCTGATTATCCTTTTTTATTGCATCTAATTTTTAAACAGTATTCTTCTCTGAAACAATTATTGTTCATCTTGCTTTGGGGGAGTTTACCTGCTTTAGGCTCTCATTTTAATTCTGTGAATATTTATATTTCCAGTGTATTTCTTATAAACAACATATTGTTCTACTCGGCTTTTAAATACATTCTGGAATTCTCTTTTTTGTTAGTTAATCAATTTCATATTCATAACATTGATTGCTAATTGAGTATTTCTATCCTTCTTGTTTTCCTATTCTCCTTTGGGATTCTCCATCATGTTTCCATGCCAAATACCTTCCTTCTAACACCAACTATCCCCATCACTCCAATCACTCAGGTTTGCCAAGGAAGTGTTCCTCAGAATCTCTCGTGCCTGTATTTCCTTCTCCCTCATTTTTTAAAGCACAAAATTTATTTTCAACCTTAAATCCAATAAAAATAAGTAGATAATGATATTATCACAGAGCACACGAGACACAAATTTTCATTTTCTAGGACAGTTACAATGAACACTTGGGTATTACCCTCCATCAGAGCATCAGGAGGATAAAAATGCCTTCACTAAACTGGACATATTACAATCAATCCATGAATTTTTTATTACATATTCTTACCCCAAATATTGCAGGAAATGTAACGTCTAAATTTATTTTGAATTTCTTAAGACTCAAATGTAAAAATATTTGAGGACTTCCGGTCCATTTCTAGCCCTGGGACCAATGATTCCTCCCAAGAGGCAGAAGTAGGAGTCTTCATATGTTTTCCTCCTGATCATTGCTGGAGGCTTAGAAAATGCTTTTGTTAAAGGACCTGGGAGTCAGGCTTCTGATACAATTAAATCTCTGGTGACGTGAAAAGCAGCGATGAAGGAACTTAGCTGAATTTTCTCACTTGTGCCCATAGCAAGTCTGACATTTTGATGAGGAAATGCACTCAAACTAGAGGTGAAAAGTCAATTTGATGTACACATAAGTGCATCTCTGTCAAAATATCATTCAGTGCCAAACCTTTCAGGGTTTTCAGTTCCATGAAATTCCTGTAGATTGTGGTAAAGTCCTGGTTGAGTATCCAATCAATAATGTTGAAAATGGCAGACTTGATTGAGTATTCTGTGCAGGTATAACTTACCAAAAGTCATGTTTGTGCTCTGCACAGGAGATTCTAATCCTGTGTCTCTGTTTCTGTCACAGCTTGTGCACCCTGATCTAGTTCTCTACAGACTTGACCACTGCAACCCATGTTCTCATTTTCAATATATTGCTAAGATTTGTCAATTTCACCTTTCCAACAGGTGTCAAATACTCCTCTCCTCTGACACTGATATTACTGATTCAGGCCATCATCGCCTCACACCTTGATTATTGCAACAGACTGCTATTGGGTCTAACAGCCTCAAGTGTCTTTCTACTCCTATCCAATCTCCACTCACTAAAGTGATTTTCCTAAAGGAAGAGTTGGATCATGCTAGCCTCTACCCAATAAAATCCAGTGATTCCCTAGCACCTCCAAGACAAATGTAAAAATCATCTGGCATTTGAACTCCTTCATGAAACATTCTTTTTCCTTTTCCAAGTATCATACCGTAGTGTCCCTATGTGCTCTTCGGACCAGGGATACCAGCCTCATTACTGTTTCTAAAACAAAACACTCCATCTCCCAACTCTCTCAACTGCAGGCATTTTAAAAGTCTATTCCCCAATGCCTGTGATTCTCCCCCTTCTCATCTCTGTCTTATGACTTCCCTGTCTTCCTTGGAGACTGATAAAAATTCCTCCCAATACATCTTAATTCTAGAGCCTTTCCTTTGAAGATGATTATTTCTCATTTATTCCATAAAGAACTTGTTTGTAGATAATTGTGTGCACGTTCTCTCTCTAATTAGACTGTAAGCTTGTCAGTGTCAGGGTTTGGGATTTTTCCGGGGTGACTTTATATTTCAATTGTTTATCAAAATCTCTAACACATAGAAGGCACTTAATAAAGAGCTTATTGAGTAACTGATAGACTAAGATAGCAGGTGCCAAGTCTTTGGTGATCTTGATTTTGATTACTTGGTGCTTGAATTCTTGATTTTTAGGTGCTTACAGATTTTCCGCTTGACCTGGAAACTCAAGGTTTCTGTCAGTACCACTCCTAGGATTTTTCTCTTGGTAATTTCTAGTGTCAATTTTCATTTAATGCTTAAAATAATGTAAAGTATTCATTCTACTGGCCATTTTTACCTCCCTGGGTGTTCATGCACTTCTTATTTGAGGTACTCCTGGGTACTGCTGTAATGCTTATGGTCAAGATATTCTCTATTCTGTGGCTGTACTTAGACTTGTTCTCTATTTATTCTATTTTTCTTATTGTACTCCTTGACTTCATTTCAGTTTAAGATATTTCTTAATTATGTCAACCTGTAGTTTCATATCAGTTCCTGAATTTGGGGTTACACTTGAGTCCAAATCTATTCATACACACACACACACACACTCACACATACATGAATAAAATGGACTGACCCTGCTTAATCAATAGTCTAGTGACTAATTTTCAGCCCCAAACTCTGAAGGAGTCTCTGTTGCCATTCTCTCTTGTGGTATAGGTGCAGGCTGTCTTTTGGGAGGTTCTGTTTTGTTGATTTATTTAGTATTTTATTTTCTCAGTTACATATTAAAACAATTTTAACATTTGTTTTTTAAAAACTTTGAGTTCCACATTCTCTCTTTTCCTCCTTCCTCAAGCTCCTTCATTGAGAAACTAAACAATTTAATATAGGTTACACATATGCAGTCATGCAAAACATTTCCATAATGGTCATGTTGTGAAAGAAAGCACATAAAAAATACCCTGAAGAAAAATAAAGAATTTTTTTAAAAGTATGCTTCAATCTGCTTTCAGATACCATCAGTTCTTTCTCTGGGGATGGATTGAATTTTTCATCATAAGTCTTTTAGAGTTGTCTTGGATCATTGTATTGCTGAAAATAGCTAAGTCATTCATAGCTTATCATCTTTCAATGATGCTGTTACTTTGCACACAGGTTTTTCTTTTCACAGTTTTCTGAGAACATCCTGCTGATCATTTCTTATAACATAATAGCTATGGAATCATCACAATCACATCACACAATTTGCTTAGCAATTCCTCAATTGATGGATATTCCCTCAATTTCCAATTCTTTCCCCCTAGACAAGAGCTGCTATAAATATTTTTAAATGTAAATCCTGTTCCTTTTTATATAATTTCTTTTGGGATACAGAGCTAGTAGAGCTATTGCTATGTCGAAGCATACATATGATTGTATAACCCTTGGGCATAGTTCCAAATTGCTCTACAGAATTGTTGAATCAGGTCACAACTCCACCAACAGTGCATTAATATCTCATTTTTCCCACACCCCTCAATATTTGTCATTTTCTGTCCTATTAGCCAATCTAATAGATATGAGGTAGTACCTCAGAATTGTTTTAATTTGCATTTATCCATTTGATAGTGACTTAGAGTACTTATTTATTAATGTAGCTATAGATAGCTTTGATTACTTCATCTAAAAGTTGTTCACATCTTCCCTCCCTTCTATCACACCCCTCCCTTTCCTTATGCCCATCTCCTCTATTTTCTTGTAGGGCAAGATAGATTTTTATACCTCATTAATTGTATATCTTATTTCCCAGTTGCATGTAAGAACAATTTTTAACATTTGTTTTTAAACTTTGAGTTCCAACTTCTCTCTCTTCCTCCCTCCCCACCCATTCCCACTGAGAGGACAAGTAATTCGATATGTTAGACATGTATAGTTATGCAAATGACTTCAACAAATGTCATGTTGTAAAAGACTAACTATATTTCCTTCCATCCTATCCAGCCTCCCGCTTATTCTATTCTCTCTTTTGACTCTATCTCTGATCAAAAGTGTTTACTTCTAATTACCCCCTCCTCCCATTTGCTTTTCCTTCTATGATCCTCCCTACACTCCACTTATTCCCTTCTTGCCTAGTTTCCTGTAGTGTATGATAGATTTTCATAGCAAATTGAATGTGCATGTTATTCCCTCCTTAAGTCAAATGTGATGAGAGTAAGGTTCACTTTTTCCCTCTCACCTCCCTCTCCAATGGGTAAAACTTTTTCTTGCATCTTTTATGTGAGAGAGAATTTGCCCCATTCTATTTCTCCCTTTCTTCTCCCAATATGTTCCTATCTCACCCTTAAATTTTATGTTTTAGATATCATTCTTTCCTATTCAACTCAACCTGGGCCCTCTGTCTATGTGTATGTAATCCTTACAAGGACTCAAATAATGAGAAAAGTCTCAAGAGTTACAAATATGATCTTTCCATGTAGGAATGTAAACAATTCAACTTTAGTGAACCACTTCTGATTTCTCTTTCCTGTTTACCTTTCCATGCTTCTCTTGATTCTGGTGTTTGAAATTCAAATTTTCTATTCAGCTCCAGTCTTTTCATCAAGAATGCTTGAAAGTCCTCTATTTCATTGAATGATAATTTTTCTAAGGTGATTCTTGGTTTAAAGACTAGTTCCTTTGATCTCTGGAATATCATATTCCAAGCCCTTAATTCCCTTAATGTAGAAGCTGGATCTTGTGTTATCATGATTGTATTTCCACAATACTTGAATTATTTCCTTCTGGCTGTTTGCAATTTTTTCTCCTTGATCTGGGAGCTCTGTAATTTGGTTCCAATATTCCTTCCGGGATCTCATTCAGGAGGTGATCATTGGATACTTTCAATATTTATTTTACACTCAGGTTCTAAAATATCAGGGCAGGTTTCCTTGATAATCTCTTGAAAGATTATGTCTAGGCTCTTCGTTTTTTATCATGGCTTTCAGGTAGTCCCACAATTTTTAAGTTTTCTCTCCTAGATCTATTTTCCAGGTCAATTGTTGTTCCAATGAGATCTTTCACATTACCTGCTACTTTTCCATTCCTTTGATTTTGTTTTATAATATCTTGATTTTTCATCAAGTCATTAGCACAATTCTAATCTTTAAAGAATTTTTTCTTCTGTGAGGATTTGGACCTCCTTTAACATCTGGCCAATTCTGCTTTTTAGGGCATTCTTCTCCTCGTTAGTGTTTTTGTATCTCTTTTGTCATTTGAGGTAGTCAATTTTTTAAAGTGTTACTTTCTTCAGCATTTTTTGGAGTCTCCTTTAGCAAGCAGTTGACTCGTTTTTCATGACTTTCTTTCATTACTCTCATTTCTCTTCTCATTTTTTGTTCTACTTCTCTTACTTGATTTTCAAAATCCTTTTTGAGCTCATCCATGACCTAAGACTAATTCATATTTTTCTTGGAGTCTTTGGATGAAGGAGCTTTGACTTTGTTGTCTTCTGTTTGCATGTTTTGGTCTTCCTTGTCACCAGAATAAGATCCTATAGTCTGATTCTTGGTTTTTGCTCAACATTTACTTGACTTTTGAGTTCTTTGTCAAGGTAGATCTCTGCTTCCAGTGAGGGTGGGGGTTTGTACTGTCAGCCCCTAGATCCCCCCACAATCTGTGGGCCTAGAGCTCCAGAAACAGTTGTAGCCACCATCACTGATGCTGCTGTTGCGGATTCCTCTGCAGCCCTGGGGCTGGGGCCAGCCCACTCTACTCTCCCACACTGGTCCCACAGGCTTTTCCACTGAACTTCCAATTTGTCCTCAGCATTTTGTGGGTCATGAAGTCTGGAAACCACCACAGGTGCGACGGATTCAGTTCTCCCAAGGCCTGTTCAAGTCCGATCTGTGCCAGAGTGGCCCACATTAGACTGTACGCTACTCCTAGTGTGGCATAATAGACACTTCCCTGTGACTTTCCAGGCTGTCTTGGGTTGGAGATTTGCTTCACTCTGTCATTCTATGGGTACTGCAATCCAGAATTTATTTAGAACCATTTTTTACAGGTATTTGGCTGGGCATAGGGAGAGCACTCTAGAAAGTCTGTGCTGTTACTCAGCTCTCTTGGCTCCATCCCTCTAAAAAGAGGTTTTTAATACTCTCCAGGACTATGCTGTGGTCTGTGAGCAACAACAAGCACTTTTTTCTGTCCTGAAACTGTGATGGGGGTGCCTGCTCCACTGTGGCCAGCAAGCTCCAGTGTGCTAATGCTCTTTCTCACCCTGGAAATGCCACCCAGGACTGAAATCAAATGTGAGTATGGGCAAAGCAACAGAGTCCTGCCCCAGTACCAATAAAGAGACCCTATACCCTTTTTCTGACCTGTTTAACTTCCTTATGGTCTGTGGGCTGAAAACTCCAGAAGCAGCTGTAGCCATTGCTGATTCAGTGGCTCCCAAGGCTTGTTGCTGGTTTGCTAGGGTCAGTGTTGTCCTGTCACAGCCAGCAATGAACTATCATCCACTGTCATCCAGGTGTGACAGAACTTTCCTGGTGACTTTCTATGTTGTCTTGTGCTATAAATCATTTCATTATGTCTTTTGTGTGTTTTGCCACTCTAGAATTTGTTTTGAGTCATTATTTAGAGGTATTTGGAGAGGTCTGGGGGAGAGTTCAACAGGGTTCTGACATTATTCTGCCATTTTTGCTCTACCTCCCACAGACTGTCTTAATGCTGATCTTTCCCTATCTCTTGCAAATGATAAAGTCCTTCAGTTACCCTGAATCCAGGACTACTCCAGTCTTTTCCCATGCCATGGATGAGGCTCTTCTTTCACTCTACTATGGACTTATCTTCTCCATAAAATGGAAAACCTGTCACTTTATGCTTGAGTGCTATTCTGGCCATACTCCTGACATAGAGGTATATGGAATCCCTGAGTGTTGTTCTGTTCCTATCTCTTATTATAACCCTGGGATTTTATTGAATTTTGGCTTTTATTCATACTAACTTTATTTCAACTCCCTGCTTCCAAGAAATTCTGGAAGAGTTTTTCTGTAGTCTTGGACTGGGTGGAAGAATTTATAACTTATTATCTTCTGTTTCTATTATTATGTCCTGCCAGTAGATTAGAACTTCACAGTGGTGTTTGTGGGAGATGTGGACTTCATGAGGTCCTAAACACGATCTTCCCACAGTTCCTTTATATGAATTGTTCTGGATATCAGTGTGCTTGTGGGGGGAGAGGTGTGGGTGTGTGCGTGTGCACATGCACATTTGTTTAACGAATAGTTTTCTATGTGGACATCAAATAGTCTCATATTCTCACTATACTTAGCTCTATTGTGTTTTTTTTATATTTGTAGTACATAAATAAGCAATCAATGTAGAACTTATTCAAAAGTTTTACAATATTCCACAAAGGCAATGCAATTATTATGGCTTTTTAAGGGAGTTTTATGTAGCAATTGCTAAATCAATAAGTTGCAATCCCTTAGAGTTTTTGGCACACTATTGATATTCTGTGGTTAATGTATAGTATTCTTGTGTTTTTAGATTTTTTTTAGCAATCTAAGATGCAAATGATTTTTCTAAAGTATTTAAGAATAACTTGAAGAATTTACCAGAATCTGCATTCTTTGGCCCTACACATATAATACCTTCTGTCAAGGCAATGGTCTCTTAATTGGTCTTACTTCCTTCATGTCTCTTTGATATTCCAGTCCATATTATACACAGCTACCAAAGTTATCTTTCTTAAATTAACATCTGACCATCTCACTCATTACTCCAGCGATTCTCCACTTCCTGTACATTAAAATATAAACCTCTTAATGGTTTTTAAAGCTCTTCACAACCTAAATCTAATATTTCCAACCTCATAATTTTTACACCCTTTCAGACAATCTGAGCTTGAACCAAACTGATATTGTCTTT
Source organism: Potorous gilbertii (assembly GCA_028658325.1). Classification (NCBI taxonomy): domain Eukaryota; kingdom Metazoa; phylum Chordata; class Mammalia; order Diprotodontia; family Potoroidae; genus Potorous; species Potorous gilbertii. Next base: position 46,022,741 of record CM053773.1, read on the forward strand.
TTGCTTTCACAATTTGTTTTCCGTCTCCCATTTCTGTGTCATCTCTCCTTGCCTAGAATTCATTCCCTTCTACCTCCCCTAGAATATCTTTCTTGATTTATTGATGGCTTGATTTAGGTCTTTTGGGTCACCTTTTAAAAAGTAATAATTCTCCATTTCCCACTGATATTTCTTGACAACTGGTTTCAGAGTATCTTCAAAATCATGTTGCCTCCAGCATAACTCATGTGAGTATGTTTACGAGCACAGGTCTTCTGTTGCTTTGTGTCTGTGTATATATGTAGGTGTTGGTGTATATACACCTGGTCAAATTCACATATCTTTGCCAACTTCATCCTGAGCACCATTTCCACTTCTTCATACAACATACGTATGCAATATTGAAGCGCTTCTAGTGTCATAAATTATAAGCACATAATAAATGCTTAATAACTGTTTCTTTTCTTCCCCTCCTCAGACTCTGCATGTGAGTAGAATTAGTAGCAAAGAGGAAGTACATGAGTATAGCAGTGTAGAACCTAGCATGGCACTGAACTCTCTACGTGTTCTGAGCAAAGTCACTCTACCTCTTTAGACCTCAGTTTCCATGTCTGTTAAAAAGGCAAAGTGAGATTAGACAATCTCCAATGCTTCTTCTAGTTTGAATTTGCTTTGATTTATATTCTATGAGCTCAGGAATGAAGTAATTTTTTTTCAGCAAAGTCCGTAAACCCAATCACATATAGTAACAGACACTTCAAATAGCAACTATAGTCCTTAATCAAAGAACAGTCTGCACTCATGCTCTTTGTGGAAGGAGTAGTCAGTATTGCATTTTTTCTGCCAGCCCTGTGCACAGAAAATAATTCGCCAGCCAATAGTGACATCTTTGAAAGTGAAAGACAACAATGCAGACAATTTCATAGTGTATCCAATAGTGTCTTCTCAGAGTATAGTCTGACTTTCATAGGCTTACCTTTACATTTGAATCCTGTTCTAGTATTTCAGGAAGATATCTTTTTCTGGGGAATCTGAAACATAAATTTGCTTTTCTTTATACAAAACACAGATTCTGCTCTGACAACTAGAAAATAGTCCTTTTTGAGAAATACATTTTCTTTTGAATTATATGTAATACCTCTGGGCCCTGTGTTCTTTGTTTCCTACCATAAATAGCAGTTTCAAAAATAAATTGCAATATCCATGATTGAGTGGCAGAAATTAGAAAATATCTCACAAATACTAGTTGCCACATCTATAAAAATATTCCAACATCAGGTCACATTTTTAGATATTAAAAAAAAGCACATTTTTGTCTACTTTGTTTCGACCACTCTGCACTTTATTGTGACTCCCAAATGAATTTTAAATGATCTCAAAGTGAACTTATAATAAAGATGAATTTAAAGATTATAGAACAAATTTCTAACATGTTACAGTGTGGATTCAATTCTTGTCTGACGAAATGAATGGCAGAAATGTGTGAGTGAAACACAAAAATTTGCATTGTCAATAAAAATAAATGGGGTAATTTTTCAATAGTAGGAAGACTTATTGAAAAGTGCAGATAAAGATTATAATAGAACAGGCATTTATTCTTCCTTTGGAAACTTCAATTTGTCAAATCTCTCAATATGTAATATATTCCATAATTGTACCATTTATCTCAATTAAAGATCAAAGGCAGGTTTAAAATTTAAATTTAAAATCTTTTCTTTTTCTGATTGAGATATTATTTTAAATGACTACTGCATGTAAAAATCATCATTCTAATTTTTATTCGAACAAATGCCAGACTATCAAATAGAAATGATTTCTACAGTAGTCTCAGTAGCAGAAATCAAAGAAAGTTTCTCAGTGGGGAATTCATTTCCATTCCCTATAAATAGGATTTCAAATATCCAGAGAAATTAAAATGGCAAAATAAATACTAAAATCTTATTTCCAGATTGTATTTCAATATATAACCCCAAAGGATTTGATTCCATTTTTGACAAAATCAAGGTTATTTTGGAATGATATTTTACAAATACTATGTTAGGCTAAAGTCCTGAGGACAAGTCTTCCAATTCTCCAGAAACATTATAGGAAGTATTATTATGCTGGTCTCATTTCTGGATGCCAAGATGAACATGAACCATCGGAGTGGAAAAATATCCTTCTTTAATAGCAGTTTCTCCTTGAGTTATATTGCCAAGCAGGTCTCAATAGGGTGAGCAAGCAAAACAATTCTATTGCAATTACCTGCTTAATTTTCATGGAGGAATAACTTGGGGTCACTACAAATGGTTATTTAATGAGAAAGGCTATTGCCTGAGGGTAAATTTTTTTAATTCCCAGAAGTGAAAGTTTTTGAGAATTTTCAAAAGTCCTCATAGAAAATTTTCAAAGGCCTGACACTCTGAACCTTGGCAACTCTGATGGCCGAGTATACAAATTTTGTTCAGTGCTTTATCTCTCTGGGCCCAAATAACTGTGTAATTATTTTGTAATTATAAGGCAATCATTTACTTGCAACTATAAGTTCTTCATTTTTATGGTAATTCCAAGTGTAACTACCATATAATTTGTAAGAAAGAACTAGCTGTGCAATTACTCTGTATTAACACAGTAATTACTAAATATGTCTAAGCGGATTTGAAGCTTATGAAATAAAGATTTCAACACCTGCAAACTCTAAATTACAGAGTAGATTTGCATGCAGTTGTCTCTCTTCTATTAAATAGAGGAGGGCTATTGTTTTAATTTCATCCCATCACTGCATTAAGTTATCAATAGGATATAGTATATCTTATTTCCTCAGAGTGAATCCTCTTTTCCCCAAACCATGAAAAATTCACATAACTTTGAGTATATATATATATCTGAGGGGGAAAAATCAGTGACCAAGGAAACAAAAATATGAGCTCAAACTTTTGCATATGTTATGATTTGTTAACCTTAATGAATCTATAAATATTTCTTGGGAAACTTCTAATAACAACAGTTCTATACAGCACTTGATAGTGAAAAAAGAAAACAGATAATCTGGAATGGTAAATTCCATATATAGTCCTAAGAATATATAAAGTTTCATCCTTACGTACTTCTCACCAAGTATAATAACTAGAGCTACTAAAGAGAAAGATACTGATTGAAATAGTCTTTTCTATATTCTGCCCAGTCAGCTGTGGGAATTAAAAGAGCACAATGAAGTTTCTAAAACATTCCTAGCAAGGCAGAGAATGCTCAAACCCCTTGGTTATTGGATGAAGCCCATAATTCATCTCAACTAATTGGCAGTAGGAATTCCTCTACTTTTCATTTGAACTACTTCCTTGAAGGGAAAGTCAAATAAATGGAGTTCTCATATTTCGCTAGGCACTTGTTGTTTGCCACTTTGGTTGAAGCTACCATTGATTGATTCCTACATTAAAAAAAATAGATAGGGATTATTTTTCAAAAAACAAACACCCTTTACCTTTATCAAACTGCTGTTGACAATTGTCTTTTTATCATACTATTTTCAGACTAGTAGCCCTCAAACAATCATGATAAAGCAAGGATGAAACGATATAGATGAATGGAAACTACAGGTTTCTCGTTCCTAGATCCTTTTCCATCTTTTCTCTAGAAACATTCTCAAGATGGCAACCAGCAAAAAATAGAAAGATGGCAACCAGTCTCTTCCTCTGATTGCTGACTTCTTCCCTAGAACTTGTATTTAAAGAAGTATCCATGCTCACTTCAAACCCAGCTCATTCCATGACTTCCTAGCCACTTTTCCACCTTTTCTCCACATGAGTGCCTTCTTCTAACACCTACTTCTTAGGTCCTCTTTATTCATTGTCTTCTCTCATTAGGATATGAGTTTCTTCATGGCAGAGACTTTTTTCTTTTTTATTATTTGTATTCCTAGTGCTTAGCGCAATATCTGGCACAAAGTGAATGGACAAGAAATACTTTATTTTTCAATATGTATCTATCCATCTATAGATCAATTATCCAGTACTGAGTCATATATTCAATGAGCACTAAATAAGGGCATGTCATTGGTGACATATTTAATTAAATGTCTTTATAAAGAATGGAACTTCTATTGTGGTATCAGAGTAGGGTTTTTTAAACTTATTTCTAGTATATGAATAAAAAAAAGACTAAGATCATGACTTGGTACTTTTGATCAGGAAATAGAATTAAAGAGTTGAAGAAGAAAAAGAAAACAATTATTTCATCCCAGAATTCTGACTGAGCAAATCTTCCAAAATAAAACTATATCTCCATGCTCTAAATACCTCCAATTAATCATTTTGTATAGGACAGCAGGTTCATAACAAATTCAAGAAAAGTATGGAGATACCAGAAATGGCAATGGCAAATGAGGAGATGGAAAGGTTGATGCAAAGTAATTTACACCCATCAAGTGGAGTTGCTGAGTTAAAAATAACTGGTAAACAACTCAATCTCAGTCTTCAAATAGATCCCTGGAATCAGGATCCTTCAAGTTATGGACAGGGGCTTTCAGCACATAAATGCCCACTATCTCCTTCTTTAAAAAGAATAAATTCAGCCTTTGGTAAAGAATCTACTAACTTACCTTACCTATGCCATTTTTGTTACTGATCACTGGTGTCTTAAACTTCGCTTTGCATACTGACAACATATCTGGTGGTTTCTAACCATTTTTCCTGCTAAGAAACACATTTCTTGTCTGATATCATACTTCCAGATTTATACTCATCCACCGACTGAGATTGCCTTCTCCTGGTTCTAGAAATTGTAACATGATCTAAGGGAGAAGAAGGAAAGGATTCCTTTTCAAAGGTGATGCTGCTAACAAGGTAATAGACCAGACTGTTAGAGTTGCAAATGAGGTTAAACATGACCAAGGAAGTTGAAATGGAAGTTCCGTCAAATCCTGACATTGTGTATGATCTTAGATACAAAACAATCTCCTTGGACCTTAATTTTCTCATCTTTAAAATAAGCAATCACTTCCAGATCTTGATATATGATCCTATTTAGCTGTCTTAGAAACTAGGATGAAAATTAACAAGTTTAGTATTGAATGAACCAAAAAGACTGAATGTTGAGAGTTTGATGTGACAATAGCTACCTGACAAATAGTCCACTCCAATTAGCTACAAAAGTAGTGTCCCTAAACTCATGTGTTTTTGTATATATAAAATATTTATGTGGTCATATGCAAATTTATCTATAGATATACACAAATACATACATATCTAAAAATATAACACACAGTATGAGTATTTATGTATATTTGTTGGTGTTTTTGTTTGAGCAAATTTATTTGAGGTAAGAGATACCACTTTTTTTCCCTTATTGAGCATTGTAAGAAGAAGTCTTTCTTTCTTCTATCAAAAGCAAGGAAAAAAATTAAAATTCCTATGCATTCCTGTTTTGTCTTAGTAAAGCAATATTACTTTAATTTCTGTTCAACTAGTTAAACTTAATTACTTGGGAAAGAAAATGTATGGTTCCCTTTTCTTAGAAACATAATTTATTAGCAGGTACTATTAGTAGATTCATTGCTAACAGATCATATCAATGAATTTCCTATATATCTTTTTTGTGTGCATATATATATATATATATATATATATATATACTTTATTTACAGTATTTTAGGGGTGGAGCCAAGATGGCAGAGTAGAAAGAAAAACATATACTGGCGCTTCCCCCACAGCCCATAAAATACCTGTAAAAAAAGACTCTCAGCAAATTCTAAAGCAGCAGAAAGTACAGAACAACAGGGTGAAGGAGATTTCCAGCCCAGGGTGACCTGAAAGACCAAGGGAAAACATCTGTCACACTGGATGTGGAGTGGAACCCAGCTGAGGCTTGGCAGCGCAGCATTGCTCTGGGAGGAGGAGGAGGAGAGCAGGCCTGGGGGGTAGAATCCCCAGTCCCAGGAGCAGCAGTTCACAGGTGCCAAAGTCAGGGACAGGGTTTTTTCAGCTGGCCAAGAAGGGAGAAGGGCCTTCCCATAGCTCTGGCCTCAAGCAGTAGTCACAGTGGCCACATAGGGTAGGCAGCAGCAGCTTCCAGAGTAGCCCCTATAGCAGCCCACATCCACTGTTGGATTGTAAAACCCCTGGGAGCACTAAGCCTCTGATTCTTACCTCAGCTCTGTGAAGAGGCCCTGTCCCCACCTAATACTCCTGGGGTATTTGAGCAGTTGATCTTTATCTCACACTGAATGGCTGCCCTGTCCCTGCAGCTTATCTGAATCTCACCCCCCAGTGCTGGCTTGGTGGAACTGGAGGCCAGGTGGCTGTGAAGAGGAAACTCTGTTACTCAGATTCTGGACAGAAAAATTTCTGCTTGCTTGCAAACCAGGACACATACTTGACTGTACCACCTTGGAGGAACTGAGATCTTAGAGACACCCACAGTATACCCTACTCTTGACAAAGGACACAAAAGTCAAGTAACAGAATGGGAAAATGCCCCAAAAAAAAGGAAAAAATAAGATTATGGAAGGTTATTTTCTTGGTGAACATATATTTTCTCCAATCCTTTTGGATGAGGAAGAACAATGCTTAACATCAGGGAAAAACCTAAAAGTCAAGACTTCTGTATCCCAAATATCCAAAATAAATATTCAAATGTCTCAGGCAATGGAAGTGATGAAAAAGGATTTTGAAAATCAAGTAAGAAAGGTGGAGGAAAAATTGGGAATAGAAATGAGAGAGAGAGATGAAAGAAAATCATGAAAAGCGAGTCAACAACTTGCCAAAGGAGACCCAAAAAAATTCTGAAGAAAATAACATCTTTAAAAATAGGTTAACTCAGGGGGCAGAGCCAAGATGGTGGAGTAGAAAGATTCACATATGCTAGCTCCAAACCCACAGCCCATGGATTTCCTCTAAAAAGAACTCCCAACAAATCCTGGAACAGTGGAAGCTGCTCGGTAACACAGTGAAGGAGATTTTCATTCCAAAGAGCCCTGAAAAACCGATCCTAAAGGTCCGTTGCGCACCACACAGGAGCAGAGCCCAGCCATGCCCTGGCCATGGGGTACAGAGAAGAACAAGCATATCCAAGCAGGCTTCAGGGACAGAATCTCTAGCAGTCGCGAAGGTCCCTCCACCCAGAGATGCAGAGGTCAGTGAGAAAAACGTCTGCACAGGCTGACAGGGGAGCAGGGTGTCTGCATAACTCGAGCTCCCTTGGGAGGCAGTAGCAGAGGCAGCAGGCAGCCAGAGGCTCCTGGAGGAGACAGGAGCTCAGCAGCTCCATTAGAGGTCTCTGCATAAACCCCCTGAGGGAACTGAGCCTGGGAGGTGGCCCTGCCCCCTCCTGACAATCTGATTTAATCTTACCCTGAATAGCAGCCACCAAAAGCCCTGAGGCTGGGCAGCAGCATTTAAATCACACACCCCAAGCACTAGGTGGATGGATCTACAGGTGAGGTAGGGGTGGAGAGGAATCTCAGAAGTCAAGTAACTGGCTGGGAAAATGCCCAGAAAAGGGAAAAAAAATAAGACCATAGAAGGTTATTTTCTTGGGGAAAGAAGATTCCAACCTTCCTCTCTGATGAGGAAGAAAACTGCTTACCATCAGGTAAAGACATAA
>CM053773.1:46030797-46059668 GCA_028658325.1 Potorous gilbertii
CTACCTGAAAACCATGATCAAAAAAAGAGCCTAGACATCATCCTTCATGAAATTATCAAGGAAAACTGCCCTGATATTCTAGAACCAGAGGGCAAAATAAGTATTCAAGGAATCCATCAAACACCACCTGAAAGAGATCCAAAAAGAGAAACTCTTAGGAACATTGTGGCCAAATTCCAGAGTTTCCAGGTCAAGGAGAAAATATTGCAAGCAGCTAGAAAGAAACAATTCCAGTATTGTGGAAATACAATCAGGATAAGACAAGATCTAGCAGCTTCTACCTTAAGGGATGGAAGGGCATGGAATAGGATATTTCAGAAGTCAAAGGAACTAGGTCTAAAACCAAGAATCACCTACGCAGCAAAACTGAGTATGATACTTCAGGGGAACATATGGTCTTTCAATGAAATTGAGGACTTTCAAGCATTGTTGATGAAAAAGACCTGAGCTGAAAAGAAAATTTGACTTTCAAACACAAGAATGAGAAGAAGCATGAAAAAGTAAACAGCAAAGTGAAGTCATAAGGGACTTACCAAATTTGAACTGTTTACATCCCTATATGGAAAGACAATATTTGTAACTCCTGAAATTTTTCAGTATGTGGGCAGTTGGTAGGACTACACACACACAAACACATGTACATGCATGCAGGCACACACACATACACACATGCATGCACACACAGAGACAGAGAGCACAGAGTGAATTGAATAGGATGGGATCATATCTTAAAAGAAATCAAGGTAAGCGGTGTGAGAGAAATGAAGTGGGAGGAGAGAGGGTGAAATGGAATGGGATAAATTATCTCTCATAGAAGAGGCAAGCAGGAGACTTCTTAGTGGAGGGTAAAAGAGGAGAGCTGAGAAAAAAAACCATGAAGTTTACTCTCATCACATTTGACTAAAGGAAGGAATAAAATGCACACTCATTTTGGTATGAAAACCTATCTTACAATACAGGAAAGTGGGGGAAAAGGAGATAAGCAGGGTGGGGGGAATGATGGAAGGGAGGGCAATGGGAGGAGGGAGCAATTGGAAGTCCACCCTCGGGAAGGGACAGGATCCAAGGTGAATAGCAACAATGGGGGGCAGGATAGGATGGAGGGAAATGTAGTTAGTCATACACAACATGATTTTTATAGAAGTCATTTGCAAAACTACACAGATGTGGCCTATATTGAATTGCCTGCCTTCTCAAAGGGAATGGGTGGGGAGGGAGGGATGAGGAGAAGTTGGAACTCAGAGTTTTAGGAACCACTGTTGAGTATTGTTCTTGCTACTAGGAAATAAGAAATACAGGTAATGGGGAATGGAAAGTTATCTGGCCCTACAGGTCAAAAGAGAAGATAGGGACAAAAGAAGGGATGGATGATAGAAGAGAGGGCAGATTGGTGATATGGGTAATTAGAATGCTCAGTGTATTGGGGAGGGGGGAGGTGACAAATGGGGAGAAAATTTTGGAACCCAAAATCTTGTGAAAATGAATGTAAAAAGTTAAATAAATAAATTTATATTTAAAAAAAGAAAGAAAATTCATTTCTATACTAGGTATATCACATTAAAAAGTTGAAAAACAATATACTTCAATCTTCACTCAGACTTCAAAAGTTCTCTGTCTCTAGAAATGGATAGCATTTTTTATCATGAGTCATACAGAATTTTCTTGGCTCATTGTATTGATCAGAGTGCCTAAGTCTTTCACATTTGATCTTCATTGCAATGTTGCTATTTCTTTGCACAATGTTCTTCTAGTTTTCCTTATTTTATGTACAATAATATTCCATCCCAATCATATACCACAACTTATTCATTCCCCAATTGATGGTGTTTGCCTCAATTTCCAATTTTTTTCCATCACACAAAAGCTACTATAAATATTTTTTGTGTACACATGTACACACACACAGATATTCATAGAAGTCTTTTTCCTCTGTCTTTGATCTTTGACAGACAGAGCTAGTAGTGGTATTACTGGGTCAAAAAGTACGCACAGTTTTATAGCCCCTTGAGCATAGTTCTAAACTATTCCCCAGAATGTTTTGACTACTTTACAATTCCACCAACAATACATTGGTGTTTCTATCTTTTCAGACCCCCTCCAGTATTTGTCATTTCCCTTCTGTTATTTTGATTTGTCTTTTATATATGAGGTGGTAGCTCAGAGTTGTTTACATTTCCATTTCTCTAATGATTTGTGATGTGGAACACTTTTAATATGACCACTGACAACTTTGATCTATTCTCCTGCAAACTATCTGTTCCCATCCTTTGACCATTTACCAATTGGTCATTATAAATTGGGGAATGATTCTTATTTTTATATATTTGGCCCATTCCCCTATGTATTTGAGAAATAAGGCCTTTTTCAGAAAAAATAATTGCTATAAAACATTTCCCAAATTTCCTGCTTCTAATTTTGAATGAATTGGTTTTATTTGTACCAAAAAATTTTTTTAACTACATGTAGTCAAAATTACTCATTTAAACTCCCATGATCCTCTCTATTTACTATTTAGTCATTTACTCTTATCCATAAATCCCGCAGGTAACTTTTTTCAGTGTTTCTCCAATTTTTTTTGTGCCCTTTTGAATGAGTTCTTCTTTTCCCCCTATTTGCTGCTTGCTTTTCTTCCTTGTAACATTATTTACTACTTCATGATTGATCTAAACTGACATGTCCTCACCCAACAATCTTGCCAAAAGTTCATTTCATTAATACTTTTGTAATCAATTCGTTTTTGTTTTGTTAAAAAAATACCTGAAATTTCAGGCTGGAAAGGGAATACATGAAACAAGTAGTCCAACTCATACTTCAAAAAAGGATGGTTTTTTTTCCTATACTATACCTGAAAAGCAATAATCAAAGTTTTAAACACATCCAGTGAGAGGAGATCATTAACTCACCAGGAACTTAATCTTATTCTTGGGCTGCCTTGGTTTTCAGCTGTTTTACTTTATACTAAAACTAAATTTCCTAACATTTTTATCAATTTATTTGATGTTTAATTTTAGTTGTTTTAGCATGTTACATAGGAACTGAACTGATATCCTACTATCCTACCTCTCATTTGTTTATGTAGTTGAGGTACCTTGCCTTCTAGTCTAGTTAGCACTATCATTTGATCTACATGACTAAACATTCTCCTTTCCTTGTCCAATATGATCTCAGAAGCACTTGGGCAGGATGCATTTAGGTGTTCAAGCTTTCTGCTCACATCATTGCTGAGGCTAACTTCTAAGACACATATATTATGACATATAGACATATAAACTTAAGCCACATGGAAACTAATCTATAGGATTATAGGGAAATATATTTGCAGTCCAAAGAGATTTCAGAGAATTTCTCATTCAATACTTTCTTTTCAAAGTGAGGAAATTGATGTCCAAAGTGAGGAAGTGACTAGCCCAGCATCACATGGCTAATAAGTGAAAAAGATAAGTTTGAACCTAAGTTGTTTGACTCAGGTTCTAAATCTTTTCCCCAACATTGTACCATTCTTTCTCACTGATTCAGAGCTTACCATATGAGCCATACACATATGATAAGTAGGAAATTGGTCACCCTGTCCAAGGAGTTTCTTGGCAAAGATACTGGAGTGGTTTTTAATTTCCTTCTCCAGTGGATTAAGGCAAAGGGAAATTAAATGATTTGCTATTAAGTGTCTGACACTTCATTTGAAATCAGCTCATTCCGACTCAGTCCCAGAGCTCTATCCACCGAGCAATCTCAGTGCCTCCTAATTGCAGATAAAGCAAGGGCTGGACCTCTTAGCCAGGCATTTTGTCAGGTCTCTCAGAGTTATCCTTCTAACTTATGGGTATTATCGTTCCACCAAACCTCCTCGCGCAACAACCACTTGTATGTAGCTCCTTATTGGCTCTAAAAAAAATACAACTTCTTTAACTTCATACTCAGATCCTCCCATAATTTGAATATAACTAACTTTTCTAGCTTTCTTTCACAGTATTCTTCTACATGTAGTCTGCATGAAGCAAATAATAATTCACTCTTTCCAAGCCTTATCATCTTGTCTCTGCCTCCATGGCATTGCATAGACAGACTTCTATGTTTAAGATGTGTTCTCCCTTGCTCCTGCTGGTCCTTCTTTCTTCTTCAAGGCCCAGTTCTTTTGCCATTTGCTTCATGAAGTTTCCCTGACCTCTCAGCTCTGGAAATAATCTATTAATCTTCAAGTCATTTTGTTTAGATTTTATTTATGCACATAATAACTGTCTAATGCTATTAAAATTCCTATGATGTTTTATTCCCTTAATAACTTGAAAACTTGAGAACAAAGGTTGTATTGTTTTTCATCCCTGTATGCTTATCACCTAATTCCTGAGACTTCACCTTTGTGAGTTAATTCAATAAAAACTACTTCATCCCCTAATTAACATCAGTATTTTTTCTGTATCTTAAAACCTTAGAGAACTAACTATAATGTTTAGAGGTTGTGTCTTAATAATGGTGACAATCTAGTATTGTAGTATCATTTAAACCAAGGTCTTTCTGGATCCAAGACTGGCTCTATCTTCTATTGTCCCTCAGTGAGCTTTGTATAAAGGATTCATTTAATGATCTATGGACTAAATTATTGAACTGAATTGAATTATAGCTGCCCAAAAGACAGTAGCATGACAAAATTGCAAATGATACTACTGAGGAAGAAGTGGAGGAAATATCTAAGTATATCAATGTTACTATACAGAAAACTAATCACTCAGATTTTTGAAAATGCATATTAAAATGACAATTCTATTAAAACTCATATATTAGGTTATCATTAGAATATGCAGCTCTCATTTTCAAAGTTTCTACTGTTGTCCATGGGAAAAATGTCTAGTGCTGTCCCTGAGCAAATGACAAAAATATTTGGTGCCATGTGACAAATGTAGCCTGTCCTCTTTCCCATAGTAGGAATACCCAAAAGATTGCTGGATTTAGAACCATCAGACTATATTAGAATGCTCATCTGAAATTTGCTGGCTACTATAAGTAAGTTACTTAATGGATCTGAAATGTAGTTTCCATCTGTAGAAAGGAGATAATTATAGTTGCATTATCTACCTCAGAAAATTACTCACCTCATAGGGGTCATTGCAGGAAAAAAGTCTTGTAAATTATAAAGCTCTGTGAAAATGTAAGTTGTTCTTACTATTTAAATATACAAATCAGAAACAAAAACATAGCGTGAAGAAGGAAAGAAATAAGTGTGTACGATGTGCCAGGCACTATGCTAAGTACTTCACAATTATTATTTCATTTGAGCCCCATAACAACCCTGAAAGGTGACTGCTATTACTATTCCCATTTCACAGGTTAGGAAACTAAGGCAAACAGTGGTTTAAGTCCAAAATTACACAGTTAGTAATAAATGTCTGAGGTTGGATTTGAACTCAGGTCTTCCTAACTGTAGGCCACATGTTCTACCCACTGTGCCACCTAGCTGCATTTCTACTATATAGCAAGGAGTATGTAGAGAAATTTAAGCTTCCAGGTCTTGCTTGGGTGATAGGCAAGGAGACATACAAAAACATACCATAATAAAATGTGTAAGAGGTCCAAAAAATGTGTTGCCTTGAAATAAAAAAAATCGTGAATAGTATCCTGTTCTCTTTTTAGATGGGACAAAAGCAAACCCCAAAATAACTACATTGTTATTGTATTTTAATTTAATTTAAATGCAATTGCATTTCAAACTTTCAGTTGTCAAAGCTTTGCATAGAATCTTCCTGCCTTACCTTCAACTGATACTTCAAATATTTTTTAACCACTGGCAAAATGTAGCCACTCACAATTTATCAAAATTAATTTAATATATTAGTCACCTATTACAATTTTTAGCAGCATTATTCCAACCAATCAGAGTACCATAATGAGATACATGATCATTGATTAAAGAATAGGCAAGGAAAGAGAGAGGGTGAGAGTGTCACTCTTGTTTTCAGATATCATTTTTGGTTCTTTTATGAATTCACAAATGGCAATGCCATGATATTATATGTGTTCTGGCCCCACCACCTTGTAATTTCAAGTGACACTGAAAATAGATTGGGTCTTTCACACATGAACATCAAGGATATTACCTTTCTCCTCCAGTGAATCAGTAGTGGGATGTTTCATGGGCTAACTACTCTTAGCCTGACTAGTATCAATTTCCCCATGTACATTGCTAAGAACATACAGGTGGTACAGTTATTCCCTAGTAAACCAAACTGTCCATTAAGAAAGTTTCTTCATTCTCACTGTATCCACAATGTTTCAAAGAAGTACTGTTTTTTTGTGAGTATATTCTTTATTCATAACCAATTCATAATCTAACAATCAAAAGAAACCAAAAGAAAATCAAAAGAAAAATTACTTTTCTAATGATATAATTGTATAACCCACTGGCAATCAGTTTTCAAAATAACATTTCTTATAGAATGATTTCTCAAAAATTACAGTACAAGAAAAATTTAAAGTCTTACTATAACATAAAAACACTGTGGATTTTTAAAATGTAACATAAACATTTTGCCCATCAAAAAGAAAACATCAATCATTTGATGCATTTCTGATTCTTATTACATAGAAAATCACTTTACCCAAATAACTATTTGGCATTCTAAACCACTTGCATTCAAACACCAGTATAGGGTTATCACACTTAATAATCATAATAGCTGAAACTTACGTAGCACTTACTATGCGCCAGAAACTGTGCTAAAGTTTTTTACAATTATTTTTTATTGGATCCTCACAACTCATTAAGGTAGGTTATATCATTATCCCATTTTACAGACAAGAAAACTGAAGCAAACAGAAGTGAAATAAATTGCTCAGAGTGAGACAGCTAGTAGGCTTCTAAGACCAGCTTTGAACTCAGGTTTTCCTGATCCACGCAGTTTCTGTGTGTTTAAAAAAAAATCTTGGTTTGGGCCTCTCCCTGGTCAATTTAAGGCAAACTCAGGAAATAAGACAAAAGGAGCTTATTAGCATAGCAAAGCAATAAGTAGTTGGAGTGTGGCCAGGGGTTTTGTGCTACTTTTATAGAGAGACACAAGTAAAGTAATTTTCATATAGGGGTAAGAAAATCATGATTGGTATCTTTGTCCCTCAATTAGATGGGACAGAGTGCAGATCCTGGAGTCAAGAGAACCTGAATCTAAATCCAATCTTGTACACATCTCTAATTTATACTATCAAATTTCTACAGACCATGAAGATTTCCCTTTTTGCCATCTCTTTATTTCTGCAATTTCTAATCTGACCAGGGTTTTGAAGGCAGAGAAAGAAAATATCTCCTAGTTTTACTTCTTATCTCCCACTGAAAGTCTAATCAAAAGGTCAATGAGGGTAAGTCCCTGATCAATATAGTTGGAGTGCTATTTTAAGTAAGAGACTTCTTTAATCTTTCCCACTCTTCTAAACTCCCTTTCTACTTCTGCATTATTCTTCAAGAATCCAGTGTGAATATAGACCTTAGAGCTCTAAAGAACTTCTGAAGGGGAAGCCCCAGTCAAGAACCATTTCACTGCCTGTCAACTATAACTTTCCCTCACTAATGTATGTTTTTCTCAATCATCTAACTAGGATGAGACAGATATATGACAAAGTGGTCTGATGCCTTTCCTTTAGGTCATGAGGTTAAACTGGTGGCCCTTGCTTTGCAAATCCTGTATCATAACTTCATGTCCACCAATATATTGAAAGAGCTAACTGTAACCCTAAATACAATGACAGACTGTGAGAGGATTCGTGAGAGGATTGAGGAAAAGCACAGGAAGAGAAATAAAAAGAGAGAAAAACTCTATCAAATGATCATCAGTCTAATTTTAATCAGATTTTCAGGAGCTACTTATCAAGCCCTTTTGTGATCAAGTCAATAGGATTGCTTATTTTGTAAATCAGGGAACTCTAAGCTCATTTTTACCCAACTGGAGTCTTTCTCTGGACAAATTCCAGACACTGCCCTTTAATTTTCTAGATACCTAGAGTCCTCTATCCTAAACCTCCTACTCATCTGCCTTGATTGCATTCATCTGCAACTTTAGTGGACTCACCAGGTTCTCATTGTGTCTGATTTTATCAATATTGATTGAGTCCCACCTGTATTCAATCCTAAAAATCAAAGAGATTTACTCTAATTCGATCTCAGAGAGCCTTCAGTTTTTCTTGGGGAAGACCACCAAGTTATTCCATGCTGCTCCTCATCATAATTGTTATTTTAAGGATGAATGTTACAAGTTGAAATAGTTTAGAAAGAAATTAGTTAGAAAAGAGAGAGAGAAGATAGCATGATTACATCAGGAACTATCTTTCTTACTATTATTTATGCCTCTAGCACTTAGTACAATATATGGTACAAAGTAAATACTGCAATAAATATTTATTGTATTGCACTATATTGTACACTAATAAACTGAAAAATGTTGAGGAGGACATCTTTGATAGCAAGAGAACTGGAAACCCTGCTACATAAGGAGTGGTTGAAGGAATATTCAAGGATATTCAGCCTGAAGTAGAAAAGATATAATGCTAGATATACATGACAGATATCTAAGGATTTGAAAGAATATGTATTAAAGAGGCATTCAATTTATTTACTTGACCCAAGAGACCTAAGTAAGACCAGTAACCAGAAAGCACATAGATTTTTGTTTAATAAAAAATTCCTGAACATTAGAGCTGTCCAAAAGGGAAATGGTTTGCTTTGGAAGATGGATTTGTCTGACTAGAAAGATTCAAGGAAAGACTAAAGGGACAAATCATCAATGTAGACATGATTATTTTGCGTTTTGCTTATTTTTTTAAATTAATTTATTTTTAGTTTCAGCATTCACTTCTATAATATTTTGAGTTCTAAATTTTCCCCTCTCCTTCCCCTTACCACTACCCAAGATGGCATGCAATCTGATCTAGATTCTATATACATTCACATTAAACATATTTCACATTAGTTTTGCTGTAAAAAAGGCTTAGAATCAATGGAAGGAATCATAAGAAGGAAGAAACAAAAGAGAGAGGCAGAGACAGAGAGACAGACAAGATACAGAGAGAGTGAGAATGAGAAACCATTAATTCCCAAACCTCCCAGGCTAAAAAATGTCTTTCTGCTAGCTTGGCTATTCCAGGATTTTTCCTGGGGCAATATTTGCAATATTTTCTGTGTTTTTAGAGGTCAATAAGGGAGAGTGAGAATCTTGGCTCCCAGAAGTCAAACTTCAATGAAGTACTCTTGATAGACTCTGGTTAATGGAATGATTTTAGAGCTTACAAATGGCAAGGCGGTTTTAAATATAGAGCTAGAAGTGATCTTAGGCAACATCTATAAATCCTAGATCCTCATTTTGCAGAAGAAACTGAGTCTTCAGGAATGTTGTCACATGTCCAGTAGACACAACTGGTTACTGATTGAGCTGGGTTTCAAACCAAATCGTTCCTTTTTTTTTTTTTTATCATCTAGCTAGCTAACTAGTTATCTATTTACTTATGTATCTATTGTTCTAGTTTTCAACATTCACCTTCATAAGATTTTGAGTTCTAATTTTCCCCCTCCTTCCCCTTCCCTCTTCTCAATATGGCATGCAATCTGATATATAGGCTATACATACGCAATCATATTAGACGTATTTCCACATTAGTCACATTGTAAAGAGCAATCAGAAGCAAGAAAAGGGAAAAAAAGAGACAAAATAGTATGTTTTGAACTACATTCAGACTCCGTTGTTCTTTCTCTAGATGTCAATAACATTTTCCATCATGAGTCTTTTGGGATTGTCTTAGATTCTTGCATTGCTGAGAACAGCTAAGTCTGTCAAATTGGTTTTCACACAATGTTGCTGTTACTGTGTATAGTGCACTCCTGGTTCTGCTCAATTCACTCAGTATTAGTTTATATAAGTCTTTCCAGGTTTTTCTGAAATCTACCTGCTCATCATGTCTTATGAAACAATAGTATTCCTCTATATTCATGTAACATAACTTGTTCAGTCATTCCCCAATTGATGGGCAAATGCTCATTTTCCAATTTTTTACCACCATAAAAAAGCTGCTATAAATATTTTTGTATATGTGGGCCCTTTCCCCATTTTTATGATCTGTTTGAGATACAACACTAGAAAGGGTATTGCTGAGTCAAAGTGTATGTAGTTTTATAGCTCTTCGGGCATAGTTCTAAATTGCTCTCCAGAATGAAAACTAAATAGTTCTCTAATTAATTCAAAAAACATTTTTTCATTAAAGGAAGCAATTCTAAGATCTTGAGCCTAAATCAGTTTAAATAATGTCTTTGATATATCTGTATCCTGCGTTTCTTTTTATTTTTGTCTTCTCGTACAACGCTTGCTAATATTGGTTCGTGCTCTCCCAAAAATCCAAGAAGCATTAAAAGTTATATACTGGTGATTAGTCCTGATTCTTTTGGCTTTAATTTTCACTATGGCATTTTATTTTACTTTAAATATTAAAACTTTATTTTTAAATTCTGGACTTGGAATTTGGAAAAATATATCTATTCAATAAAAAATTTTGCATTAGAACACCACATACTTCTTTTTACTAAAGCTCACCCATTTTCAACTAAAATTAAAGTTTTGTTCTCCTACTGTTTAGAGAGAAACCATAATCAAAATTCACTAAATAAAGACATTTGTAATGGGGCTTGTGAGAAATAGAATTTTTTTTCATTTTTCTCAAGATGGAATGGCAAGTATCATTATTTTTAGAAAGTCATAGAATAAAGCAGTATTTTTAAAATGGGTGAACTAGGTTTCTTTCTGTTTTTGCTTTTTGTTTTTGTTTCGTTTTAGTTGACTTGGAATCAGGAACTGGGGGTACTGAAGATGCTTCTATAAAGAAAGATAACTTCACATTTGACAAAAGTGAAGTATTTGAATTTCATGTTTTTCTAAGTATTCCTTCTATATTTTCTTTGGAGATAAAAACAATTCAATTTTTCCTAGCATTTCACAAATATTGTTGTATCAGTTTCTAGCAATTGTGGCTAGATTTTTTTTTTCCTCATAAAATAGGGTCCTTCTGCATTTCTGGTCATTTTTTTCTCGGCACTTAGTATTATCTTCTCTACCCAAAGCAAAAGCTTGATAAATGTTTCTGATTGACTTTTCCTTGCTTTTCTGTTCAGAGCAGGCTTCCTAATCATACCTCTAACAGAGATTACATTGACTAAAATTCTAACATACATTTCCATTTTGTGACTAAATACTTGGTTGAAATTAGAGATTCTGAATAGCTTAATCAACATATGGATGGAGAAGGAACTCTGGCACACACATTACCTTATTTTCCATTGCTCATATTCTATTTGTGTGTCACTACAATCACAAACATTGTGGAGCTGAGGATATTAGATTGGCAATGAAAAGTGCAGCTAGGCGGATATGGCAGCACACAGTGCTGTGTCATGCCTTAGGATGAATTGAAATACCTATATAAGCTGACTTGATTAATGGAGGCAGTACTCCACCAGTGACTGCCTATAGTGATTGGAACTTACATTTGCTGTGTTTTAAGTTGCTTGTCTGTATACTAACATTAATAATATTTTTTTTAATGTTGTTGCTTTACAAGAAGGTGATAGTTCTAGTTTGGTTGCCACCTACATAAACAAGCATGTAGCAGCGAGAGAAAGCAAGCAATAGTGATGGATTCTAGAGATCATTTTACTCTCACTACAAAATGTAGCCCAATAGCTATGCCCAGTCTTGGCTGATCCCATAACCATAGATTTTTTTTTCTGCTTTGAGGACCATTTTCCTACTTCTGCTTGTCATAGCCCCAGCCATGCTTCACTTCACTCAAAATTTGATTTTCATGATTTCTCCTCCTCCTCCATCTTGTCATCTTCTTTCTTACCCTGAAGATAATTCCACCCTGAGGACCTATTCTCATGATTGGTGACAGTCTGCTTGAACTGGTATTTCAGGAGGAACTTTCCAGACTGCTTTTTCTCCTTAGCTGCCACCTTGTCTCTATGCAGGTGTCTCCACCACATTTTCTAGCTGCTTTTTATGTATTGTGTTCCCCTGTTAGAGGGTAAACTCCAACAGAGTAGGGACTGACTTTCTTGTTTATATTTCTATCCCTTAGTGCTTAATACGGTGCCTAGCATTTAAGACTTAATAATACTCTATCATCTGTCTCTTTGTTTATCTTTTAATGCCTATCTGTGTAAAAGATGTAGAAATCAAGGATTATAGCATATTAATTCAACAAATTTTATAATGTTGTTTTCTACCCACTGCTTACATGCACCATAGAGCCCACCATGCAAAAATTATTTAGTTATTCTATCTATCCCCTGAATATTTCTAATTTTGTGGAACAAAGCAAAGGTAAAGCAAGGTAAATCTTCATTGATTATGTCGAGCTGTCATGAAAATATGTTATTACTTCAGCAATATGCTCTCCTATGCTGTGTGTGTGGTGGGGGGGATGCCAAGGAAAAAAAAAGGTAAAAGAGTGAATCAAGGATACCTGTGAATTTAGAGGAGGCTAGCATCAGAGGAATGAAATAAATGTTATATAAAACTCTGAAAACTACAGGAACAAAGAGCTTTCCAAAGTTACATGAAACAAAAAAAATCTAGAAATGGTAACCAGAATCTCAGCATATGGTCCATGGTAGGAGTCATAGAAACTTAAATATATGTCTCTATAGTTACTTTTGGGCATGGTATTGACAGTTCAGCTGCAAAGCATAGAATTTAGTGAATTGACACTTGATCTGTTCTTTTAGGTATCTTTCTACTTGTAAAGACAAGTCAGCTTATGGGTCAGCTAAGAAGTGTAGTGAATACATCAAGAGGCCTGGAGTCAGGAAGATCTAAGTTCATTTACGTCCTCAGACCTTCCTAGTTTTGTGACCCTGGGCAAGCTACTTAACTCTGTTTGCCTTAGTTTGCTCAACTATAAAATGGGTATAATATCAACGACCTCTCAGGTTGTTGTGAGGGTCAAGTAAGATAATATTTATAAAACATTTAGCACAGTGCCTGCCACATTTCTCTGCTTTCTAATTTTCTCAACTTTCATCTACTTATAAAACTCAGTAAACTAGCTAGCTTATGTACTTTGTAACCTCAAATTTCCCTTGTTCTATCATTGTGGATTTCCCTTTTCCCTCAATACTTGAGCAATTGTTAATGTGTTATTAGTAGCAAGAAGCTGGGATGGAATCAAAGCTTCTCCTATGTGCAGCTGCTATCTAATACACACTAAGCAACAAAATGAGCTAACTAGCATTCAGGAAATAGTACTAAATGAACACTATTAATCTGTTATTTTGAATTGTGCATAATGTCAACAAAACACATACTGATTCTTATCTAGGTGGGAAATCTCTGACTCATGATTAGATAGTAATGAAAATAGGCCTTTTATAGCAGGATGCAAAGTCATCCTCCTATATAACATAGTGAACAAGAGATGAAGAAGAGAAAGAAACGAGTAAAATTTAGCTTGTCTGAAATAAGCTCCTAGTTTAATAACTGCAGTTGCCAGGCAGGCTCCACAGGGGCCTCTCGAGGATGTTCCAGGTCATTCTCTAGTAGAGGCTCATCGAGGGGCGCCCAGACAAAGGGAGAGAAACAGCATTAATGCTCCTACCTCCTGCCTGGCTGAAAATTACTCGTAGTGAAGGAAGAGCTTTTAAAAGCATCTGTTCAACCAAGCTGGTGAAAAGTTGTACAGACTTTCCATAGACTCAAAGTGATCTTTCTTTCCCCAACCCACTTCTAATATCAGATCTACCATATGGTTTCGAAAGCTCCTGGCTTCTCACCAGTTCAGTGAGGGAGAGTCCTTGAACCCTTCCCTGGATGTTCTCTCAATTAACATCCTATTCCTAACAAATCTTACCTTTTATTGATCTCTGTGTTTTTATCATTCAATTAAAGCATTGCATAGGACTGCCCTGCTCGAGCAGAAATGTTTGCCACTGCCATCCAGACATAATGCAGCCTGTAAATACAGGCAGCTTGGAACAGAGTACACTGGTCATCACAAGCACTGGGGAATTCCTAAAGACTTGTTGTTTCCTGTCAGAGCTAAGATAAATGGAGCATTCCCAATTTGTCATTTACTCTTCCAAGCCTTTCTCAGATTTTAACTAGCTTTTGTTTTTACTGTTGGTCTGTTCCTTCATTTTCTGTTGTTATAAAATTAACCCTCTGATGCCCAAATGTTGGATCTTAAACTCTTTACTCCTGATGTGGATGGAAAGAATCTATGCTGGCATTTTTTATTACCTAAAAGGACACTGAGAATAGGAAAAAAAAAGAAAGAAAGCCTGCGTTACTCCCCAGCTGAAATGAATTCAATGCAATAAGAATTTAGTATACACTTTGCAGTTGTGCTAAGGACCAGGGAGATGCTTGAATGGATCCATGATTTCTAAAGATCGTTGGAATTACATATTGAGAGCTATAAAAGATCTCAAATGTCCACTCCTCCCTCATTTCACTGTTCAGGAGACAGAATCACATAGAACTGAAATGACTTGCTCAAAATAACTCAGGTGGGCAACGTCAAAGGTGAGAGTTGAATAGGACTTAAGACTTATGATTCAGTGCTCTTTCCAATGTATGCAAATTGCAATGCTCATTCCATGAAACTCTTGTTTATCTCCAACCAAGAGTCATGTATAAGCAATATCAACCATATATAAGAATCCACTCATATATTCTAGGCCTTTTAACATGATAAAGGTACTAACGTAGCACTGTTTTTCTCTTCATTTGTTGCCCCTCACACTTTCTATGTGACAGACCAACTTCTATTCCTAAAAATAAAGTATACCATTTCTGACATCATTAACAAATGCTGCAGTCCCTTTGAATTCAACATAGTTTTCTCTGTGGTGCGATTACTGACCCCAGGGACTTTAAAATCTAATGGATGGAATAATATATGCTCACAAAGAGCAATAATAGAAGAAATAATACAGTAAATTCAATGGAGAGATCTACATAATGAATTATGAGAAATATGAGAAGTAAGAGGATGCTGACAGCTAAGACAGGCAGGAAAGGTTCCATAGATCTGGTAGCACTTAAGTAAAGCTTAAAGGAGGAGAGAGATGTTAGTAGGTATAATGAGAGTCCTCTATAATGTCACCAACAGGCTACTAACTGGAGTCTTAACTAATACCACCTCCTTAACTCTCTATTCCCTTTTAATTGGAGGGTTAAAGGGCAGAGTACCAAACTCCATCGAAAGGATGTCTTCCTTTAGAGAGGACAGAAACTGGACTTTGGGGATCACATCACTCTGCATCTTCTGTTCTGCCTGGTTTCTAATCCATGGAACAAGATACCCCTGGTCCTCAGCCCCTCCAGCCTCATTTTGTGTGTTGTCTCCCCCTTTCTCCTTCATTATGTTGTTGAAAGCTCCTTAAGAGCTTTTTATTATTATTTATTATTAATTATTATCAACATTACTGTTATTTTAATTGTATCCCTAGGACTTAGAATGTACTTAAAAATCTTTAATGAAGCAAAATGTTAGCTTATTGTTGTTTGTCAGTCATTTCCGTCATGTCTAACTCTTTACGACCCCACTTGGGATTTTCTTGGCAAAGGTAGTGGAATGACTTACCTTTTCCTTTTCCAGCTCATTTTATAGATGAGGAAACTGAGGCAAACAGCATTAAGTGACTTGCCCAGGATTACACAAGTAGTGTAAAATGTAAAGAATGAAAAATAGAAAATGTTCCTATTAAGTGTCTGAGGTTGGATTTGAACTCAGGACTTTCTGACTCCAAGCTCAGCAATCTATCCACTGAACAACCTAGTTGCCCATTGGATTGGCTAGGACAGCATGACAGAGAATTCAAACAAAGGACATTGAGCAGTCCTGCTGATATGAAATGGAGCAAAGAAAGGGAGCAGTATATGATAAGATATATTCAGATCATGGAGGACACAGAGTAAGAAAACTACTATAGTTAGTCCCTTCACAGAACCTTATGTCTTCTCCTTAGTTTAGGCCAACAGTAAGAATATTGGCCAACTGAAGAGTGCCTTCCCCTAGCCTCTGTTCTCCATATTTTGATCTCTAATGACTCCTACCGCTAGTGACATTGTGTTCTAAAAAAATAATTAAAATGCTAAAAATCAAATAGATTGGACTTCAAGGACCACTGTCAGATATGAGAAACCTAAGCTCATTTATTAATATTTTGAAAGTGACTAGAGATATAATTATGGTTAGCAAGTAATATAGGGACACATCTTTTCTAGCAATTAAGTTTTAAGGAAAAGATTGTTATTCAATAAAAGCTTCTTACACCTTACACATTTCCTCTGCCCCTCATAATACTTATTGCTCCTCCAACGACATACTCTGTCTCCTAATTCTAGGAATTTTCACACATTCTCCTCCTTATTTGGAATTCTTTCCTTCCTCATTTCTGCCTCCTGGCTTCCTTTAAGTGTGATCTGAAATCTGATGTTTTATGTGGATCCTTTCCTGTTCTCCCTTAAATTTAGTATCTTCCCTTGTTGAATACTTTCAATTTGTCTTGTATGTAACATGTTTGTATATAGCTGTTTGCCTGTTGTCTTTCCAGTTATACTGAGTTTGTTGAGAGCAGGAATGTACACCATTCATTGTATCCCTATTGCAGAACATGGCACCTAATAAATGTTTATTGATTGACTGAAAATTTATTGCCATAATCTAAGAGCTTGATTTGATTATTCCTTGCCTTATACATTTAGCTCTCTTTAGACAATTCAGACCCTGCCTAGAGTGGGGAATTTTACATCAATCCTTTTCTTCCATGATATTGTCTGGGCTACCTGGTTCTTGCTGTCCCACACTCCCTGACATTCATCTACTTTCTTTGTTTCAGTTTCCATGACTGGTTTCCCTCCTCCTATTTTAAATCCCTGCTGTCAGCCCATATGTTTGAATGCAAAGGCTTCACAGTCCTGCTTCCATTTTCAAGGACAGAACACAGGTGACTTAGTTTCAGTTCCTTAGTACTTTAAGGACTTTCTATTTTATTGCCATAAGTACTCCTACTAGTGACATCCATGAAAAACTCTTCACATTTAACTACATGAACTTTGATCGTTGTGATAAAAATTTCTTCATTCTGCATAGAAACTAATGATAAACCTCTTCACAGGTGACTGTGAAAGAAAGGAGGAAAAAAAGACATACATTTGTTGCTAAGCGTATGCTGGAAAACTTTCCAGTTTGTTAAAGCTAACAGTGCTTTAACCTTCAAAAATACAGTTTCAGAGACAGATTCCAAATGCTAGAGTAGCAGAAAAAGCACAGCTACTCTACCCACTGCCACTCTTCCATGAATATCTTAGAAATGTATCAGAGTGAGACCTGACTAGGAAACAGAACAAAATAAGTATAGTGAGTCATTTTTTTCCAGCCCAGGACAGCATAGGAAGACAAAAAGAGAAGTGTATAGAAATTGAGAACAAACTCTATCAGAGGACCCTAATATGGGGAGAAACTATGAACAAGGGCAAGAACGGGTCTCAGATCCACCAGAGCAGTCCAAATTTGTGCAGGATTCATGAACAAGTGCCAACTGTTCTATCTTTTACTACCTAGCTCCCAGGCACAGATCCAGGGTAAATCAAGGAAGAAAGCTAGCCATCTCTTGATTGTGTTCTAGGATGAGGAACAGTTATAAGACCTCAACAAAGTTAAGAAGCAAGTAACAACTTGTTGCATTATGACCCCAGAAACAGAGTAAGATTTTAGTTCTAGCTTCTTGACCAAGATGAAGTCGATAGAAAAATAACTGGAGCGGGAGGACTTGCACATCAATCACGGTGAACCATCAGAGCTTTCCCAATATGTTAGTGTTTGGGTCCAATAAGAGACTATTGAAACTTCAACCAGGGATAAGTCTACAAGTATGTTGCTCAGACCTAAAAACCAAACTAATATTTTCAAACTTTAGACCAGAAAGGCAGAAATCAGACTTTACTCTGGATAGACAACTGAAAATTTGTAGGCTTCTTAGTCTAAGGGGCACTTGAGATGCTGGAATAACACAGCACTCAATACCCCACAAAAAGTAGCTCCAAGACTGTCACAGATATTCCCTCTAGAACGATACAGAGTCTAGCCTTAGCATAAAGTCTAAGTACAGGAAGTAGAATGGAAAATAAGGAAACAAAGAAACAATTTTGAAAGATTTAGGAACAAATCAATACAATGACCAAGCACAATCCCTGATGACACCTAATAAAACATGGTACCTCCTGACCAAGAACTGATAGACTGAAATTTCAGATGGAGAACTATTTTCTGGATATGACCAATGTGAAAATATGTTTTGCTGGACTGTAAATTTTTGTAAAAGGGGTTTCATTTTTCCTTTCTACTTGGGAATTGAGAAAAATAAAAAGGAGAGAAGGGAATTTTTATTAAAATTAATCTTAAAACATATTTTAAAGATATTTTAAAAGGCCAGAATTAAGTACAGGTAAGCAGGGCTATTTTGAAAGTTATGTATGGAATTCACTGTGTACTTTTTAAACAACTAAAAATATTAAAAAATGATTTAAAGCTTCTCACAAAATCTTTTTGTGTACTGCTGAACATATGATAAAGCTCTTGATTTGATGTTTAAGTTGAAAATTTTAAAAATACAACAATATTTAGACAAAAAGTGATGTAAAAACAAATACATCAAATTATTTTCAAAAAAGAAATTGAGTTTTACTTTAACAACAATCTGAACATTAAAGTAGAATGTTGTTAAACTAAAAATGAGCAAATAAAAGTTGAAGCAAACCCTATTTCACACTGAAAATAAATCAAAAAGTAGGATCTGAGGGTATTAAAAGACTAAATGGGGGGAACTGTCTTTATTACCCCACAATCACAAATATAAACACAGTCCCCAAACATATGCTGGGTGTGTATCCTTAAGAGCATGCCTTCTTTACTAATAATTTTAACAAAAATATTCTACCTTCAAAACATCTTTTATATATATATATATACTCATCTGTCTTCTGAGACTGCGACCACTAGTGTAAGCCCTTATTACCTCATTGTCATTCTCTTGTAATGGTCTACTCTTTGGTCTGTCTGCATGATCTTCCTCCCTATTTCACTTCATCTTCCACTAGGCTATCAGATGGATCTTAAAGCATAGATCTGACCGTGACGCATCCCTTCCCATTCAATAGTCTTTAGTGGTTCCCTACTACCTTGGGATTAAATATGCAATTATTTTAAAAATCTCCATAATGGAGGTGGAGTCAAGATGGTGGAGTAAGAGCATGGACTTACTTTAGCTCTACCACAAATTTTTTCAGATACCTCCATAAAAGAAAATATCAACCAATTTTATAGTGGTATAATCCACTTCCAGGCTGTGTGCCAGATTTCCAGCCCAGGAGAGCCTAGAAGGTCGACAGGAAGGATCTGTTACATGGGACTGGGAGAGCACAGAGCATGCAGGCTATACAAGCACAGACTCCACCAGAATACAGCAGAGCAGGAACCACAGGGAGTGGACTGAAGCAGAAGCAGAAGTGTGGATTCTCAAACATATCAGCCCAGGATGGGAGTCTAATGGAACTGATGGAGAGAGAAGCACAGTATCTCTGGTTATAGATTCAGAGGGCAAAATAATCATTGAAAGAATACACCGATCACCTCCTGAAAGAAATCCCAAATTGAAAATGCCAAGAAATATTGTTGCCAAATTCCATAACTATCAAATTAAGGAGAAAATACTGCAAGCAGCCAGAAAGCAACAATTCAAATATTGAGGAACTACAATTAGGATCACAAAGGAACTTGCAGCTTCTACATTAAAAGACTGGAAGAATTGGAATATGACATTCTGTAATGCAAAGGAGTTGGGACTACAACAAGGATCAATTACCCAACATAACTGAGCATTACATTTCAGGCAAGGAGATTCAATAAAATAATGGATTTCCAGACCTTCCTGATGAAAGGACCAGAAGTCAATAGAAAATTTGGTCTTCAAATATAAGACTTAACAGAGGAATTAAAAAGGTAAATGCGGGAAAAACTTGTTAATCAATATGGGCAAACTGTTTACATCCCTATGGAAGGATGATATTTGTTAATCTTGAGAACTATATATTTACTGTGATATTTAAAAGGGATATACATAGATAAAGGAAGTAGGTGCAAATTAATTGATGTGATAATAAAAACATGATTAATGGGTGCAAATGGATTGTAATGGGAGAAGAGAAAAGGGGGAGGCAGGAAAAAGTAAATTACATTACAGGAAGGGACACAAAAACATATTACAGTAGAGGGAAAGGGGAGAGAGATAAGCATTGTTTCAGATTTATTCTGATCTGATTTGGATCAAGGAGGGAATAACATATTCAGTTAAGTATATGAATTTAATTCTTCCTACAGGAAGTAGGAGGGAATAAAAGGAAAGAAAAAGGGTGGAGTGAAAAGGTAGGGAAGAAGTAGTAAGTTAAAAGGGTAATAAAAAGGAGAGGGTGTTAGAAGGAAGGAAAGACTGAGGGAGGTAGTGGTTAAAAATAAAATTCTATTGTGGAGAGGAAAGGAGAAGGGAGAAATGAAAGCATAAATGGGGGGAAATAGGATGGAGAAAAAGACACAAACAGTAATTGTAATTGTGAATATAAATGGGATAAATTCTCCCATAAAATGGAGGTAGATAGCAGAATGGATTAAAACACATAATCCTACAATATGTTATTTACAAGAAACTCATTTGAAACAGGGTAACACACAAAGGGTAAAGGTAAAAGTTTGGAGCAGAATACATTATGCTTCAGCTGATGTAAAAAAAGCAGGGGTAGCAATCCTAAACTAAGACAAAGCAAAAGCAGAAAGAGATCTAATAAAAACAGATTCAGAAGGAAACTCTATCCTGCTAAGAGGCACCATAGACAATTAAGTAATATCATTACTAAACATACGTGCACCAAGAGATATAGCATCAAAATGCTTAGCCGAGAAGTTAAGGGAGTTACATGAAGAAATAGCAAAATTATTTTAGTGAGGGACCTCAAACTCCCCCTCTCTAAACTTGATAAATCTAACCTCAAAACAAACAAGAAAGAAGTTAAGGAGGTGAATAGAACTCTGGATAATGTAGATATGATAAACCTCAGATGAAAATGAATAGGGATAGAAAGGAATATGCCTTTTTCTCAACAGTACATTGGACATACACAAAAATTGAAACATGTCCTAGACATAATCAAGTGCAGAAAGTCAAAGATAGTCAATACATCTTTCCCATATCATCATGCAATAAAAAAATTAAATGTAATAAAGGGCCATAGAAAGACAAAAAGTAAATTGGAAACTAAATAATCTAATAAAAATAAGAGGGTTAAACAACAAATCATAGAAACAACCAATAACTTCAATTCAAGTGAATGGTAATAATAAGATATTCTCCCAAAACTTATGGAATTAAGCTAAAGCAGTTCTTAGGGGAAGTTTTATATCATTGAATATCTACATGAATAAAATAGAGAAAGAAGAAATCAATGACTTGGACATGCAACTGAAAAAGCTAGAAAAAGAACAAATTTAAAATCCCCAAGCAAATACCAAATTAGAAATACTGAAAACTAAAAGTGAAATTAACAAAATTGAAGTTAAGAAACCTATTGAATTAATAAACAAAAATAACAATTGGTTTTATAAAAGAATCAATAAAATTGATTAACTTTTAGCCAATTTGATTTAAAAAAAAGAAAGAAGAAAATAAAATTTCTAATATCAAAAATTGAAAAGGTGAACTCACCGCCAATGAGGAGGAAGTTAGAACAAAAATTAGAAATTACTTTGCCCAACTGTATGCCTATAAATTTGACTATCTAAATTAAATGAATGAATATTTTTTAAAGGTATCAATTGCCCAAATTGACAAAAGAGGAAGTAAAATACTTAAATAACCCTGTCTCAGAAAAATAAATTGAACAATCCACCAATGAACTTCCTAAGAAAAAATCTCTAGGGCCAGATGGATTTAGAAGTGAATTCTACCAAACATTTAAAGTGCTAATTCCATAATATATAGACTGTTAGGGAAAATTGGAGAAGCTCCAAATTCTTTTTATGATACAAATATGGTTCTGATACCTAAACCAGAAAGCCAAAACAGAGTAAGAAAATTATGGATCAATTTCCCTAATAACATAGAGGCAAAAATTTTAAATAAGATACTAGCAAAAGGATTACAACAATTTATCACAAGAATAATACATTGTAATCACGTAGAATTCATACAAGGAATGAAGGGCTGGTTCAATATTAAGAAAATTATCAGCATTATTGATCATATCAGTTTTTTTTTAACTAACAGAAAACATATGATTATTTCAATGGATGCAGAAAAAGCTTTTCACAAAATACAACACCCATTCCTATCAAAATACTAGAGAGTATAGGAATAATGGAGTCTTCCTTAAAAGAATCAGTAGTATTTAATTATGTAATGGGGACAAGCTAGAAGCATTTCCAATAAGATCAGGGATGAAACAAGGATGTCCATTATCATCATTATTCAATATGGTACAGAAATGTTAGCTTCAGAAAAAAGAGAAGAAAAAGAAATTTAAAGAATTAGGATAGGCAAAGAAGAAACTAAGTTATCATACTTTGCAGACAATATGATAATATACTTAGAGAATCCTAGAGAATCAAATAAAAAACTACTTGAAATAATAAACAACTTTGGCAAAGTTGCAGATTACAAAATAAACCCACATAAATGATCTGCACTTCTATATATTACTAACAAAGCCCAATAATAAGAGATAGAAAAATCCCATTTAAAGTTACAGTGGACACTATAAAATATTTGAGAATCTACTTGTGAAAACAAACCCAAGGACTATATGAACACAAATACAAAACACTTTTTGAACAAATGAAGTCAGATCTAAGTAATTGAAAAAACGTAAGTTGTTCCTGAGTAGGCTGACTTAATAAAATAAAAATTACAATTCTACCTAAATTGATTTACTTATTCAGTGCCATACCAATCAAACTACCAGAAAATTATTTTCTAAAGCTAGAAAAAAACATATAAAAATTTGTCTGGAAGATCAAAATGTCCAGAATATCTAGAGAATAAATGGAAAGAAATGCTTGGGAAGGTGGCCTAGACATACAAGATCTCAAATTGTATTATAAAGCAGCAGTCATCAAAACCACTTGGTACTGGACAAGAAATAGAGGAGTAGACCAGTGGAATAAGCTTGGTATTCAAGATACAGCACATATAGTAGTCCACTGTTTGATAAACCCAAGGACACCAGCTTCTGGAATAAGAACAATTGTTTTGACAAAAATTTGCTGGGAAAGCTGGATAACACTGTGGCTGAAACTCAGCATAGACCAATGCCTGACACTATACACAAGAATAAATTCCAAATGGATACATAATCTAGGTATAAAGACTGATACTGTAAACAAATTAGGGGAGCAAGGAACAGTGTATTTGTCAGATTTATGGAAAATGGAGAAACTGATGACCAAATAAGAAATAGAAAACATTCTGAAGCGCAAAATAGATAATTTAGTTTATATTAAATTGAAAAGATTTCCCCCCAACAAATCCAGTGCAACCAAGATTAGAAAGGAAGCAGAAAACTGGGAAAGAAGTTTTACCACTGTCTGTCACAAAGGCATCATTTCTAAAATATATAGAGAACTGAGTCAAATGTACGAGGATACAAATCATTCCCCAATTGATAAATGATAAAAGATATGAATAGGCAGTTTTCAGAGGAATAAGTTAAAGCTATCTATAGTCATATAAAAAAATGCTCTAAATCACTATTGATTAGAGGGATGCAAATTAAAACAGCTTGAAGGTACCACATCACACCTATCAGATTGGCTAATATGAGAAAACAGGAAGAGGATAAATGTTGGAGAAGATGTGGGAGAGTTGGAACATTAATTCATTGTTAATGGAACTGTGAGCTGATCCAACCATTCTAGAGAGCAATTTGAAACTATGCCCAAAGGGCTACAAAAATGTGCATAACCTTTGACCCAGCAATATCACTTCTAAGGCTGTATCCCAAACAGACCATAAAAATGGGAAAGGGTCCTACATGTACAAAAATATTTGTAGCAGCTCTCTTTGTGGGGGTCAAGAACTAGAAATCAAGGAGACACCCATCAATTGGGAAATGGCTGAACAAGTTTTGGTATATGAATGTCATGGCATGCTAATGTGCTATAAGAAATGATGAATAGGAAGACTTCAGAGAGGCCTGGAAAGACTTATATGAACTGATGCTGAGTGAAAAGAGCAAAACCTAGAGAACTTTGTACACAGCAACAACCACAATGTGTGAGGATTTTTTCTGGTAGACTTAGTCCTTCACAGCAATGCAAAGACCTAAAAAATTCCCAGTGGACTCTTGAGGCAAAAGGCCTTTCACATCCAAAGAATGAACTATGGAACTGGATCACAGAATGAAGCAGATCATTTTCTCTCTTTTCTGTTATGTGTTGTTTTGTTTTGTTTTATGGTTTCTCCCATTCATTTTAATTCTTCTAATGCAACATGAGTAAGATGAAAATGTTTAAAAAAAAGGAAAAAAGAAATGACTAAGAGTAAGATTTCAGAAAAACCTTGAAAGACTTTTATGAACTGATGCTGATGAAATGAGAAGAATCAGGAAAACATTATACACAGTAACAAGTACAGTGTGCAAGGATTGTTTCTGATGGACTTAGATTTTCACAGCAATGCAAGAACCTAAAACATTCCCAAAGGACTCTTGAGGCAAAATACCATCTACATCCAGAGAAAGAACTATGGAATCGGACCACAGAATGAAGCAGACTATTTTCTCTTGTGTTATGTTTTGGTTTAGTCTGGTTTTTCTCATGATTTGTCCCATTTGTTTTAATTCTTCTATGCAACCTGACTAATGTGAAAATGTGTTTAATATGAGTGTTAAGTGTAGAACCCATATAAGATTTCCTGCCATCTCAGGGAGGGAGGGGAGATGGAAGGGGAGAAAATTAAAACTTATGGAAGTGATTGTTGAAAACTGAAAACAAATAAATTAATCAAATTTAAAACCAAAAACTCTCCATAATCTGGTCTTTTCTTATCTTGTCAGTCTTCTTTCTTTTTGTTTTTTACTCTTTTCCTTGTTTCATTTTTTTCTTACTGAAACTTTAATACATAATAAGAAAAAAAATTTTTAATTTAAATATTGAAACTTAAATACATGCATGCCATGTGCACAGCAGAAAAGAGAGGTTTCAAATTATATAGCAATAAATTTCCATTTCAAGAAAGCCTCTATAATAAATATTACACATTGTGTTGAGAACTATTCATATTTTATTTGCTTCCTTATTAGTTTTCTTTTGTTCTCTGCTATGCACTTTTTACTTTGTTCTTTTAACTCCCTTGCTCACTGCCCACCCAAATGCTACAATTAAATATGGATACAGTTACAGATATAGATACACACACATATGCATATATACACATAGATGTATATATACATATATACATACATGCACACGCATACCTTCCCTAGCAAATTATACTTCTGACTTTATTTTAATATTTGTGTGTATCTCATTTCCTATCCCTCCTAATTCCTCTACTTTAATTCTACCCTCTACCCTGTCCTCCTATTCCTTAACCTACCCCCTCTACAAGGATCCCCCCATTATCCTCCCATTCCCATAAATCTAAATACCCTTTTATACCCTGCTTTGACTTATTTCCTCACCCTTTCCTCTAAAAATTCCTTTATTTTCCTCCCTATTGCCCTCACACACTGTGTCTGTTGTTGCGTATAATGTTCTCCTGGTTCTGATCATTTCATTCAGCATCAGCTCATATAAGTCTTTACAGGTTTTTCTGAATTCCAACTGTTCATCATTTCTTATAGCATAATAATATTCCATTACATTCATATACCACAACTTATTCAGCCATTCCCCAACAGATGGGCATTCCCTCGAATTCCTGTTCTTGGCCATCACAAAAAAGATGTTATGCTATCCCTCTTTCATCCTTCTGTTCCCATTAATCTAAACACCCTTCTATACCCTCCCTTTAACCTATTTCTTCTCCCTCCCCTCTAGGAATCTCTCCCTCCTGACTAACAGCCTTCTTCCCTCTTCCAATTCCTCTGTATTGGTTCTTCCTCTTGCATCTCATTTGTATAAAATAATTACTCATTTTAGCTGTTTCTCAATGGTTTTATTTTTTAAAGTCATATCATACTCACATGACTTCAAAAATAAAAGAATAATCATTTCTTTTTTTAACATGGTTATACAGTGTTAGATAGAAGAACGGTGCATATGTGATACAACTAGTATCAGTAAATCATTTTTTCATGCTATCCTTGCACACTGAACCCAAACAGTAGTCATTAATAGTTCAGTGGCAATGCTGAGAATAATCTTTTGTGAAGTCCCGCAAAAATATTCCTTTAATCCTCAATTTTCTAAAGTTTTAATCAATGACTTAAAGGAAGTCAGAGCTGATTTGTTTGTTAAAATAACTATATTTTAATTATAGTTAATAATTGCATGAGTCTAAATTTAAAAAGAATTTACTTAGAGGACAGCTGCAGGAGCAGCAGTAGGGGCAGATGCTGTTTCTGTAGTTCTAGGACCACAGACTGTGAGGCGATTGAATGACTGACAGTACAAGCCCCATTCCCACTGGAATCAGAGAACTACACTGACAAAATACTCAAAAGTCAAGTAAATGCCTGGGGAAATGAGTAAAAACTGGAAAAAGGATCAGACTATAGAATCTTACTTTGGTGACAAGGAAGACCAAAATATACAAACAGAAGAAAACAACAAAATCAAAGCTCCTACATCTAAAGCCTCCAAGAAAAATATGAATTGGTTTCTGGCCATGGAAGAGCTCAAAAAAGGATTTTGAAAATCAAATAAGAGAAGCAGAAGAAAATTTGGGAAGACTCTCATAAGATTTGGTTTATGGAGAGAATAACATGTACACTCAATTTGGTATGAAAATCTATCTTACACTTAAGGAAAGTGGGGGGAAGGAGTTAAGTTGGGGATGAGGAGAATTATATAAGGGAGGGCAAATGGGAGGAAGGAGCAATTAGAAGTAAACACTTATGAGAAGGGATAGTGTCAAAAGAGAGAATAGAATAAATGGGGGCAGGATAGGATGGAGAAGAATATAGTTAGTCTTTCACAACATGACTCTTATAAAGGTGTTTTGCATGACTGCACATGTGTCATCTCTATCAAATTTCTTGCCTTCTCAATGTGGGGCAGGTGAGGAGGGAGGAAGGGAGAGAAGTTGAAACTCAAACTTTTAAAAACTAAAATTAAAAATAGTTTTTATATGTAACTAGGGAATAATACATACAGGCAATGGAGTATAGCAATCCATCTTGCTGTACAGGAAAATAGAGGGGAAGGGGATACGAGAAGGGATGGGTATGATAGAAAGGATAGCAGATTGGGAGAAGGGATAATCAGAATGCTCACTGTCTTGGTTGGGTAGAAGGGAGATACGGGTATAAAATTTGGAACTCAAAATCTTGTGGAAGTGAATGTTAAAAACTAAAAATTAATTAGCTATTTTTTAAACTAAGAACTTACTTGCAGACATCAATGGAGCAAATTATGTAAGATGAAATTTAATGGAAAAATATGTAAAGTACTAGTTTAAGGTTTACTAGTATTGATATGTTCTTCAGCTGAATAAATAAAGACATAGCATGGAGTGATAATAAACAACAGTCCAAATTTATTCTATTTAGTCATATTTTTAAAAAGAAAATTGTCAAAATGGAATATGGTACAATGGAACATGTGATGGATTTAGAGTCAGAGGAACTGGATTCCAGTCCTTCCTCTGACATATACTAGTTGTGGGACCTGTGGCAAGCCATTTAACCTTCTCAGATCGAAATTTACTCATATGTAAAATTATGAGGATGGATTCAATGGACTCTAAGGTACCCTCCAGTGTTAAATCTTTGTTCCTTTGGTACATCCAGAGATGAAAGATTAGACTAATTCTGTTTGTTTGTATGAGGTAGAACAAGAAAAATTGAGTTGTTGATCACAGAAAATTTGAGAAAATATCCTAACAATTAGTTCTATGCAGAAGTTGAAAAGACTGTTTCTGAAAGCATTACAGTGCTGCTCACTGTAGTTCTTCAAGTGTGTTCATCCTTCGTTGCCAAAGAAGACCATGCCACCAGAGAAATGGTGACCTGACTTTCACTTGACATTGTTTTGAGTAAGGAAGGGCTGTGCGGGTTACCAGCCTCACTTCTCCTCCAGAGCCATCTGAATTCACTGACCAAATATTCATCAGGATGACTGGAGATGACCTAGGATGAGGAAACTGGGGTTAAATGACTTGCCCATGGTCACACAGCTGGTGAGTGTCAAGTGTCTAAGGTGAGATTTGACTTCTACACTGGTGCTCTATCCACTGCACTACCTAACTGCCCCAGTTCTTCAAGTAAAGGTTGGATGAAGACTTGTTGCTCATATTCTAGAAGGTATTCCTATTCTGGTATAGTAGGGACTAATGTTCTCTTAGTTCCTATCCAACTCTTCGATTTTGTGAGCATCACCAGAATAATGAGAAAACAAGAAGCTGTGCCAAATGAGCTTTTATTCAAAGTGATTGGGGTTGTTAAACTAGAGAAGAAATTGAGGGACATAAAGGGAGGCATGGAAAGCTACCTTTCAAGTGTATCAGAGAGAGAGTTTGCATTGATTCTGATGATCTCTGGAGACCAAAGGGTGAGGTAAGTGAGAAATTTACT
Organism: Potorous gilbertii; assembly: GCA_028658325.1. Classification (NCBI taxonomy): domain Eukaryota; kingdom Metazoa; phylum Chordata; class Mammalia; order Diprotodontia; family Potoroidae; genus Potorous; species Potorous gilbertii. Next base: position 46,059,600 of record CM053773.1, read on the forward strand.
CCAGGATCCAAAGTTGAGAGGCAAAGAAAAATATATGAGATTTGAATGCAATAACCCAAGCCTATCATG
>CM053773.1:46060168-46096619 GCA_028658325.1 Potorous gilbertii
CTGTATAGGTTCGACATATACTTTCCTATTGAGCATATTTTCACTATAGTGATGTTATGTAGTCACACTGACATAAGTGGAAGAAATCATATAACAAATCAAAACATAATACACTAAAACCCACACACACACAAACGGGACCTACTTTCTAGTTCTAGTCTCCATAACCTCTTTTAGTCTATTCATTTTTTAGTCTCAGAATGGCATTGCTTTTGCTTGCATGACAGATGCCTTAGATATGGATGTATACTGGTACATACAAACAATTTATACAATAATAAAATATAACAATAAATATCTAGATATTGCAGAGCTTGCCAAGCACTCTATCAACAATATCATTTAAGCTTTCACAATCTAATGTTATTGATATCACTCTTCTTATTTTACAGATGGGGAAGCTGAGGCATAGGGAAATTAATTGACTTGGGCAATGTCACACAATTCCTAAATCACCTTGGTTTTTCTGATTCAGGCTGAGAACTGAATCCGCTACAAGCTACCTCTTTATGCACAAGAGTTCAAGAGAGGAATGTTTAGGATCCCTATAAAACTCTGGATTCTTGTCATCTTTCCAAAACTCCTAAACGAAGGACCAGAACCATTTTACCAGATAATTTAATAGGATTAATAGAATTGTGGTTGAAATAATAATTTATATAAAGAAATAAAATTTCTCTAAATGGGAAAAGTCACATCGCAGGCTCCCATTTTCTGGAGTGTGCACTTTCATCTCCCCTCTCTCAAACACATATGCACTTATGAACTCACAGAAGAAAGATGCCTAATGCCTTCAGGATGCAGAGCAAGAGTAATCACCAAAAGTCCTAGACTCTATGAAACATCATAAATGCAAAGGTGGACAAAGGGGGAGGGGAAAGGGCAGGGGAACCGGGAGAGGTATATAATCAGCACCAGTTGTAACATGGGGATAAACTTTCCTTTTTGACACTGGGCATCATTCTGTCATCTTGAGTGCTTATAATACTGATAAAATTCTTTTCAATCTCTGATGCTAATGTGGCTGCTTTTCTATTGCTGTGTGAAGCACCAACACCTTGGCCTAACCTAGACCTCATACTCAAAGATTTAATTAAATAAGTCTCTCATCATGGTCTGCCATCTGTCTGGATGATTTGTGTTCAGGAAGAAATAGCTCCTCATCACATCTCACCATGATATATAGTTTCTATGCAGTGTAGTCTTTATTTGTCTATTCATTCATTATTTTTTGTGTGTCAGAGGCATCAAATCCTAAATTCATCCTCTATAGAAAAAGCATGATAGAGTCATAAGAAGACTGAACCGAGAAGCAGGAGACCTACATTCCAATCATGACTGTACTGCTGCCTACTTGTGGAATTTAGGTACTTTTTTGCCCAGGGTAAGTTTCTTTAAAATGATGACGCTATATTAGATCATGCTAAGGTCCTTTATAGGTCTAATTTTTCTAAAGGTCTATTATGAACTGAATTTCAATCTAAAGAATACGCTAAGGGTTTGAAATGACTGGTGGTTCCATCTGGTGGTCTCTAACAAAATGAGTTTGCTAGAAGGACTTTTCAGGGGACTGTTATAACACATGTTTCTTGGCTATACCATACCTTGTTTGTTTTAAACCACAAAAAATGGTTAGAGTGTAGAATCCTGGAACTGTAGGGGCTGAAGAAACTTTACAATTATCTACTACAAACTCCAATCTGAAACACCAGTCCCTTCTATGATACCTCTGACAAGTAGTTGTCTTTCTGGCTGCCACCTTCTTCTCCATCAGAAGTATATAATTGTAACACCCAAGGAACCCCTCCTCATACATGGGACGTGGAAAAACTACTCCAGTTTTAAAATCCTCTATGGATTAGCACTCAAAACCCTATCTTGGAAACATCTCTTGATCCTCTCCTCAATAGGCAAATTTATTTTTAACCAAACAACTAGATGCCATATTAGTTCAAAAGAAAAGACATTTAATAAAGCACAACTCAGATGACCAAAAAAACTGCTCTTACCCTGCCTCCACCATGCATACATGTGTCACACTCTCCCAAACATAGCAAAGTCAGGGAGTAGAACAGACAGGCAGAGAATATGTGTTTCCAGAGAATATGGATAGAGAACACACAAATAGTCTTTATGTGTTAACATGAATCATTTGTGAAAAGGGACATAAGAAATTATGTGCCTGAGGTATATGTGTGAAAGGCACAGGCATATGTACAGGACAAGGATGCATATGGTCAGAGCAACTCAAACTTCTGATCCTACAGGCTTGCTCATGTCTCCTGGCAATGTAATCACACTGCCTCCTCATCTCTTCAAGTCATGTTGACTTTACCAGGTATTAGCAATACCAAACAAATATCCAGGGAATTATTGCTTCTCTTTTCTCCCACATGTGTTGAACTCTTCTAGCAGTCTACGTTCCTTCTATTAAGGTACAATCCTCCTGGTGTACATTCCTGACTTCAATATTCATATCTACTAGCAAAAAGTTTTAAATTTTTGCAGTGTATTCTGGACAACAGAAAATTACCACCTCCTTACCTAAGACTGACTGTATCTACATAGGATTACAACATTTACAAAATAATTTTCATCATAATAGCTCTGGGAGTTAGGAAATGAAAACATTATCATCCCATTTTATGGATATGGAAACTAAGGTTCATAGAGGTTAAATAATTTACTCAACAACAAAGGTACCTAGTATCAAAGTCAAGTTGATTGACACTAAGTCCAAAATTCCTTAAAAGATATTACACATCTATTGATGAAGAAAAGATATGCTGAAGGCAAAAAAGCACAAGAAGTAATTATTTTTTACTGATTATTTATCTTCTAATTCTATTGCTACATGCGCACTTACAGAGAGATATGTCTTGTCATTTATTTACCTAATCCAACTTTTATCTAAAGGCAGCCAATCCAAGGCTGTAATCTTGTCAGATGTCTGATAAATTTTAAGTTTCTAGCCAATTTAAGGTATAAAAGTCCATCTAAAATTAATTCATAGGATCATGGGTTTAGAGCTAGAAAGAATACAAATCATAGACTCCTAAGCCAACAGCTAGAAATGGCCTCAGAGACCATATAATCCAACCCTTTTCTTTTATAGCTGAGACCAGATTAGTTAAATAACTTGCACAAGATAACACAGGATGTAGAGTCCAGACTTCATCCCAGATCTTCTAACTCTAAATGTGATGTTCTTTCCACCATCTTATTTCCCCAACAGGAAATAATAGTGCCACACCATAGTATGTCCCCTCCCCCATACTTTTGTAAGGGTCTCCTAGGTTTAGAACCTACAGGTACTTTTACTTGTCTCTCATGATGTATCTCCTTTTTGTCCCTTTGTCATGAAAAATGAGATAAGTATTCTAAAATTTTCTACATCCCCAACAAACCTTCCTCAGATCTTCATCTTCTTTCCAATGGCCTAATAGCCACTGACTATACATTTCTGGTGATTTCAATCATTTTGTTTCTGAAAGTACTTTCTTACTTTCAATCCATCTGTTCTATATTGGCATTTTTAAATGAAGTCAATCAATAGTCATTCCTCTTACCTTTATTAGTAAAGTTGGTGTCATTCAGTCAGTCAATGAACATTTATTAAGCATTTCCTAAGTCTTAGGCACTGTGCTAAGTGCTGAGGAATCAAAAATACCAAAATAGTTCCCACCATCATAAAATTTATAATCTAATGAGGGAGATAAACAAAAGGAAACTGAAAAATAGAGAGTGAAAATTGGAGTAGGGACTTGATGAAGGGATATGTGAGGAGATCAAGGAAATCCCAAAGTAATAAAACAAGGTGAGAAATGAGATGTTCTCAGATGAACTTGCCCCTTAAATGCAGTCTTTGGAGTTCATGACTCCACCCTCCAATCACAGGGATGAAGGACGGTGATGATGATGTGGGGCAACAAGGAGCATGATGAGGTTTTCCCCAATAGTTAACCTCCTGGGACATGGTGGAAAAGTAAGAGAAGTCCCAAAGTAGTGACTCCTGGTGAAGAATGAGGCAATGTTCTGTCTGAGCAGAGTTTCATCTCTAAATTCATGAGTACCTACATTTGTACCTTAGACAAGCATCTAAAACTCTTCCTCTATGGAGTTTGTAATGCTTTGGGACCACATGATATAGACTACCAAAAACTTCTCCCCTATGTCATTAGCCCATGGTGTTCCCAGAAAGAAATGCTTCCCTTTCTGTTTAATCCCACATCTCCAGCACTTCTAATTTCTAACTCAGTAGTTTTGGTTTGTCAAGGACACCCTAAAGTTAATTAAATGATGAACACCTTTTCTTGACCATTCTGCTAATTAATCCCACCCTTCTTTATTTTCTGATTGTCGACTTATGCTGAAGGATTGTTTGATTAGAATCCAGGTTGTCTTTTTTAAGGAAGAAACTTGCCACATTTCTACTGAAGCATGATTCATGAAGCATGTTGTTATGAATCCAAGCCATCTGCAATCTAAAACTTTCTTCCAAATATTCAATTATTTACCTTCATAAGAAAATAAAAAAATAAAGAATAAATTAAAGCTAGGTAGGGTGGGAGGAAGGGTAAGTATAAGTCACAGACCCATAAAAATAAGTAAAACTTAGTCATGCAGTAAATTATATTAAATAATCATCTTTACTCATCCTCCCCACTTAAATCCTAAAAGAATAGTTATCATGTGCTATCACAAAGGAAGAAAAAGCCTTTTGTAAGACTTATAACCAAAAGTTTATTCCTCCCCTAGGGTGTTAATTTTTTAAGAGCCCACAAACTCAAAAATTTGCCAAGCTTCAGTATTTGAAAGGCAGTAAGTTATTCTGTAGACATTCCTATTGACACATGATTCATTACAAAATGTTGTTATGAACCAAAACCATCTGCAACCTATACCTTCTAAACCTTTCTTCTAATCTTTCAATTATTTACCTTCACACACAGAAAAAAAAGGAATCAAACCACACTATATATGAATAAGTCACACTCCCACAAGAAGAAATATAAGTCATTGAAACTGAGGGATTAGGTTGTTTGACCCAAGAGAGATCATCAAAGGCCAGACAGCAAATAAATCACAATTAGAAGAAATGAGAAAGACAATATTATTATTCACATTAAATGGAAGTGGAGCAACTACCCTCTAATCAGAGGATCTTGTTCATATTGCATAAACTGGTCATTTGAAATGAATAGCTGACAATGACATTGTCTTTTAAAGTTTTGCAAAGTGTTTTACATTTATTATTTCATTTGATGTAATATAGTCCTCAAAACAACCTGTGTTCTAAGATGTTCATATTAACTCCATCAGAAAGATTAAATTATTTTCTCACAGGTCCTCAAACACTCTCCCAAGTATATTTTCCTCTGTAACACACTGACAGTCTACTAAGTTAACATAAGTTTCTGTTTCATAATATCACTAATTGATAGGAGGCACTTTTATTTGAATCAATATGGAGGAAACAACATCCATTTATTAAACATTTTACATAAACATGTGCTGATTATATGTTAATTGTGTTTTTTCAAAAAGTTAATTGGCAACTTTTCAGACTTTCCATCAAAGAGTTGCCTACTATGTATATGTCAAAGTCATTCACAAATGTGACCACACATCTGATTTTATTACATAATCCTTTAATTACTGTAAAGTGAGAAAGAAAAATGGGCATATTCATGTATGTGTGGCAAGTTTGCCATAGGAATCCTGGGTATGTGACAAAGATATTCACCCCCTATCATAGAAGAGATCCATTATAGAGCTCAAATGGAAAAGATTCGCTATAGACAGAAAATTCATTTAACCTCTCTAGAGGTTCCTTTTCTGTCTCTGTATGTATGATCCTATGAACTCATGGTGGGATCCTCCAGATATCCTTGTTTGTAGATGACATTATATTAATAGCAACAAGCTCCAGAATAATACAGGGACTCTTCAATAAAATATATATCCACAAAAATGACCAAATCAGTAGATAAAAAAATAACAATTGTCAAGACTATGAAATGCAGCTGAATGGGGTGGACATCAATACATGGATATGTAGATATAATAAGTCTAAAAATGAATTGGAGGAAAAGAGTGGATTGGGTTGCATTTCTGAAATGGCACAGCAATTTCAATAATCCCAAATTTCTGACATAAAAAACATGTTTTAATATTAACCCTTTCCTAAGGAATTATCATAGCCCTAAGTTCTAAAATGATGTTATTTCTGAAGAACTTTTTGAAAATGAAAGTGACCAAGGAGCAATAGAAAGAGAATCATTGTATCCTATAAATAATGAATTTCATGCAAGAAATGACATAAAAGATACCTTTCAGAAAATGTGTTATCAGAAAATAAAGTCATCTAGCCAGTGAAATCATCATGAAAGATAAATATCCTATGTGCTCTTGGAGTGCCCATAAAATGTTTTAAAAATGAGAGAAACTTATAGGAAGATTTTTATCATGTTTAATGGATCTGTAACATTATAGAGGATGAAATACCATAAATAAGACTCATACTGTGAGTATTTTGATGGATTGTGATCCACACGATATTGAGATCACAGCTACATTTTATTTTGAACCTGAATTCAAATCCTAATTAGGTACAGAGGGAATTGAGGGGATTAGAACAGCAAGTGGTCAATTATGAGAACCGAGTGAACCACACTGATTCCATCTTGTGACTCAATTCTAAGGTTATCTTAGTTTCTGTTCAATTATGGGTCTAGTCTAATTCCTATCCTGTGATAAAACTGTATTCAATTGGGGGAATTGGGAGAAAACCTATTGTATTTTTTGAAGCAATACCTGCAGGAATGGGAAGCTGGACCATACCTACTCACTGCTTAGAGACAACTAAAAACCTAGAAGGTTATATTGACCAGAAACCCAGTCTTATCCAAAGATTGATGCAAGGAATTCTCTCACAGCTCTACATCTCAGGCAACCCATATATACCTTATCTCAAAACTGATACTGATCAATCAGTATTGGTTATTATTTCCACATTCCTTTGATTTCTTACAAATGTTAATAGCACCTAATGTCACAGGGTTGTTGTGAGGATCAAATATGTTATGTAAAGTGTTAAAGCACTATACAAATGCAAACTGTTGTTCTTGTTGCTATTGTTATTGGGTATTGCATCTCATAAAGGAACTTGATTTTTAGGGTTTGAGAATCGGAAGAATCATTTAGTCTCTTCCTGCATGAAAGAATTTCATTAACAATGACCTCACTGCGTTGTCTTTTGCTACCCCTAACCCACCTGAGGATTGATACATGGACCTAGAACATCATGCTGTTATCATCTAAGGATATCAATCCAAGAGCTGGAGTAGGAAATTATAGTTAGTAAAATTTGTATTGGGGGTTTAATTCCTGTGTCTTCCTCATCTTGAAATGGTTTTTCCCTTCCAAGTTGCTTGAAGAGGGAATTTACAGCTATGTAGAACACTTTGCATACTCATAATGCCCATTTCTCATCCCTTTGTACTTGGATCACTAAAAAGTTTGATCTAGAAGTATCTATGAAATTTTCAGCAATATTTGGTTTTGCTAACCCAACAAAAGATAATTGGAAATTATTTGATCTCTCAAAACACACAGTACACCAATACCCCAATAGATCTATGATCTTTGTATAAGACATCCTTTCCAACAATGAAGGCAGCATCCCATGCATATTTGCCTATCTTGTACAACTCTCATCCTTTTCCTCATCATCTCAAAATTGTGTGAGTACAAATGGGGAAACTAAGATAGTCTGTCAATTATTACTAATGTATTACGTTCTATTTTTCTAGTAGTCATACATTTCTCAACTATCTCAAAATTGTGTCACCATCAGCATGTACCATCACAGTGTATTCTTAATTTATTCCAACTGCTTTTCCCTTTGTTTTCTTTAGTACCATTTATACTTCTTCTATCAGCACATATAGGAATGTGATATTAAAATCTAAAATTTTAATTGTATTTTGTTAGTGATGAAAATATATTGATATAAACATCTTTACAGATGTTCTTTTTTATCTATTAGTTGTCCTTTTTTCAGCTCTATCCATCCTCAAGATGACTTTCCTTCTCAAAAGTGTCTGTAAATATTTTTTCCTTGCATTACTTTTTATTATTTTATGAGGCTGTACTGCTCACAAGGCAGCTAGATGGTGCAGTGGATAGAGTGACAGGCCTGGAGTCAGAAAGACATCTTCCTAGGTTCCAATTCAGCTTCAGATATTTACACAGATACTAGCTATGTGACCCTGGGAAAGTAACATCTCTGTTTGCATCAGTTTCCTCATCTGTAAAATGTGATGGAGAAGGAAATGGTAAAAGCACTCCAGTAAAAACATTTCCCAAGAAAATGTCCAATGAAGTCAATAAGAGTTGGACATGACTAAAACCAACTGAACAACATGCTGTTCATATCTTATAGTATCCTTCTCCCTATCATTTTTGCCCAGGCTATCATATTTCTGTTTGGGGAGGAGATGAAGTGATTATTGGTTAAGGAAGTCTCTAGGTTTCTTTAGTCTCCTCATTAGAACAACTTATTTAAATTGGTTAAATTTCTTTATAAAATGCTTAATAACAATGATATTCATTCTATTCATCTCCCCTTTCTATTTTTCCCTTCAATGGCTTATGTATTATAAACCATGGTCTGGGGGCTACAATTCTAGATTAACATTGATTGCGTTTGATCTTGAGAGGTGACAAAATTGTCAATTGTTAGTCAAATATTTACTCTTGGAAAACTCAGAATTATTTTGTTTCCATATCTATAAATAAAAGTACCTTATATCACAAAGTAGCATTCAGGGTAACAAATGAATTTATGGTGTACAAATTATTATTTTATTGCATAGGAAATATAACTCATAAGAAACTGCCTGGATGACCTTAGGCAAAGTATTTAACCTTTTTAGGTCTCAGTGTCCTCATCTATAAAACAGTGGAATTGTGTTTGGTTGACTCTAAATTCCCTTCCAGGTTTAGATCTATGATCCTAAGATACTATATATAATAAGAAGAAAATTAAGCATTTATTAAATTCCTACTATGTTCCAGGGACTGTACTAAGTACTTTTGAATATATTATCTCATTTAATAACCTAGAAGGTAGGAGATGTTATGGTCTCCATTTTACAGTTAGGAAAACTGAGACATAGATTAAGTAACTGATTGTGGTTCACATAACTAGTCAATGTCTGATGGATTTGACCTCAGGCTTAGCACTGTTATCTTCTGCACTGCCTAGATACCTTCTAAGAACAAAGGACTCACAGGAGCTAATAAACAATGTAGAAATCATATAAAGTATTTTCATTGGTCTTTGAGCAATATAATTCTACTTCCTTTCTGATTTGTATCTTAGAATGGAACTGAACTTAGGCAACAAGTCCAACATTCCTTAGTTTTCCCGATTAATTCCACAGAGACCTGGTAAGGCTTAGACTCCCACAAAAGGGAAACATACCTGAGCTACTATTGGTCTAGACTATATAAATAATCCACTGCAATATCAGAATTCAAAGCCCAGATCTCTTACTCTTCTATAATATTGCTGTTGTTTTTGGGTTTTCTTTTATTTTTTAATCCATCATCACTGTTCTAACCAGTGCCAAGAGCTACATGCATAATCCTGTTCTTTTTTCCAATAGATACTCAACTCAGCAAATTCCTCTTATCTGAAGAGAAGGTTAGATTCATGAACCATGTTTCATAAGAAATTTTCTTTCCTATAATGAGGGGGCAGTGTTTCAGGAATGGCATTTTTTAGGTACTCTCCACTAGGGCCACTTAGTCAAACATCTGTCTTTTTCATGTGTTTTTCCTAAGCTACCAGTCAAAAAGACAGGTAAGTTAAAATGGGGAAGGGAAAGCAGGGAGAAAACAAAATTAAAAGAAGGTAAAAAGCAGTCCATTGACTATTTTTATAGACCAATGTGAAGGTATAGAATTTTCTCCAAATACACCTCAAAAACTTTGAGTCAACTAATTCATATTGAAGACAGTCCCTTCAATGCAATCCATCCTCCATGAGACTTGAAAAGGCAGTTCCAAAACAACCAATTTCATTCTTCTCACTAAGGTTCTAATAGGAATGTTCACCTTCTATAAGGAACCATCCAAAGCTGACTAACTTATAAGTTGGCAACTTGGAAAGAAAGGCTCATCACCCTGTAAACTCATAAAACTCCTCAGATAATTTCCTTGACCCATGACCCATGTTTTCATTTTTCTTATTTTAATTATGATCTTTGCTTTAATATGTCATGGGGCTGATTGTACATGGACAGCTGATTTGGAAATCACTTCCATGCAAGTAATGTATCCCTTACTTTTTCTTAAAATGAAAACCATTTGGTAATTGTGTACAATTTCTCTTTGGTAGAAGAAAATATTCATAATATTTAGATTGTGATGTCTGTGAAGTATGCAAACCTGTGACCTCTCATTTCTTATTCTTAACTATATTTCCATCCACTACTACCTTCATGTTGAACTTACCAGCATTCATGTTGACTTTGTGTAAAAAAAATTATCAATATCTTTGTAAAACTTTTTAATATCTTTATTCTTTGCAATAGGTATTAATGCATAAGCTGCAATTATTTTCTGATAATCTTTTTTGCAAATATTTTTCTTGACTCCTACAATATAAGTTTCATAGATGTTGCATGACAATATGTCATGTCATATGACATTTTTTTTGTTGCTTTGGGAATGCATCCTGACACCAACTTAAAATCTCTTTACTTTTCCAAGAAGAAATCTTGAACTATCCTTCCATTTAGCTATAAATAATTTTTGCTTTCCAGTTTTATTTATTATGACAATGTTAAGACTGAAATAATTCATTTGATTAACTATATGTTCATTGCCCATCTTTGGACAAGAATTTCACAGAATGTCAAGTTTAGGTTATGTTTGTATACATAGTCCCCCCAATACTATAGTGGACCTATGATCTTATCTATTTGATAGATAGATGGTACCTCTCAAATGATGCTAATTGGAAGCCATTTATATGTGCCGAATCTCTGCAGTTCATATCCATCCATTCCTTTCTCTAAGTATGCCAGGAAAGGGCCCACTCAGTGTTAACTCCTTGAGTTCAGGGACTTGTCTTTTGCCTCTTTTGGGTATCCCTAGTGTTTGGTATAATATTGTACATGACAGCTCACTTGTTTGTTTGGGGCTTTTTGTTCATTTTTTGCAGTCTATTTAGTTACTTATAAAGTTGAGCTCTGCTCCTAGGGTGGAATGGGCACTGTCCAAGTTCTTTGTACCAGGGGCTATGGGCCCGGGCTGTTGGCCTGGTGTTGCCCTGAAACCTGTGGTGCTATGGTGGATGTATCATGGTCTGCCCATTTACCTGGTGCTGCAATAACGGGGGCAGGGGAGGCTGGTACTACACTAGGGACACATTGAAGGGTATGGCTAGCTTCTGCACTGGAGTGGAGGGCCTCCCACTGGCTTGCTGAGGCAGCTCCTGGTGCTGGTTTTCCTGGATGCTGAGTGCCCTGGTCTGCACTCCTCTTTTATTCAAATGAGGCAGACATTTCCTACCAATCTTTCAAGTTTTCTTGGGCTAGAAAATTGTTTCACCTCCTCTTTATATTGTTTCTACTGTTCCAGAGTTCATTTTGAAGCATTATTTTATGATTGTTGGAGATGAATATGGAAGAATTCATGCAATTTCCTACATATTCCACTATCTTGGCTCCCAGAAATACATGGTAGGCTATTAATAAATGCTTATGAATTGACTTTTGACTGAGGTCTCTTTCTTCTTCTGATATCATCAAGGTTCCAGTGGGCCACTTCAGTTAAGTTGGTAAGGAATAATAATCTTATACAATCTCTTGTCCTGGTAAGGCATAACCATCCCTTACTCCCACTGAGTAACCAGCCCATCTTTTCTACTTATCACAAATTTCTTTAATGATAGCTTTTATTCTTTTTTTTTTGAGGTTCCTCATTGGATTTAAGTAGTAGCCTATAACACTTGCTTTTTTGTGTGATATTGATTTTTAATTCTTTAGATATTTTTGTTTTATAATAAATGCTTTTTGATTGATCAATTCTGTTTAGTTACCATAAAACAACATTATTAGAATGTTGGTATTTTTAATGGTCTATTGCTTTCAGAGGAATCCTGGAGAAGTTTTGTAATTTCCCAAAGAAACAATTTGCATTTCGCCTTTTATTCCCAAATCATCTGCCCAAGATATGGAAGTTTATCCATCCATCCATCCATCCATCCATTCATTCATCTATGTATCTGTCTTTCTGTCTGTCCGTCTGTCTGTCTCTGTGACTGTCTGTCTATTTATCTATGGACTCATGGACAAACTTTATAGGTTATTCAAACATATGCTTATTTTAATCTGGGCAATCCATTATTTTTTATCCACTTGGTCTTTTTGGTGTTAATTATCAGCCCAGACTCCTGTGAATGATTACATATATCTCCTCCTACACTATGAAATATTCTACAATATTATACAACCAGCATGGTTTTGCACTGGATCTCCTGTGTCACAGTGTGTTACTCATCTGATATTTATGCTTAGTTGGTCATCAAAAAGGGATATTTCTATTGTTACAATATTGAAAGAATCCTGGATGACTTTGAACTGTGGATTGAAGACCATGTTGAAAAAGAGCCTTTACAGAAGTATTTTGATCTACAAAATCAAATAATTTTTTTCTTAATATATAGTAAACACAATGGAATCTTACATAATTCTCTGCATTTTTCAGCCACTTATAAAATGGTAATGATGCGATCCATTGTTGCATATTGCTCATTAAATCATGCTTATTTCCTACTGATGCCTTCATCAAGGATGTCCTTAATTTATGTATAAATTCAGAAAAAAATGTGAATTGATAGAAGAGCAAGTACATAGACTAAATAGGTCAAGCTATTAATGCTATCTTAGTTACATGTTGGAGTGGCACATTAATCAGGTATGAGGTTGGGTTTTTTTTGGCTATGTGCATTGTAAATGTATTTTTAATGGAATTGATGTATTTTTGCATAATAGGAAGATCTTTCCCATCCGTTAATAGGGCCATATGATATGCTTGAGTCACATAGAAGCACAAGTCACACACATTTGAGTCACATGAAGCTTGTGGTGGGAGGAGATTGCTGAATGGGTGGAATGGGAAGGGGTGGAGCAGGAAGGGTGGAACAGGAGAGGCGGAGCTGGAGCAGAGCTGATAGGAAGTTGGTCAGAGAGTAATTAGAGCTGTGAAAGACTGGTTAGCATGAGTGGGAGAGCTTGTTTGTGATTTGTTTAAGAGAGCTGGTTTGTGGGAAGCCTAACTGAGGGAAGGCTTGGGGCTGGAATTGACCTCTGCATTGTTATGATGTATGAATTTCTTTGTTACTATGATGGATTTGGCTTTCTGATGTCTGAATCAAAGTTTTGGTTCTGTCTTCTATGTGAAGAGTCTCTTATCTTTTGTGATTCAGAATTGTACTAGCAGATTCATAACCATAATAGGCACTGTGAATATCATGCTGGTGCTACACTATGCCCTTAGCATTTCCTTCACCTTCAGCTATTCTGCATGTCTTTCAGTATAGATGTACTCTCTCTCTCTCTCTCTCTCTCTATATATATATATATATATATACATAGTACAATATGACTTCTTTTGTCATCTTTTTTTCCCCTCTTTCATGTCATTCCGATCTCTCCTATGGCAAAAATCATGACAATGATGGTAATTTTCAGTTATTGTGGTTCAATTGTCTTGGGGGAGAAGATAACTTTTGTTATATGTTTCCAACTATTTTCCATTTTTCTTCTTTAAATTGTCCCCCTTCTATTTTCATCCTTCAAATTCTTTTGGATACATTGCCAAGCTTCCCTTAAACTGTTTTTTCCCTCCACTCCTCCTCTCTGCTTTGTGAGAAAATACTACTCATAATTGTCCATCATTGTCCTTATAACATTTTGCAAAAGAGTTTATATTATGGTCTAGTCTTACTTTGAGAAGTAAATTCTATTTGTATGTTACATGTTTGCTGATGAAGTCATTTGAAATTTTTTTTATGTCTCATCATGGCAATTGATTTATATTTTATAAAATTGTGTATAATATAGGAAGCAGGACTTAGCAAGTAAATAGCTTGCCACAGAATCAGAAAACTTTGGGTTCAAGTCCTACCTCTTACAGTTACTATTTTTGTGATCCTTTGAATGTTGTTGAGAGAATATTCTTAGGCTCTCAGTAATTCTATAATACTACAAGTGAAAAACACAGAAATCTGCACAGATAAAAATGGTTTCATCATCTAGGAATTCTCTATACTAGCGAATTCAGAGGTCCAATTCCATATTCTATAAAATTACAATAATCTATGCTGATTGTTATTCCTTTTTTTTTGCTTTTTAATAAAGTTAAATATTTACTCAGCTCTGATAATTGAATGGTATGCCTATAAACAGAAAGTTTATTTAGGAATAACTTCCACATCAACAGACGGTCAATTTCCTGACTGTTTAAGCATAATATATTTCCTTTTTAAAAATATTATTTGGTATTTGCCATTTATATCCTCAAAGCATATAAATATAATATGTGGAAGAATGAAAGTTCTGTTCTGTATAATCTACAAGTCTTTGGTAATTCTGATTCTTTCTTCTTGAACATGTTTTCCCCACCCTTGCATAAAATCACCAAATATCAAAATGTATTGTTGTCTAGCTGTATCAGACTCTTTATGACCCCATTTGGGATTTTCTTACCAAAGATATGGGAGTACTTTTCCATTTCCTTCTCCAGTTAATTTTACAGAGGAGGAAATTGATATAAACAGGGTTAAGGGACTTGTCCAGTGACAGTTATTAAGTGTCTAAGGACACATTTGGATTCATGAAGATGAATCTTCTTGACTTCAAGCCTGGCATTCCGTCTACTGTGCTACAACAGGCATCATCAAATTTTTCATAAAATTTCAGTCTCCAGTTTCAACAACTATTATAAGTATATAAGTAACAGTTATTTTATGGTGAGGTTTTGGTAAATACTTATCATTAGTACTGAAACATATAATAAGCAAACCTCTAACGAAATAATCTTGTTGTTGGCTTTAAGTACAAGATGAAACCAACTCTTTACTTGCCCTTCCAAGGATTACTTCTGAGCCATCCCTACATTTAGCTACAACTTCCTTTTACCTTCCCTTTTCATGTATAGTGAAAAATGTGACATAACTGAATTCTTCTAACAACATATCCATTCACTGGTCATCGAACATCGTTCATTGGATGTTACAATGCCAATAGTCAAATTAGAGTATATAGCCTAAAAACTGTAATGCTGAGCACACCTCGTCCACTTTTCCTCTACTCAGTTACTGTCATTGCAGAAACAGAAGGGGATCATTCAGGACTGGGAAATATTTAGTATTTTTCTTTTTTTTTTTTTTTTTGCACTGCCAGGGCCAAAAAATTCATCACCAATGGTCTGTCTACTTGGTAATATGCTTTTCTGTACTTAGTTTGAATAGTCTTCAGAAAGCCAGAGAAGTCTGTTGCCAGTACAGTAATGGAAGCCCTTCCAGCTCAATAAAACCTGCCAAAGTTTACTCAATACAATGTAACCTTTGAGAAACATAACAAATTGCCCAACTGAAATAGATGCTGGATTTACACGGAACATGGAAGCAACCCTCCTAACAGGTTGCATCCAATCTCCTTTTAAATACAGCAATTTATATATTGTAATAGCATTGTGCAGTTAAGATCAACAAGTGTGAGGAATATAAAGAAATATGGAAAGACCTTTATGCAGTAATGGAAACCTGAAAGAGCACATGTGGAAGCACAGAGTGAACATTAACTTTGATCATACAAGATGAAAAGTGAATGAGAATGAAGAGACAAAGAATCCTGATGTAAAAAAGAGTAACAGAAAAGCCATGACATTTTGCAAATTACATTTTATTTATTTAAAAATAGATAGTTGGAAAGCAAATTTATATGTTGCTTTGCATTTAATTCGAAATATCTAAACAATCATTTGTTGAAAAATTATTCAGATACTCTTTATATATTTGTGTCTTTAAAAGTTTATACTTATTTTAAAACTTCAAGAATCCACAACATCTTTCTTTAGTGTGGATATCTTCTCTGAAGTTATAGACCTCATGCTTCATTTAATTTTGCAAATTGTCTTTAAAAGTTGCACAGTCCAAAAGTTCCAAGATTTGGTCATTAACTTTCAGTTGAAAGAACTCTTCAGAAGTCCGGTCTTCAAATAATAGACATTTCTGGTATTCATATTTATTCTTTCAGTATCATATTTATGTATTCTATAGTTGTACTCCATACCAAGAATGAAGTCTTTCCATACCTTTGCCTAAAATAGTACCTCTCTTCCTTTTAGACTTAGCTCAGGTGCCATCTTCTGTGTGCCCTTTCTTGATCCCCCAACTACTAGTATACCCCTCCCAAACTACTTTGTTTTTAAATACATTTATATTTAAATACTTTGTGTATACTTATGTTAATTACATGTGAGCTTATACATATAAACATTTTACATATGTTTTATATATATATATATATATGTATATGTGTGTGTGTGTAATACTACATCTATGTTGCTAACATTTATATAATGCTTACTCTGGGCCAAACACCGTATTAAGTACTTGCTTATTATCTCATTTTATCCTTACTATAATGAAGGAAGTAAGTGCTAAGTCCAGGTTTGAATTCAAGTCTTCATGACTCCAGGCAAGATTACAGGAGTATTTTCTTCCACACTAAATATCCCAAGACAGTTTTGATTTTGGTGTTGTGTCACATAGCAGTAGATGATGGCCAGATAGATAGATGATAGATAGATAGATAGATAGATAAGGTAGCTCTACATTTGGATAACATATTGCAAAATAATACATACATGCTTATATACACTTATATATCTGTGTGCATATCTTTATATAGAAATATATAGTACTTGTCTTGTCCATTAGAATGTAAACTCATTGAAAATACTAAGTAAGTATTCATTCTTTAGACTGGTACTACTGGTGCCTAGCAAAGTGCTTGGTACATTGTAGGTGCTTCATAAATACTTGTTGAGCAATAGGTACCCTATTTAAAGCCTCTCTGATTTTCTATCTGCCAAAGTTCTATTAGTGTGACCTTTGAGAATCCCGTAGTTACCTCTTTAACATCATGTAGTAGAAGTAGCTATTTAATGGCAGAAAATAAGTGTATTGGATACCATTGAACTTATTTTTATGAGCAAGGCCCATTACTATGAATATCAATTTTTGCCTGGGGGTATGATGCAGTAATGCTCTTGGGAGCTATTCACATATACAGGAGTGTTTTCTTCTAAACTAAATAGGCCAAGACTGCTATGATTTTGGCCTTGTATATTTGATTCATAGTTTTTTCTATGTTTTTGCATTTCTATGGTCAGTATTACTAATCCTAGTGGTATTCTTGTCTCTAGCTATCTCATACCATCAATCCTCCATCTATCTTTTCTAATATTCTATTTCTAATTTGCAATAACTTGAGAAACCAGCTAATTAACATGAAAGGGTCTTATTTAAAATAAGAGAATACTTTCTTGCTGTTTTTTAACTCTTTGTGATTCCATAGATCATACTGTCCATGGAATTTTTTTGGCAAAAATACTGGAGTGGTTTGCAGTTTCCTTCTCCCATGGATTAAGACAACTGGAAGTTAAGAGACTTGGCCAAAGTCACACGGCTGTTAAGTGTTGGAAGCTAGATTTGAACCCAGGCCTTTCTGACTCCAAGCCCCATACTCTATCCTCTGAGGCATCTAAGTGCCTCTCTATGACGATGGCCAAAAGAACTCCCTTTTGATAACATAAGGATAGTTCACATTTGAGAGGCAATAGAGAAGTAGTTTAGGGACCTCTCCTGGGAGACAGGAGAGACTGGGCTCTCTTTTTGCCTCTAATACATACTGGCTGTGATTTGGAGGGCACAAAATCAAAAGCAATTATCTAAGATCCTAAGTATCAGAATAGTCACTGTTTTACATTGGCAGAAATTTCCTCATTAGAAGTGCTCTACACCAATGATATCACAATAGCAAATTCTCACCCTCTCATTCCAACCCAATAATAAAAATACCCTTATATATGTACATTGTGTAATATATATTACTGCATATCCCATTTCAGCACCAAAGATCTCTTTGAAATAGGTAAAATATAATTATCTCCATTTTACAGAAGCAAATGATACTCAAAATCTGTCAACTTGCCTGAGCTTTTACTGCTTATATGTGACGGAGCTGAGACTCAAGTCAAGCCTTCTTCAAGTTCAAGTGTAATCTTTTTTCCACTAATTGAAGAGTTCTTAATCTAAGATCCACTAACTTGTTATGGATATATAGATACACATAGATAGATAGGTAGATAAATTCATATCAATATAATTGGCTTCCTTTCTACATATTTTATATTACCTCCTATAATCCTATGTATTTTGTTTTGTGCATTTAAACCATTATTCTGGGGTGAGTTCCATGGATTTCACCACATTGCCAAAGAGATCCAGGACACACAAAATGATCCAGAACCTTGCACTCTACTGTTCTTCTCAGTGCCCAAGATTTAATGCAGAATTTTTTTTATCTATTATGATAATAGCAACTAACATTTATGTAGAACTTCTTATGTGTCAAGTACTTTACAATTATTTTTAATTTGATCCTCATAACAACCTTGGAATTCAGTACCAACTATTAATGCCATTTCACAGATGAAGAAACTGAGGCTAATAGATTTAAATGACTTACCCAGAGACAAATAGCTTATAAATGCCTCAGGCTACATTTGAACTCAGGTCTCCCTGACTTCAGGCCCAGTGCTCTACCTACTACATCACCTAACTATTTAAAGGTCTTTATTTATTTCAAGAATCTAGAAAGTTATCTGACTGGCCAGAGGTTGCTCTATAGTTGGGGTACTACAATCACCAGATCTGGAGTTGGAAGGAATATTTTAAATTGTCTTGTTCGGTTGTGTCCTACTTTTTGTAACTCCTTCGGGAGTTTTCTAGGCAAAGATACTGGTATGGTTGGCCACGTCCTTCTCCAGCTCATTTTGCAGATGAAGAAGCTGAGGAAAACAGGGTTTAATAACTGCTCAGGATTGCACAATTTGTAAGTGTCTGAGGTCAGATTTGAACCCAGGAAGATGAGTCTTCCAGACTCCAGGCCTGGCACTTTATCCACTTAGTTTATTTGCCACTTAGTTTACTTGAGCTTGTTGCCCTCTCAATAGAGAGAGGAGATTTCCTATAACTACGATTCAATAATTCAATATGTCAGAAGAAAATTCAAACCAAATCTAAAATAACAAATATTTTGGTGAAAAAACAATTAGAAAGAACCAAGCCTAGGAATATGGGAAATTAATATTTTTATGCAGAGAAGATCAATGTAATTTTAAGTTCAGTTGGAGGGGAAAAATAACTTTTAAGAATGGGAATCAAATGAAAAGATCCAAAAGGCTGCAGCCCGTTTTTTCTCCTTTTCATGTGTGAGAATCTGTGGGACTGAAAGGGCAGAGGCTTCAACCTTTTAAGTAGACACCTTTCATCAGTGTAAGGACTGGAGTCATTTTCTTCCTGCTTCATGTGCTATGTGTTCTTGTTGTTATTTGGATCTGGGTTGGTTTTGTTTTATGCAACCTTCTCTGATAAGGTCAACATGTACCTGGCAAATGATAATCAGACAGACTGTCCCACAGCCTTGGTAACTTACAGTTACATTATCTTTTTCTTAAAGGGCACTTAGACATAATTTCTACTGAGTTTTCCAAGGCAACTGAAACAAAGTGCATGGCCCTGGAGTCACAAGACCATGGTTCACAGCCTGCCTCTGAGACTTGTCACCTGTCCTTGGGCAAGTCTCTTAGCTTCACTGCACCTCAGTTTCCTCAATTGTAGAATTAGGGTTAGGTTCTGGGGATCTTCCCAGCTTCAGACATATGATCTTAAGCAGCAGGTACCCATTTAAAACACACACATATACACACAAACACAGGAACAGACACTAGAGGATCTCTGTTACAGTATTACTGTAGCAGTTGGGGAATTTTCTATGAATTTAAGCCAGATTTTTTTCATTGAGAGCATACTTTCTAAACATATAATTAAATAAAAAGTAATAAGAAATTATACTAATACTAATATGAGACAATGGGATTTAGAACTGGAGAGGACCTCAAAATTAATACAATCTAACTCTTATTTTACAGAAGGGAAACTGAGGCCCAGAAAGATTGTTATTGAGTCAAAGATAACCATGTAGTGAATGGGAGAGCCAGCATTTGGATCCAGGCCTTCTGACTTTTAATTCAATGGGTTTTCCATGGCACAATGCTGGATAGTGCTTTAATATTTAACAAAGCAGTATTCTCATGAAAATTATTCCCATTTCATAGATGAAGACTCTGACACTCAGAAAGGGTCAATGCTTTGATCAAAAGTTTCATATGTCTCAGGAATGTAATATAAGCTGAACCCACATCTTCTGACTCTAGGTCAAGTGATTATTCTATCTCATGCTACCTACAGCTCTATATAAGCAGAAAGCAGTGTTGGTTCTTTAATTGATTTTATAAGTTAAATTTCTTGTATGATACCTGATATAATTTAAACTAGCATAGCTCACTTCTAACTGATGCAAACAGCTAACTTTTATTGTACAGATTTCCTCAAGAGTTTGTGGGCCTTTGTAATATTTCTTTAAGACATACAAATCCATGTTGTGTGCCAAAGTATTTCCATCATAACTGAAAATGGATCCCTCAGTTATTGACTATTTTTTCCATTTCTAATCTGTAAAAAGTAAGATTATTTTTACTCTTGTGACTAAACAGTTTATTAGACAAGCTGCCCATCAGGTTTCATCTCCATTATAGACTAAATTTCAACAAAGAGATCTAAAGAGTGTCACAAGGCTCTGCCTATCCTTTGCATCCTTCTCAGGCCTAGGGAATTCCCGCTGGTGGTCATGCTGCTGAGCTAAAGCACTGATTCTAGAAGGCATTTGCCTAAATAAAAGTTGAGATTAAAAGAATTAAATGAGGTAACATGTAAAGTACTTTGCAAACCTGAAAGCTCTTTATAATTGCTAGTTATTTTTATTTCCACCATTACGGCTGCTGCTGTTGATTGAACTTTCACTTTTCAGAGAAAGGGTCATAGCCTGCTGGAGACCAAAAATATAGCTTGTGTCTTAACTCTCATAAGGTAAATCTCTAATGACTGATAGATGGGATTGGGGATCTAATCCTAAAGTAAAGTTTGCCCCCATACCACTTTTGAGCCCAAGTCTGCCTTTTTTAGTTTCTTCCCATGTTTCATACATTTCTCATTCTTGCTACTCCCTTCATCAATATTGCCCTGTCCCATACCCCATCCCTTAGTGGTCTCTCTTTTCCAAGGTGACAGAAAAGCAAACTGCATCATACGTAGCAATAATTATTCTGTTCATGCTGAGGTACTGGCTGGCCTAGCATTTTCCTTTGTTCTCAGTGATAGAAGAGCTCAGTAGCCCTCTGGAGGCAGTGGTTTAAGCCTAAAGAATAACCAAGAGTAACAACTTGGGCATTAGAATAGAAAGATGGTTGATGTTCTTTGAGCATGTAGTACCCTAATACACCCCAAATTTCATGACAGTCATTGAGTTCATTTACCAAGATTTTCATCCCTAATAACCAACTTCTCCAGATAACCATCCAGCTTCTAAGAAGGGGCTTTTAACCTAGAGTCCATGAACCGTAATTTTTTTTTAATTTGGATAAGTATTTCAATACAGTTAGTTTCCCTTATAATCTTATGCATTTTATGTATTTTAATAAAATAGTATTTAGCTGTCAAATTGATCTTTAGAAAGCACAAATTTGATCATATCACCCTGGATCCCCATTTAATACACTCCAATGGCTTCCTATTTCCTCAAGAATCATGTATAAAATCTAAGGTTTATTTTTTAAAGCCCTTCATATGTAGGCCTTTCCCTGCCTTTTCAGATTTCCTACACCTTGTTCCTCCCCATGTATTCTGTGATACATTAAAGGTGGGCTCTTTGCTTGTCCTCCCACAAGACACTCCATTTCCTACTTCAGTGCCCTATGTCTGAAATTCTTTCCCTCCTCATCTCCACCTTCTTAGTTTCATTGGCTTTTTTCAGGTATTAACTAAAGTATCACCTTCTACAAGAAACATTTACCAGTTTTTAAACTTAGTACCTTCTCTATGATTCCACTCCCAATTTACTATATGTATCTTGTTTTTACACAATTGATTGCATATTGTCTCTCTCATTAGACTGCAAACTTCTTGAGAGAAGACACTTTTTCTTGTCTTTGCAGCTCCAGCTCTTAGTATGACTGTCACATAGCCAGTTGCTTAATAGATGTTTGCTGACTGACCGTCTGACTAAGAATAAGTCCATACGCTCCACAATACAGAGAAAAGCGTCATTACACAAAAAACGGTAAGAATCCCTGTTACGTTTTCAGCTATAAAGGGACCATAAAATAGAGCTCAAGAAATGTTAAAGCCAAATGCCATGTCAAAACTGTTCTACCACAGGAGAACAGAAATTATCCCTCCCACTCCTGCAATTAAAACATGAACTAGTCATGGCAACATGTGTTTGTACAAGTACATCAGTCCCTACACAGAAAAAAGAAAGAGATACGTTATCTCTCTATTTTTCTAGCTTACATCACTGTCTGAGTATGTAGATGCCTTAGAAATCCAGAAGAACTGAAAGATAGCAAATATGGAAGCAGGCAGAAACCAGTACCATCTATATACACAAAAAGGAGCAATGGAAATTGACTGATACTAAAATAGGGATCAATAACCTAGAGAACTGTTCTCAGATTGGTTCTTATCTAAATCTATTATGATAGTGGGCTTTACTAGTTCCAAATAAATAATATGCACACAATTCCCTACATATTTTAGCATCAGTTAAGTTGTACAATTTTCCAGCCTGTAGCAGCATTTCTTACTTGTAGTGTCTAACAGGGTAGTAGAAAGAATACTGGATGGAAAATCTGAAGATCTAGGCTATTGCCCTGATTCTATCATTGCCTGATTATCTCTGAGAGCTTGGGTAAATCACTTAACTTTCTTTATCTCACCTGCAAAATGAGAGAATGACATCCCTTAGATACTTTTGAGTTCCATGATACAATGAAATGACGTCTGGTTATAATATTAATTATAAATATGTAGTATTATGAAATAAATGTATGCAGCAGTATGGAATTTAATTGAAAGGTTTTTTCTGAAGAAACATGAACATTTTTTAATGTAATATGATATGGCTATACCAACCAAGTATAAAAGCATAAAAGATCTTATATCTAAATATTGATGATATATATTCATATTTATATAAAGACAACTCTCTTGTAGAACAGTTACAGAACAGTTTCCTGATTTGAAATGAAGAAGGAATTGCCTTGCTAAGAGCTCCTTAGATCAATTAAATTGTGGGTCAGGGGAAAACGTGTACATAGAGGTATGTGTGTGTGTGTGTGTGTGTATATATATATATATATATACACATACAGATGCATATGTGTGTATGTATATATGTATGTGTGTGTATTCATGAACATATGCATCTCTATGTGTATCTATGTGTATTTGATTTCTTCTACAGTTATGATGAAGCAATGTGGCCCCTGAAAACTGTCTTTTTACGTGTTTTTTAGGGTAAAATTATGTTAAAACTCAGTGCTTATGGGAAGAATCATGGTGAATCACCATGAATAATACATTTAGATCTTGAAAGTACCTCAGGGGTCATTTTGTCCAATTCATAACTTTTCAGACAATGAAACTGAGACCTAGATAGATTCATAACTTGACCTACGTAACACAGGGATGTCAGTGATGGAGATAATCTATCATAGATATACTGGAGATATATGGAGATGCTCCAACATACTCCAGGTTACGTGTGCTTTTCCTCCCCTCCACTAAGCTGGTGGTGAAGCCAGTTTGCTGCAGAGCAGTAACTGGATATTAGTTATAGTTCACCTGATCACACAGAACTGAGAGTATCTCTGCATCTATGAAATGCAAGGATCACACATTTGTCTTCTTGTTGTTTCAAAGTGTTAAGGGTGGGAGGGAGCAAACTGGAAGAGGGGAGAGATTGACAGCAGAAGAGGAGAACCAGAGTCTAACTGCAGGAATATAGTTATAAACACGATAATTAATAGAAAGAAACTAGAAGAGGTTCAAAAGCAATAATAATACAGATGGAGGGAAGCTTGGAAGAGAAGGAAGGGATAAGGAAGGTGTTATGGGAGAAATAAAGAGTGGACTAGTAGTTCTTACTCTTATCTGGCAGTCTAGAGTGTTATTTGGCAATCTAAAAAGCCTATGGAACACTTAACAAAATAATGTTTGTTGCTTACATTCAGAAATTAGAAGTTAGTTAGAGGTTAGTGAAGATAAAAAAGCAATTTTATTCCCAGTCAAATTCACATATCTGTGGTTTCCAGGTTGAGAACCTCTGGTGTTCAAAGCAAAAGTTTGATTATAGGACAATGACAGAGATGGGAGGTTAAATGCGTTACCACAAAAACTGGTGAATGAGATCTGAGGCAAAGGAAAAGAAAATATCTGAAGGAACCAGAAACTCAGGAGAAAGAAAACAGCAAATACCCTTTAACATTTGTAATTAAAAAGAAAGGGGAACAGTGTTGATTGTGGTTGCTTCAGAGGTTTGAGTTTCAGAGAAACCAGCTGGGCTGACTTCATTCCTATAGCAGAATTCTAATACCACTGATTATTTGTCAGTCTTGTGACCTGGTTCAGAATGATGTTTGGACAGCCCTCAGAAATGTGGATTTCTTATGCCTAGAAAGTTGTTTTTTTTAAGCTAGCTTTATCAACTATTTGTACATTGTACATTGTTTTTTCTCTTTTCAACTACTCCTTCCTCTTAACTATTAAAAAGCAGGTGTTATTGAGTTTGTGTTCTGCACTGTGATATCCTATCAACTGTTAATTATCCTTTAGGGATTTTGGTTGACTCTGAGGAATTTTGCTAATTCTCAACATAGATTTTATTGTATTTCCCAGTTAAGTAAATTTTCAAGGTGATGCGTACCACCATATGCTGATGCTGTCCTCACTTTCACAATAATTTCCCTTACAGAAAAGCACTAATTAATCTTTTTTAATGCAGCTTCTACACACAGCCACTTGTTAGTGGTAGGTTTTTATTTAGTAATGAAAAAGAAAACTTATTTCTCCACTTTAAACAGAGGAGCATAAGTTACCAAATAGGCAAAAGATGAAAAATATATATAATGGCCATAAAATATGAGATCTTCTTATTAGGAATTTTTCCCAAATCTAGAACTCTTCGTAAAAGTCATTTGAAGAGGGTTGTTTCATGTCTATATTAATTATGTCTGTCAAAAAATATCAAACCATTCAGAAAATTAACCAGTTTTCTCCTTTTAAATCTTGTCATTTTGACATTCTATAGTGAAAATCATTTATAATTCTTTTTATCTGCTATTTCCTCTCACTACTTTGCCACTCTCACTACAGAAGCAGAATGTAGTCAAACAAGGTTGAGTTACCTTAAATTTTTAGGAAAATATATTAATTTCTACAACAAGGATAGAAAAAGACCCCAGAATGTTTTATTTGACAGATATATGACATATCCCAAATGGAGAGAGATAGCTTCCAAGGATTAGAATGTAAACTAATGTGTTAAATATTATAGAAAATGATGAAGGATGATTATTAGCAGTCATGCCATAAAGCAGAGAAAAGTAGTGGAGGGAAAAACCAGTCTAAAAAAAACCTTGTCAAGATAGTCAGCTATGCAAGGTCAAAGGAATTCAAGGATGAAAGTGGAAAGAATACTACAAATAAAAGAAAAATGGAAAAGATTTGCAAAAAGAAAAAACTACAATGTTTTTCTGTGTCAAGGGAGATAGAACCACCCCACTTGTACTTTAATATGATAGTCCTTCAGGTATTAATAGTGGGAGTAAAGTAAAGTAAAAGAAGTTGAGTTGGATTAAGCATACATAGGGAAGGAAGAGTCATTCTGGAGGTGACAAAATTGTGAAGGCATTGATTGATTTACAAGATATCTGAAGATGATATCAAAGGTACAGAAAAAATTGTTGACCTGGTCGTCCCTCTACATATTGACAACCAAGAACATAAAATAAGCATTGATTTCAGACACCTAAACAAATTTAGGAAAGGGACAGTCTTCTGACCAGAAATAACAACACTTACAGTGAACCCTAAAGATCCCCCTCCTTTCATGAGACTTCAAACACTACAGGGCCTATCTGAGCAGTAACTACAAGGTTTTTGGTTTTTTCTCAGTATTTACCTTAGTGGTATGTCTTTAATAAATTCAGTATCTCTACATTGGTTTCAACATTTTACTAAAAGATAGAAGCCTGTATTTTTCAAAAGCCTATGAAATCTTTTTCAATAATGTTCAGTATCATATTCCTACACTGTGTAGCCAATAATATCAATTATATTTCAATTATTATATAACCACAGATGAAACTGGCTATTAAGACAAAATGTTGTTTTACAAAAAAACCAAGCTTGTGTGGTTTGCATCCTAAAAAGTAATAAAAGGAGAAAATTAGATATTAGTTCATTCTACCTACTCACAAACTACCTTATGTATAGATTGACTCAGTTACCCTAGACTAAGGAGTAGACTTCGTAAGCACAAGTGCTTAAAAGTAGTTTTCTACAGAAACTGGGGACCCCACTCTGAATTGCAAAAATCAAAGCAGTCTTTGGGGTTCCTAGAATCCTTTTAGGTGCTCATTTCGGGATGAGGCCATGGTATAGGATCCTGCTTACGATTAGGCTGTAAGATCACACAGGTTTCCTTTAGAAACTCAGTTAAGACAGAAAAAGTCGGTAATTTTTTGTAGGAATAGGTCTGATACAAAACTCCCAAAGGAGTTCAAACCATTCAAAAAAACATTAAGGAAGCACCCATTAGAAATAAAAATGAGCATGTCTCTGCCACTGGGAAGAAAATTCCAGTTACACATACAGCAGGGGTTGGCTTAACATAATTAATAACAATAAGTGCCTTCATGCAATGGAACATTGAGTTCAAATAGGCTCAGCAGAGGTTTTGGCACTTGAATGGATCTGTGATCTTATCAGTGTAGATCCCTCCTCACTGTAGCAAAGGATTACTGCTTTGTAATTCTCTTCAATTTTTGTCAATATCTTTCAAAATATCCTGCACATTAGATCTAGTCAACTCTTTAAAAGATGTCATTTAATTCTTTTAATATTTTAATGTATTTTATGGTTATAGCACTTGGGCCACCTGACAGACTTTTCTCTCCCTACATGGTCATCTTACCTCTTTTTCTAGTTAAGTATGTCTTTGATCATGTTTTTATATCACTTGTCTCAAGAAAGTTGTCATCTGGACCATGATGAAACTTGCTTATAGCTTTCTATTTCCCTTTGGATCAAATTTCATTTTAATTTCTCCACCTGATTGCCAAGTGGATGTTTTCCGGGACAAGGGGAAGAATATTTTTGATAATGGGACTTTGAAAAAAGTTAATGGGATAGAAAACTTTCTGTAACATTTTTTTCCTGATAAAATGTATCAAAGAGGGAGGGCAAATGGACACAAGCATATGAGGAGATCCACATCTTAGCATATAAAAAGTCAAAAAACTTTTCAAAAGATGGAATATAGCTACCAGCAATATGAGAAATATTTCAAATAATTAAGAAATACAAGTTAAAACAACTCTGTCATTCTACTTCACACTGATCAGATAGTCAAAGAAAATGAAAAAATGGGAAATGCAATTTTAAAGAATCTATAAAAAGATAAGAACAGTAATTCACTATTGGAGGACTTTTAAATTATTCCAACTTTCTGAAAATAATTTGTAAGTATGATCAAAACGTCATTGAACCATCAATATCTTTTGATTCATTGTTACATCTATTAGGAATATACCACAAACAATGTTTAGAAAAGGAGGGAAAGCACTACATAATATGTGTGTATATATGTATAAACATGCAAGTATACACACACAAGTATATACATATATCAGTGATTGATATATAAGTGCTTAATATATGTTTATAAATTGATCAATATGCACTTTGCACACACACAAACATACACACACTATATATATGTACATATGTATGTGTGTGAGTATATATATATATATATATATATATATATATGTGTGTGTGTGTGTGTGTGCATATGTATAAAATCACAAGCTGCATAAGCATTTTTAGTAGCAAAGAACTAGAAACACAGTAGTGGGACATGGATTGGAGGTTGATAAACAAATTATTGTACATGAACATAGTGCACTATTACAGCACTATAAGAAAACGACAAACATGAGATATATAGAGAAGTAAGGGAAGTAGGATATAAAATGGTGCAAAGTAAATTAAGCAGAACAAAGCAATTTTCACCATGCCTACAAACAAGAACAACTACAATTGAATACTGTCAAATCATGATTTAGTCTGGTTCTCAAATAGGAGATATGAGAAGATACCTCCCTTACTCCTTTATAGAGTGGGACACAACAGGTATGGAATATTGCATATGATGCTGGAGATGGTAAATGTATTGTGGTGTTTGGGTTTTTTTTACTAAACTGTTTTTCTTTGTTTATTTCTTCTTGTCAGGGGAAATTAGGTATATATTGTACTGGGAAATATTAAATATAAAACAACACATTAATTTTTAAAGAGAAAATGACAGGCTGTCTAATTTCCAAAGTGACATTTTCTTGTATTAAATTTTGGAATCCATTAAGTATCCATTTAAATTAGCTTTTCTTTTTTATGAGTAGTCTATTTTCCTTTTTTGGTTATTCATTTTATATTATATGTATTTCTAAATGTATTCCTATCCCATACTAGCCCAGTTTCAACAATACTTTCTTTATAATAAAAATTAAAATAAAGAAAAAGTTCAACAAAGCTAACCCAAATATTGGCCATGTATGATGGCTTATTCAGTATTCCATACCCATAGAGCACTTCTCCAATAAAAGGGAGTATATTTGTTTCCCTAGCTGCAAGCTTGACTATAGTAATTATACACCATCCATATTACTTTTATGCGATGTTTCTTTGGAGAATTAATATGTGTTATTTCCTCCATTCTACTTATGGAACTGCAACAGTTCATACATCTTTCTATATTTCTCTGAATTCTTCATATTCATCATTTCTTATGGTGCAATAGTATTTCCTTCACTCACCACAATTTGTTCAATAAAACTGATATTTCCATTTCCTTGCGACTATAAAGACTGTGCTATCTATATTTTGATATGGAAGATTTCTGTTCTTCAGCTGCTTGGAATGTATGCTTTAAGTAGAATATCTCAGCAGATATTTCCATCATTGTATTGGTCAAAATAGCTAATTCTTTCAAAGTTGATCATTTTGTTACAATGTTGCCTTCTCTTAGGTGCAATGTCCTGGTTGAACTCACTTCACTGTGTGTGTATATGTGTGTGTGTGTGTGTGTGTGTGTGTGTATTCATCCTATATGTAAGGTATCCTAGGTTTTTCTGAACTATCCTGCTCATCTTTTCTTACAGCACAATATTATTCCATCACAATCATATACTATAACTTGTTCAGCCATTCCTCAACTAATGAACATCCCTTCAATTTCCAATTCTTTGCCACAATGAAAAAGAGCTACTATAAGGTTCTTTTTTCCTTTTCTCTTATCCCTTTGGGGTACAGACCTAGTAGTACTATCACTGCATCAAAGGGTATACACAGTTTTATAGTCCTTCATCCATAGATCCAAATAATTCTCCAGACTGTTTCAACCAATTCATAATTAGACAAAAAATTCACTAGTATCTCAATTTTTCCACATATCTTCCAGAATTTGTCATTTCTCTTTAGTCATGTCAACCATTCTTATAGTTATGAGGAGATATCTAAGTGTTTTTTAATTTGAATCTCTCTACTCAACAGTGATTTAGAGTATCTTATTTGAATATTGATAGCTTTGATTTCCTCTTTTGGAAGATGCCTATTCATATTTTTTGATGATTTGTTCATTGGGAAATGGCTCATATTTTCCTATATTTGTCTCAATTATCTATGTATTTGAGAAATGAAGCTTTTATCAGAGAAACTTATTGAAAAATTTTTCCCAACTTCTAGTTTTCCTTCTACTTTTGTCTGCATTAGTTTTATTTGTGCAAAAACTTTAATTTCATGTAATCAAAATTATTCGTATTACTTCCCATGATTTTCTCCATCTCTTGCTTATTTAGAAATCTCTCCTTTATTCAATTGTTTTTGTTGTTCAGTCATACCTGACTCTTCATGAACTCATTTGGAATTTTGTTGGCAAGGATACTGGAGTGGTTAGCCATGTCCTTCTCCGGTTCATTTGACAGATGGAGAACAAAAACAAATAGTGTTAAGTGACTTGCCTAGGGTCACACAACTGTCTGAGGTCAAATTTGAACTCAGGAAAATAAATCTTCCTAACTATAATGCACATCATTCTATCCACTTGCCTTCTTTCTTCCAAACAAATCTCCAATTTCCCCAACACTTTTTGTTACATTGTGAGTTCGTACACCCAAAAGCAAGGATCTTTGGGGTTATCAAACACTAGATTACTATGATAGGTAGCTACTCTGAATTGTTTACCTAATCTATTCCACTGATTCATCCCTCCATTTCGTAGCCAGGGCCAGATTGTTTTGATGATTACTGCCTTGTAATAGTCTGAGATCTGTTATGGCTAACCCACTTTCCTTCGCAATTTTTATTGATTCCCTTGAAATTCTTGACTTTTTTTCTAGATTAATTTTTTATTATTATTTCTAGATTGCCAAAAACATTATCAATAATCATTAGTGATATTATTCAAAATGTCTCTTTCTTTTTCTCTTGTTTATGTATTAGTACTATGTTCATCTGATCAAATCAGAGTGTTTTCATTCTAAGTTCTTCAGAATAATTTGTATCGCATAAGCAATAATTGCTCTCTAAACATCTTCTGTATCTATATTAACCAAGTTCCCTTCCTACCCAACAGCTTTGTAGATTAATTATGGGTGAATCAATTTTTTTTCTGAGATTAGATTTTTAATATCTATATGTAATTATATGATAGTTGAATCTTTTACATTTTAGGTGATCTTTTTTCCTTTAAATCATTGATGTTACTTTCCTGTAATCATTTATAATAAATTTGATAATTGCAACATTTGTTACATAATTATAACCCAATAGGCTCATGCAAATGGATATCTTTACGGAGATAATATAAATTTTTTATCCATTTGCTTCTTCTTTGTGTATTCTTCCATTTATTCCTTTTGAATGTCCTTGAACCTAACTGAGGAGCTCTGAGTATAATCATAACTTTATCAACAAACAGGAATATCTGGAGAATGTCACCATGTATAGGCAATTCCTCTGTTTGTACCCTATGCCAGGCATCCTCCATGACATTATAAAATAATTTGGGTAACAAAATTTTTTTCCAAATTTATTTCTTATTTAACAAGTAGGTTCATTAAACAAAGTTGTCTCTATGGTTTCATGGAGTCTCAATTATTTTAACATACACGTGAGAGACATCTTGTAGGAGTTATTCTTTAAGTCTGCATTTTACTTTAACGAATAATATTTTTGGCAATTAATATGCAAGGCAAGATTTCATATTATCTACCTTTCACTCAATTATGTGATTGAAAAAATGATTCCTGAAAATCATCTGTAAAAGTCAGTCAAATTTTCCCTTTAATATTGTCATTAAAAATGCCAAAACATGAGGATTCTCATCATTTATACACACATATGTATATGTACATAAACATATATACAAAAATATATGTATGCAGATGATAGCACAATATACTATATAACATATTGCAATATTATATACATAGTGCCTGGTAGATAGTAAGCAATCAAGTACTTTGTGGTGCCAACTAAGTAACTCAATGGAAAGGGTATTGAGTTTGCCATCAGAAAGATCTGAGTTTAAATCTAGACTAAGATACTTACGAATTGTATAATCCTTGGTAAATCCTTTAACCTCTACCTCAGTTTCTTCCCATGTAAAACAGGAATAATAACAGCACCTACCTCGCAGGGTTGTTTTGAGGATAGAATAAGATATTTGTAAAATGCTTAGAGCCACATAAACTAAGGATGAGAACAATTATTTTTATTATTTTATTAACAAACGAATAGTAATATATTAGCAAAGTTTTCCTAACCCTACTACGGCAATTTATCTTGAAAAAAATAATAAATAGGACATTGTGCTTGATGTTCCCATTCCTTTCCCTCTTTCTTGTCTTTTTTGTTCCATTTTTTGTATTTATTTATTAGTTTTAGTATTAGTTTAACATACAAACATTTAATGAAAAAGCATAATAAGCATAGTACAAGGGAACTGAAAGACTTTTGTTAAGTCACCAGGCATCATTAACTGCTGAAACTGGCTCAAACCAGAGATCCAGCATGATCATTTTCATCAGAGAAGTAAAACTACTCTTTAAATTAAAGAATGCAGCGGACTGAGCTGCATTTCCAGAGAATACAAATGAAATTTATTCACAGTTGCCTTATTTCTTCATTGCCTCAAAACCAACCAAGATACACATACACACACACACACACACACACACACACACACACACACACATACACACGGAAGCTAGTTCAGCAAATTGGGGCTATAAATATTATACAGCTCTTCATCATGTCATTTACCTGCTTGTACAGCTTCCAAGCTGCCTACAGCCTTATATGAAATAGCCCTATTAGAATACCAACAGGACATGAGAGCCATTGGCCAGCTAATCACAATACTGTCAAATGGCTACGTCAAATGACTATAATTCACTGAATGGGGCAGTTATTAAAATGCTGAGCCTTTCCTCTGATGTGACTAGAATGATAATGACAATATAGTCAGCCTTCATTGCAAACAATAAGATGAATTAGGAAAGACACAGAATCAACCATTCCTTGGGACTGTCCCCTGAAAGCTATCCTACAGTAAATAAATACTGTGATCTTGCCTCCTGTAAGGTGACAACATTTGTGTAGAAGGAACACTTGCAATCCCAATGAAAGGGCTGATATAAGTTAAGTCTTAATGTTTCATCTGTCACTCATAGAGCAGAATTCTGCATCAAAGCCCCTTTCACATTAAGGAAAGCAATAGCAAATTGGCTTATTAGCATAAACATGTAGGAACTGTGTTGTCTCTTAAGAGTCATCATGGTGCTCTCCAGATGTATTTGTTCCTGTTGTTAAATTCATGAATTATTATCTTTTTGCTTTTAATAAATTTTGGCACCCCCATCTCACATTGCCACAATTCCCAGTAGGCAGAAAAAGCCCTAAGCAAACATAAAATGAACTTTTTATGAAACATATGAATCTAGAAAAGAAGCAATTGAATTAGCCTTGGCACCAGCCTAAAACATATTCAGATTGGAAAATTAGCCAATTTAACCCAATGAAATTCAGTTATGGTTTAATGAAAAGCATTTAAAAACAAGTTGTAAGTTAATCTTTATTTCTTCTTGTGAAAAAACAATACCTTTCTGCAATACTTGTGGCATCTCAAAACCCCTGAATAATGAATAGAAAATGTTTTTGTTCTTATAAAATTAGTTATAACATTATCATTGGAAATCATGCCTTCAAAACAATTTAATAATGCCTGACTTCAGATTGCAAATTACAACAGGGATATCATATATCTTTATAATTCTATTCTAGCTTATCTATAAGAAATTATTAAACTTGTATCTACTTAAAAGATATTGAAAATAACAAAAGTGAATACCTTTTAAATTTGGGTTTATGATTTCCTGTTCTCTCTTTTCTAAATTCATTTGTGGAGTCATGGAGCATCTTTTTTTATTTTTGAACATTTTTTTTTCAATTTTGAATTCCAAATTCTTTCCTTCCTTCCAACATCTCCCCCACTCATTTAGAAGGCAAGCACTGTGATACGTATTATATATGTGAAACGATGCAAAACGTATTTCCATGTTAACCATGTTGCCAAAAAAAGTGAAAAAAATATCCTTTAGTCTATACTCAGAGTTCAACAGTCCTCTCTCTGGTGGCAG
The DNA here is from genome assembly GCA_028658325.1 of Potorous gilbertii. Taxonomy (NCBI): domain Eukaryota; kingdom Metazoa; phylum Chordata; class Mammalia; order Diprotodontia; family Potoroidae; genus Potorous; species Potorous gilbertii. The sequence continues at coordinate 46,094,417 of CM053773.1, forward strand.
ATAGAATTTTTTATAATGAGTCTTTAGGGATCATAGGGGATCGTTGTATTGTCTTTAATGGCTGATTACTGTTAACAATATTGCTCTTGCTGTGTACAATGTTCTCCTCTGCACTTGCTCATGACACTTGAAACAGATCATATAAGCTTTCCAAAGTTATTTGTGAAAACACTACATTATTTCTTAAAACATAATTGTATTCCATCATAATCATATACCACATCTTCAATCATTCCTCAATTGATAGGCCTCATTTCAATTTCTAATTCTATACTACCATCAAAAAAAAAAAGATCTGCTACAACTACTTTTGTACATGGAGGATCTTTACGTTCTTTGGTCTCCTAGAGGTATAAACATAGTAATTAAATTTCTGGGTCAAAGTATATATGCACAATTTGATAAAGCCATGAGCAAAATTTCCTCAAGAAGTCATGGAATCTTACATATGAAAGAAGCAAAGATCATCCTCCCCATGCACCTATAACTAAATCATTGTGTGTGCTTATTATAAATTACATATATATATGACACCTAAATACATGCCATATAATATATTCATATTACATATAAATTATATTATAAATTTAAAATGTATTGTGTGTGTGTGTGCATCAGAACTAGACTATCTCCAAATAGCAGACCAAGTGTCTTTTCCTTTACTCTATTTGACACACTAAAAGTAGAGTTTGCTAGGTCTACCCGAAGTGAGAGGCGATTGCAAAATTTACTGGGTGAGCATTTATGCTTCAGAAATCCACAAAGGCTACAAACTAGGGGTTATTTATTTTATGGATTTCCAAATTTAAAATCATGGTAAGAATGCAGTTCAAACTTTAGAATATATTATGCATACATTCTTCCCTTCCCTTCCCTTCCTGCTGTTTGTTAAACATTGAGAGGGAAGGACAAACAAAAACAACTAGAATACTCCTTTGCCAAGACCTTCTACTTCCATTGTAACAGACTCCTAGTCAGTGTAGTGTAGTGTATGAAACGCTGATTTTGGAGTCAAAGGACCTGGGTTACTTTCCATCTCTGAGCCTTATTTCCCTCATCTGCAAAATGAGAGGGTTGTACTGGATGACATCTACTGACCCTTTCAGTTTTAATCTTTGATCCTTGGATCCTAGTGAGAGTTAGTTCTCAAAGGCTATTGCTATTGCAATTAACCATATTGCCTAAAAATAAACATTACCTGCTATCATGGGCTATTGCTGTTCCTTCCTTCCTTTACATCTCTCTGGACCAAAAAATGGATGCAAAAATTTCCTTCTAGCGTATATAAATTCTTTTTGGGGCACCTATCTTGTTCTTACCAAATTCTAGTGAAAGAAAACTCAGAATCTTTATCTTCAAGAGTGTGAAGAACGTCAGTTAAGAATTATATACAGGGGGGGAGGAGCCAAGATGGCGGAATAGAAAGACACACTTATGCTAGCTCTGAAACCATAGCCTGTAAAATATCTGTAAAGAAGAACTCCTAACAAATTCTGGAGCGGTGGAAGCCACAGAACAACAGAGTGGAGGAGATTTCTGTTCCAGAAAGACCTGAAAAATCCCCATCAAAGGTCCATTGCACACAGGACCAGAGCAGAACCTAGACCTACCTTGGTCATGCAGCCCCAGGAGGAGCATATCTGAGCAGGCTTTAAGGATGGAATCTCCGGTGGCCACAGGGGGTCCCTCCACCCACAGGTGTTGCAGGTAGGTGAGAGAGACTTCTGGGCTGGCCGAGAGGGAGCGGGATGTCTCCATAACTCAGGCCCCCTTGGGAGGCAGCAGCAGAGGCAGCAGGAGGACAGAGCCTCCCAGAGCATGTAGGACCTCAGATACATTAATGAAGATCTCTGCATAAACACCCTGAGGGTACTGAGCCTGGGAGGCAACCCTGCCCGCACCTGACAACCTGATTTAATCTTACCCTGAATAGCAGCTGGGCCACCAGCTGAAAGCCCTGAGGCTGGTGAGCAGCATTTAAATCACACACCCCAAACACTAGGTGGATGTATCTACAGGTGAGGCAGGGGTGGAGAGGAATCTCAGAAGTCAAGTAACTGGCTGGGAAAATGCCCAGAAAAGGGAAAAAAATAAGACCATAGAAAGTTACTTTCTTGGTGACCAGATGTTAGCTCCTTTGCTTCCTGATGAGGAGGCACAATGCTTACCATCAGGTAAAGACATAGGAGTCAAGGCCTCTGTA
>CM053773.1:46097119-46135094 GCA_028658325.1 Potorous gilbertii
AAACACAAGAATGAGAAGAAGCATGAAAAGGTAAACAGCAAAGAGAAGTCATAAGGGACTTACTAAAGTTGAACTGTTTACATTCCTACATAGAAAGACAATATCTGTAACTCTTGAAACTTTTCAGTATCTGGGTAGTTGGTAGGATCACACACAAACACACACACACACACACGCACACATGCACGCACATACAGAGACAGAGAACACAGAGTGAATTGAGTAGGAAGGGATCATATCTTAAAAAAATGAAGTTAAGTGGTGAGAGAGAAATGTATTGGAAGGAGAGAGGGAGAAATGGAATGGGGCAAGTTATCTCTCACAGAAGAGGCAGGCAGGAGACGTTAGTGGAGGGGTAAAGAGGGGAGGTGAGAGAAAAACATGAAATTTACTCTCATCACATTTGACCAACGAAGGAATAAAATGCACACTCATTTTGGAATGAAAACCTATCTTACAATACAGGAAAGTGGGGGAGATGGGGATAAGCAGGGTGGGGTAGGATGATGGAAGGGAGGGCAATGGGAGGAGGGAGCAATTTGAAGTCAACACCCTTGGGGAGGGACAGGATCAAAAGAGAGAATAGAATCAATGGGGGGCAGGATAGGATTGAGGGAAATATAGTCAGTCTTACCCAACATGACTATTATGGAAGTCATTTGCAAAACTACACTGATATGGCTTATATTGAATTGCTTGCCTTCCCAAGGGAATGGGTGGGGTGGGAGGAATGGGGAGAAGTTGGAATTCCAAGTTTAAGGAACAGCCGTTGAGTATTGTTCCTGCTACTAGGAAATAAGAAATACAGGTAATGGGGAATAGAAAGTTATCTGACCCTACAGGACAAAAGAGAAGACGGGGTAAGGGAAGGGAGGGATGAAAAAAGAGAGGGCAGATTCGTGATATAGGTAATTAGGATGTTCAGTGTATTGGAGAGGGGGGAGGGGACAAATGGGGATAAAATTTTGGAACCCAAAATTTTGTGAAAATGAATGTAAAAAGTTAATAAATTAATTTATTTAATAATAAAAAAAGAATCATATACAGGTCCCTTCATCAATAAAATTGTGATCTTATCATTGACAAGAACCTATTAAACTTAAATATTTTAGCAAAGACCATACTCTATGCCAGTCCTCAGTAAAGTACCCTTTGTTCAGGAAGTTACAATCTACACTGATATCAAAGCTCCCTATCCCTAATTTCCCTGTCTGTCAACATTATATCTTAACTGCATCATTAGGAATCTCATACATAACTCCTTGACTCACTTTGTTTTAGCATCTTCCATCAGTACTTTTTTATAATGTCTATAACACTTCACAGGAGCCTTGAGGTCTAGATTGTAGTCTCACAGTCTCATAAAATAGAAAACAAGAATTATAGAAGTATTAGTAAATATGCAAACATACAAAATAAAACTTTGATTTTCCAAATTTCAGCTAACCCGAACACTCCACTAATCAGAAACAGGTTGCCCTTCTAGTAATGAAAAGATGATAAAGAAAACTGATTAGACAAATCAAAAATGAAGTCCACAGAGTTAACATATTGAGAATTCTCTAGCTCCAGTATGCAATAAGCATCTCACAAAGAAAGAATTCTTCAGTCACTGCTCTGTAATTCAGTAACTAATGATCATTTATTTTCAATACAATAACTCTTACTAACAGAGAGGACAGTGAGATTTTTTTCAAGGCTTTTGTAGCAGAGCATAGTCTAGCCATTTCCACAAACAAAGGACCTGAGTTTTGTTGTACTGACTTCTGATCTGTTGATAGACTATATATCTTTCACCAGAGGATCATTCTAAGTAATCCAGGAATGCTAATCGCCATCATGGCTAGAGTAAATGTTTACTGTTGTTGTCATTGTTTGTTTTGTTTTGTTTGTATTTTAGCCACAGTAACTCCTGAAGATCACCTAATAAATAGGAAAGATACTAGAAAGTGCATTAATGGAAGGAGGGTCCACACAGACAAAATCGCGATCTTTGAGTTATACTGCAATTGCTAAATTAGGAAAGTAATCCACATTAATTTAATGGTTTTCCATGAAAAAGATTGAAATAAAAAGGAGCTTCTTGTTAGGTCTTAGCCAGAAAATCATATTAATTCATCATAGGATAATCACTGAAGATTTTGATCAATGGAGGGATGTAGATTACACAGATTCATTTTTTTAATTCAATGGAAAAATAAATCAACAAACATGTTTAGATGCCTGCACTTATGCACAGGATGACTGTAAGTGCAAAATAGAAGGTAGACATTGAAATCTTTTTATCATTAAGGAACTTACAGTCCTTTGAGCTACATTCACATTCACATACATTCTTTGCATAGCAGAACTGCCAAATGTGGTATAATTGGATACAAGCAAAAGTTTGGTTGTATATGAGTGTAAGTTCTTTGAGAGCAGGATCTATTTCATTTTTGTTCTTGTTTTTCTTTTTCTCATAGTAAGTCTAGGTACCATTGTAAATCAGTCAACAAATAAAGTAGATAAAGTAAGTACTTAGTAAGGAAGCAAAAAATAAATAAGTAAATGAAAACAGATTGTTTCATCAAGAAGCCTACATTCTTTTTATTTCTTTTTTTAATATAATTTATTTTCAGTTTTCAACATTCACTTCTACAAGATTTTGAATTCCAAATTTTCTCACCATACCTCCTTTCTCCACATCCCAAGACAGTATGCACCCAAGCCATTATTTTTCCCAATCTTCCCTCCCTTTTATCACCCCCTTCATCCATGTCCCCTGCTCTATTTTCCTGTAGTGCAAAACAGATTTCTATACCCCATTTCCCATATAACTTTTTAGTTCCCAGATGCATGTAAAAACAATTTTTAGCATTCATTTTTAAAGCTCTGAGATCTACATTCTCACCCTTCCTCCCTGCCCACCTACCCTCATTGAGAAAGCAAGTGATTCTATATGGGTCATATATGTGTAGCCATGCAAAACACTTCCACAACAGTCATATTGTAAAGGCCTACCTACATTTCCCTCTATCCTGTCCTGCCCTTCATTTATCCCATTCTCTCCCTTGACCTGTCCCCTGACAATAGTATTTGCTTCTGATTTGCCCCTTCCCCCAATCTACTGTCCCCTCTATAATCATCCCTCTCCTATTCCATTCCCTCCTACCTTCCTGCAGAGAAAGATAGATTTACATAGCCAATTGAATGTGTTATGCCCTCCTTAAAGCAAATCCATTGAGAGTAAGACTCAGTTATTCCCTTTCATCTCCCCCCTCCTCTCCTCCATTGCAAAAGCTCTTTCTGGCCTCTTTTATGTGAGATGCTTTACTGCACCCGACCTCTCCCTTTCTCTTTTTCCATTACATTCCTCTCAACACTTAATTTTATTTTTTAGGTATCCTCCCTTTGTATTCAGCTCACCCTGTGCCCTGTGTCTGTGTATGTGTGTGTGTGTGTGTGTGTGTGTGTTTGTGTGTGTACATATATACATGAATACATATATATACCCACACATATATAATATACACACATATGTATTCGTGTGTGTGTGTGTGTGTGTGTGTGTGTGTGTGTGTGTGCAACTCCCTCTAACTACCCTAATACTAAGAAAGGTCTCATGAGTTACAAATACCATCATTCCATGTAGGAATATAAACCATTCCACTTTAATGAGTCCTTTATGATTTCTCTTTCCTGTTTACATCTTTATGTTTCTTTTGATTCTTGTATTTGAAAGTCAAATTCTCTATTCATCTCTGGTCTTTTCAACAAGAATGCTTGGAAATCCTCTATTTCATTGAAATGCCATTTTTTCCCCTGAAGTATTGTACTCAGTTTTTCTGTGTAGGTGATTGTTGATTTTAATCCTATCTCCTTTGACCTCTGAAATATCATATCCCAAGCGCATTTGATTCCTTAGTGTAAAAACTGCTAAATCCTGTGTTATCCTGATTTCTGACAGAACTTGAATTGCTTCTTTCTAGCTGCTTGTAATATTTTCTTCTTGACCTAGGAACTCTGGAATTTGGCTACAATATTCCTATGAGTTTTCCTTTTGGGATCTCTTTCAAGAGGTTGTCTGTAAATTCCTTCCATTTCTATTTTACCCTCTGGTTCTAGAATATAAAGGCAGTTTTCTTTGATAATTTCTTGAAAGATGATGTTTAGCTTCCTTTTTTTATCAGGGTTTTCAGATAGACTAATAATTTTTAAATTGTCTCTCCTGAACCTCTTTTCTAGGTCAGTTGTTTTTCCAGTGAACTATTTCACACTGTCTTGTATTTCTTTCATTCTTTTGGTTTTGTTTTATAATTTCTTGATTTTTCATGAATTCATTAACTCCATTCTAATTTTGAAGGAATTGCTTTCTTCAGTGAGCTTTTGGACCTCCTTTTCCCTTTGGTCAATCCCCCTTTTTAAGGTATTCTTCTCCTCATTGGCTTTTTAAACCTCTTTCACCATTTGATTTACTTGATTTTTAAGGGTGTTGTTTTTTTCAGCACTTTTTCAGTCTTCTTTAGCAAACTGTTGACTCATTTTTCACGATTTTCTTGCATCGCTCTCATTTCTCTTCCCAATTTTTCCTCTTCTTCTCTTACTTGATTTTCAAAATCCTTTTTGAGCTCTTCCATGGCCTGAGACAATTTCATATGTTTTTTGGAGGCTTTGCATGTAGGAGCCTTGACCTTGCTGTCTACCTCTGGATGAATGCTTTGTTCTTTCTCTAGTTTTATGCTTTGATTACCATGAAGGAAATCTTCTATAGTCTTATTTTTCCCCTTTTGGTCATTTTCCCAACCTATTCTTTGACTTATGAGATCCTTGTTAAGTGGAGGGTGCAATGCCAGAAATTTCAGGGGCTCTGTGGAATGGTTTTCAGAGATGTCTCCAGGGACCTGTAAATTCTCAGCTCCTCCAAAGTGGTGTGATCAAAGGAGAGGTGTTTCTTCTCTCCTGGCCTTCACTCTGGTCTGTGATTAACCACAAACTTTTTTCTCTCCTGGATCTGAGAGTAGGGTTCCCTCTTCAGAGTTGCCACCATCTCATCATGCCAGTCCTCCTCATTTCCCCAGAGCCACTACCCAGGCCAATGATCAGCTGCTCTATTTCCCTTTCTTATGTAGGTCAAGAGTTCCAGAAGCAGCTACAGCAGTAGCTGCCACCTTCCTGGGCCTGGGGCTTGGACTTGGACTAGGGTCAGATCACATTCCCCTCTCACTCAGATGAGAGAGCTTTCCTACTGATCTTTGAAGTGGTCTTTGGCATTTGTGGGCTGGGAAATCTGGAAACTACAGTGCAGCAATTCAGTGCTCTGAGGCCTGCTGCAGTCCTGTCTATGCTGGTATGGCCCATACCAGACTGTACTTACCTCCACGTCTGGTGCAGCAGACTCATCCTGTCACCCTTCTAGATTGTCTTGGGCTGGATATCTGTTTTACTCTGTCATTTTATGGCTTCTGCTATTCTAGAATTTGTTCAGTCTTTTTTTATAGGTATTTTGAGGGATTTGGGTGGAGAGCTCAAGCAGATCCCTGCTTCTACTCTTCCATCTAAACTCTGTCCCCTCAATGAGTTTACATCCTAATACTGAAGACCACATGGACATAAATAGGTATATATGAAAGATACATACAAATAAATACAAGATACACTTTGATTTGTTGACAATTCAACACAAAGCACTGAATTTATTAAAGTAGTTATTTGACTATTGCCTAAATTCATTTGTTGCTCAGCCTATGTCCAGTGCTCATAATTACAACTTTATAGATTCATAGATGTCATGTAGTCCTATCTGTAAGTGATGTTATCAATGAAACAAAGAGTTATGCAAATTTAGGAGAACTGAATAGATACTCATAATGCTTTATATTTCACAGATTCATGATATTCCTCATATAGGTTCTTCCTCAACCAGGACAAATACTAAAATCTCTATACCTTAGCAAAATTGACTTCATAAATTACTTGGCAAGCAGATGGGGCAGAGGGTATCCATTATTTTGCACCCCATCTGTTGGTGAGATTTTTAGAATTTATCCTGTCTAAGCCTCCGATGAAAGACACGGCCTATTGCCAGGTCTATAAGTAAAACTTTATTATTTTATTAAGCCCTGCAAACATTTATACTCTAGCACATTGCCTTTGAGAACTTAGAGTTATCTTAGTGGAACAAAACATTAAAAGATGGTCAAAAAAGAGAGGTCACAACACATTTTTGGTTAAATAATGAAAATGGAAAGAATAATAAAAAAACCACAAAAGTCAATGCCATATAGTTATGATGATCAAGCTTGACTCCAAAGAGATAAAAATGCATATCTCTTTCCTTAGCAAAAGTGAGAGACTATTGGTTTGGTAGCATAAATATATTGCCAGATTTAATTGATTGATGTATGGGTTATTTTTCTGAAAGACTTTTCTTCCTTGATTTCCTTTCTTTTTAATTCTACATTTCCAAAGGGTGGTTGACTAGGTAAAGGAGGTAAGAAATGCATTCACAAATGACACTAATGTTAAAAGCAAAAATATTAATAAATAATGAAAATGCAACTGCTTGTTAAAATAACATACAAAAACTTGAAAAAATAATGTTAACCTCTTCTGGTTTTGTTCAAATTCTTCTATATAGATTCTGTTTATTAATGGCAGTCTGAAATGTTTAGATCATCACATATGGAATAGTAGCTCATAGACTGAATCTTACTGAAATTAAATATCCTGGAAGGAACTTAGTTATTTTTGAAATGATTCTGAGTTTCCAGGCTCTAGGGATCCATTTAGTGAATTGCTACAATCAACTGTACCCCCATTGCCTTAAAGAGTTCACATGATTCTATGCCTGACTAAAATTGCATCAATACAATACAACCAAACAGGCCCCTGAGTGGTATTTTGAACTGTCTTCACAATTGATTTTGTGGCAAACAATCAAAGCACCTTTGCTGAGATCCAATTTCATTATTAGCTAACCAAAGTAATTGACTTGATATGTCACAGTTCATTTATATTACTTATGTAGCAGCAAATGCTAGATTTGAAGTCAGGAAGACTCAGGTCCAAATGTCAGTTGAGACACTTAGCTTGATTTCAGGAAAATATCTGATGTAGTCCCTCAAATTATCTTTGTAGGAAAAGAGAAAAATGTGCACTATATGATAATGCACATAGGTAAATTCAGGGGTGGTTGCATAATTGGACTCAAAGAAAATCCTTGCAAGGGGAATATCACTGTAGAGGGAGGTCTCTAGCATTATACTACAATGTTGCTACTTAACTTTTCCTATACATTGTTACTATGTTATTTTTTCTTTTTAAAATAAAAGCATAAATAGTATACTTATGAGGTTTACTTTCCTCCTAAGTCCTTTTCTAATGTCTCATTCCAGAGAAGAGGTAGTATTTTGTTCTTGAAGAATAGTAAAGCGAAGTATGAGATCTACAGAATTTCCACTATCCTAAAATAACTTTGAGCCTCATACTGGCAAAAGACTGGCAAAAAAGTGGTATATGCTACCCATACAACTTGAGTTAAGAAAAAAAATCACAAATTACTAATAGGCTGGTCACTTGCTAATTAATTCTTTGGCCATGACAACCTATGAAACAAAGAAAAATGCAAAATTACCCAGAGTCATGTGCACTTTGCTTTTCCTAAATTGATGGTGGCAGAACAGTGGGCAGGCAATGTTGACAATCACACAGTTCTTAGACAATCTATAAACATTAAATTAACTGCTAAGACTCAGCATTTACCAAAGTGACTGGCATATAGAAGGTTCTTAATAACTGTTTATTGACTAAGTGGATGATCCTTACTTAGTAACCAATGAGCAGATTTGTATCTCCAAAAACGAATCATAAAAATATTAACCTTACTGAAACAGAAACCCATTTTTTAGTAACATTTTCTCTGTTGATGTCATATTTCTGTAATTTGTGGAATACCACAATTTTCCATGCATCCCAATTGTGAATCTCTAAAAATGGCAAAGGAGAGAAAGATAGGGGCATAGTCTGGCTACTACATAAGCACCGATGACAAATTGAGTATATGAAATAATGCAAAATATATTATTTGAAAAATGCATGACCAGAAAAGGAGGTAGATCAATGGATAACGGATAGATTGTCAACAGGCTAAACAGCTCTGTGAGTAATGTTAATTAACCTTAAGGAAGTCCTCTAGTATGGAAAGGTTACCCTCCCTTGCAGGATATTTATGGGAAAATATAGACAAGTGTTACACAGAATGAACATTGTGAGTGGGCTGTAATCTGCAGGCTTGATAGGAATACTTATATAAATGATATTACAGATCCATTAAAATGCTAAAGTGGCAAACTCATAAATGACATAAAACTTGGTGGGACATAACTAAAACATCATGTGATCAAATCAATCTTCAAGCAGTTTCTGAGAATGGACTCAATCTAATCTATTAAAATGGAACTTTGCAATACAGGAAGGGCTGTCATGGTTATATAATGGGGCATCTAGCACAGTAAATAGAGCATTGGACCTGAAGTTGGGAAGAGTTGAGTTTAAATCCAACCTCAATTTAATCTGTATGACTCTGGGCAAGTCACTTAACCTCTGTTGGTCTCAGTTTCTTCAACAGCAAAATAGGGATAATTAGGGCATCTAACTTGCAGGCTGTTTTGAATATCAAATAAGATCATATCTGTAAAATGCTTGTCACAATGCCTAGTGTGTAGTATATACAACATACTATATAAATATTTATTCTCTTCTCATTTCTCTTTCTCTTCCCCTATAGAAAAGTTCTGTTGGTTTCAGTAGGCTGAAACCTTATCATAAGTAAACAGTGTGATGTGGTATGATGGTCATTTGAATTAAAAATCTTTCCTGTTCATTAATAAGTCCATTAAGTCACATGCAGCCTGTGGTGAGAGGAGTTTGCTGAATGGGTGGAGCAGGAAGAGGCAGAGGTAGAGCAGTGCTGAGCACAAGTTAGTCTTGAGAGCAGTCAGAGCTAGAAAGGTTATAGCCTCCTGGGTAGTAATGAGTGATTTTTGTGATTGTGATTTTGTTTAAGAGAGCCTGCTTGTGATGAGTGTAATGAGCCTGGTTTTGGGGAAGCTTAGCAGGGGGAGGTCTTGAGGCTGGTGTTATCGGCATGGTTACCCTGTATAAATTTTTGTTGCTGTGATGGATTTGGATCTGAATAAATGTTTGGTTCTGCCTTCCATGCAGAGAGTCTGTGGTATTTTGTGATTCTGAATTGCATCATGATATTCATGGCTGCCCTGAGCACTGGAAATATTTCATTGGTGCAACACATGACAACCAAAAACAATTAACATGCTCTTAGGTTGTGTGAAGAGAGATATGATTGTCAGAGTAAAGGGGTTGATATTTTTCCTATACTGTGTTCTAGTTAAATGATATCTAGAATGTTGGGATCAACTATGGATTCCACATTGTAATGAGAAAATTGATAAATAAACTGGAGAATAATCTGAGAAGGGCAAACAGGATGGTAAAGGGCCTCAAGATCATGTTATATGGAGAGCAAGTGAAGCGACTGGGGATTTTTAGATTGAAGGAGGAAAGATACAATGGGACCAGGATAACTGTTTCAAAAACTTGAAGAACTCTCATAGTAAAAAAGATTTAATCTTTTTCTTGCTTTTCCCCAGAGGGCACAATCATGACTAATGGATAGAAACTGGAGGAAGATGAATTTTGATTAACATTAGGAAAAACTTCCTAACAATGAAAACTGTCCCAAAATGGAATGTCTTGGCTCCAATGGAAGTTGATTTTCCTATCAATGGATAAAATATCTAACTTTCAGATATTTTTAAGACAGCATCCCACTGAGAGAATTAACTAGTATAAAGGGCTAGCTATCATTGAAGTTGTTTTGGTTCTAAATGAACAGATTCCCTGCCTCTTGCATGAACTACTACCCTGCCTGTATAGAACCTTGCCCTCTTAGCTTTTACTCCGATAATACACATCAACCTTTGCCCATGCCGTGATGTCTGAACTGATTTGAGTGTATAGCCTGCCCTTGACTAACTGCTGCTTTACCTGACAATGATTATAACCAATCCACATGCAATGACTCTCTCCAACTTCTAGGTTTTTCAATTCAGATTCCGGCTCTGCATAACTATGCACTTATATGGATAATATATCTGTATGTACTTGTACACACAAATTTTTATGTATGCATATATGAATTTATGTATGTGTATATATGCACACATATAAACATATATTCGTGTGTGTATGCACAAAACCTTACTTCAGTCTCATTCAAAGGAGAAGATAAATTAAAATGCAATAAATCTGAGCCATAAATTAATGTGTAAACAATTTCAGAAGAATGTGAAATTTAAATATGTACATGTTCAGTAATGGTTCTGAGTTTTTTTCCCTTTTTTTCAGATTAACATGACTTTATTGATGATTGTGGTTCTGATTGATTGTAACTTGTCTACTACTCTCTGAGACCTTCCTGAAAATGAAATTGACCACCACTGAGTGATAATGTCAATGGGATAGAATATGTCACTGGATAATAGCCTTCTGCTGATGCATAAATGCCAAGGCAAACCAAAGGTATTTATGAGGAAAAAACATTCAGAGCAAGCCAAGATATTTATTTTCATTGCAAAACACTGATCTTGGGGCCTGCTAGGATGACTTTATTTCCACTATATCAAGTGATGGATTTAAACTCAATGACTTTTTCTGACAGATGTTAGAGCCACAGTATGGGTAGTTGCTCCATCACTTTTAGTGATACTCAATATTCTAATGGGTTTAGAGAACAGGATCAGTGCATTTTTATGCAACTTTATTTAAGATCAGTCCTCCACAATGTACTTTCATAAATATCCAGGAAAATATTATTTTAATCACAGCCAGATTCTCCCAATACATAAACTGGATCCTGAGGGTAAATAAAAACTGTTAGGAACTGCATTAATTATACATGGGGAGAATCTAAATAATATTCTGAAATCTGATTGGTTGCCCACTTCATTAAGTATAAGAGATGTATCTAACAATGAGAAATGGAAAGGAAAACAGTTAATCAACAGTTCAATGTTGAACTCTGCCCAAAAAGAAAATACACAATTCGCTCATGTTTTTTCTTTTCTTAAAAGAAACCATTGAAGTTCTAACATTTTAAAGTCATAACTTTGAAAGTGGAAGGTTAACAATTGGTAACTGCTGATAATTTATAGATGCTTGCAATCTCTTTATTTGTTGTTTTACCATTAGTGTCCTTTTTTCATATTTTCTTTTCTTATGTTCTTTTTTTATATTGGAATACCTGAATTTGTCAATGGAAATCAAACTAAAATTTATCCTTGAAAGAGGCTGAAGATATACTGAATAGAATCCCTTAGTTCAGCACTTGGAACATATAGAATAGCAATTTTATCATTATGATTCATTCAGCAAATGTGTATGACCCTCAAACTAATATTTCTACCTCTGTGATGTGCATTTTACATGTTGAGAAGTATAATAGGGTTACCCAACTTCTGTTCTGGGAGAAAGTGGAAAAAACACAACACTATTGGTTTTGTAATATACACCATATTTCCAAAATTCAATTTCCTCTAGACCAAACAGTAAAATGAAATATAGACCCATAATGGAATGTATTTGTCAATGAGGACTTATATGTAAGTCTAGGTAGCAGTATTTCCTCAGAATACCTTAAGAGAAGATTTGTCCTGAAATGTTTCAATAGAGTAACCCATTTCATTGACTTTTGCTTGTGGCAAATGTTATAAATTAATTGATATAATTTTTAACAAAAAGAAACCGAAAGATTCTTTAGTAGACTATTTGAAATAAGTTGGTGACACTTAACAGCAATGTTACCCAAGCATGTGTCTCAGAGTCATTGAGATGCCTGACTTAAAAGTCACATATTATTTCTTAGCCCTAATGAGAATTATTGCTTATAAAGCTATTTTACATACTGGCTTCAGATGCCTAATTTTAAAAAACTGAATAATATATATAATCATTTTTAAGATGTGCTAATTTTAAATGCAGTTACTTTTATTTTTTTAACTTCAACTATTTGATTTTGGGCAGGGTCTTCATGAAGAAATGTTTGAAATAAATAGTGGAACTTTAGAAGGGGAAACTACCAGTCATACATTCAGTAGTCTCCCCGACGTAAGGTCCCCTAAGCCTTACATTAACAATTTCAGCAATAGAAAGCTCACTACTTTAACAATCCATTTCATTTTTGTATAGTTTAATTTATTAGAATATTCATTCTTATATTTGGCTGAATATGCCTCCATGTAAATTATTCCCATTAGATTTTAGTTTTGCCTACTGAAGTTGTAAAGAATACATCTGATTCTTTTCCCACAAACAAGTCTTTCAAATATTTGAAGAAAAGACTAGGTTGTTCCTAAGTCTTCTCTTTAAGTTAAACTTCCCTAGAGTTTTCATGGTATGTGGGACAAGGTTTTCAGACTGACTGTTCCATATTTTCATTTTCCTCTAGAGTATATCCATCTATATACAATAGTTTGTCCCTGTCTCCCTTAAAATATGGCACTTAAAACTAAAAATATTATTCCTCCTTTCATCTAGGCACTATACATCTATTCAGATGGCTCAAGATGGCATTAGAGTGTTGAGCAGCTATGTCAAAACATTGGGTGAATTTTAAGTCAAATTAAACCTCTGGGACTTTTTCACATGAACTGTTCTTAAACCAGATATCATCAATCCCTTAACTGTGCAGATGATTTTTTGTTTGTTTATTTTAGTATAAATATAGCCCTTGGATTTTATGCCTGAGACATTTTACTCACCAATTTCACCCTCGCTTTAATGAGCATAGTTTTCTTCACAAATATTTTGTTCTCATCCTTGGCAAAATAGTCTTCCACAAGGCTTCCTCAAAGCATAGTTTTCTTCACACATATTTTGTTCTCATCCTTGGCAAAATAGTCTTCCACAAGGCTTCCTCAAAAATGAATTTACAATTTTTGCAAAGTTGAACTGGGACAAATTCTTTACCTTGTCGCTGTATGGACACTATCTCCGCTCCACACCTCCCTTAACTCCAATTTATGTACTAGACTATAAGACTCTTGAAGGTAAAAGTTGTCTTTTTGTTTGTATTTACAGTGCTTAGCACAGTCTCTGGCATGAAATAAATACTTAATGCTTCATTTAATTGTTTATTTTTTGATATTCTGCATTGTCTCAGAGAGTTGAAATTTATCTGGAAGTGTTGCTTTGGAAACTGGCAGGTTAAATGTCTAAGGGTCCAGGGTCACACACAGCCAGTATATTTTAGAGGTAGTATTTGGATTGGAGGCCAGGTCAGCATTCATTACTCTGTTGTCTCTTAATTCTTTAAATATTTCCATTTTATCACCTTCTAATTTATGACTTTCAGTCAGAATTTTGTTTTGCAAATCTCTTTAGAATGTCTGGTTTCTAGGGCCCATATCTGTCACAAATAACCTCAGGCTCTGAAACACTACAAAGCCAAAGAAGTATATGACTAATTCAAAAGAAGTTGGCTTACAAAGTATTTAGAATAGCACTTTTTTTAATAGCAAAGTACTGGAAACAAAGTTAGAGATCCATCATTTAGGAAACGGCTAAATAAATCATGACAAAGCAAATATTACTCGGCTGTAAGAAATCATGGATATAGGAATACAAAGAAACATAAGAAAACTTATATGAACTGATGGAAAATTATATATAATAACCACAACAAAATGGAAAGAATGACAACAAAAATTAATTTGAACATGATGTAATTATAATAACAAACGAATTCAAAGAATATGAACATAACCCCACCTTCCTTCTTTACACAGTTTCAGGACAATGAGTATAGAACAAAAATGAAACTATTTGATGCAATTTGTTTATTTTATTTTTTATTTTTATTTATTTCTTATTTTTCTCCTTTTTCTAGATTTTCTTTCATTTAATCTTATACTATCTTATACTGTCTTGCTTCTACTGAGTTCAATTCTTACCATGCCTATTACTCTATATTCATTTCCTCATTCTAGATCTATAGAGAGAAGTCAGAATTTAGTGGCTTCCCAGTGGGATTTGGCCAAAGTCTGCTATCTCTTTCCCTGTCCCACTTTTACAGATTGCATTATGAAAACATCTTCTATTTTGTGACTCTGTCTAGGCAGTCTGGAGTATGCCTTAATAATTGTATCTTTCTGTTTTCTCCTTTTATCTATATGTAAGTGATCTCAACTATTCTTTCACGCTTCAAGTCTATGAATCTATTTCTTCAGGAGATATATTGCCTTTCTGTTGCCATGTTCTGGTCAAAAGTCCTTACCAAGTTTTAGTTTCTCAATCAATCAATCTTCATTCATTTAGCACTTACAATGGGCTACAAACTAGATGCTACGAATATAAAAACAAAAAGAAATAGTCCCTGCTCTCCAGGTACTAACATGCTCCTGTATAAATACTGTATAAATTATAAAAGTCCTGCATAAGTCGTGGGGGCTAGGAAGTAGTTAGTTGGCTGAAAGGAAGAACTAACCTCTCTTCTGTCTCCATTGCTTGCAGTAAACATTCCCATCTGGTCTGTTCAAGTTACTCCTTAGTCTTTCTTCATTGTAAAAGGGTTCTGTCCTGGAAGGTTGGGAGGGAAGGGAAGGGTCTTTTAATTTCTTGATAGGGAAGAGTCAATTGACGGAAAATTTGCCTAAGCATCACTCTCTCTGAATTCCAGCCTTCCACATCTACTTATCAAATCTCCAGTCCTCTTGATTTTTGTCTCATCACTCGACATGGATGACTCTGGAAGAAAGAATAAATAAGGCTGATGATTTTGTGTTACTCTGCCTCATTTAAATCCAATTCACGTACAACTCATGAGAAGGTTGTGATGGTGATATCACTGGTCTTCTTCTAGGAACAACATTAAATTTCATCCCACCACTTAAAACAATTTACTTCAAGCTCAGGCTTTTCCTCAGGTCATCGATCTGGATTAGGTTATGATTTCCCTTGCTTTGAGAAAACTATACTAATAAATATCACAAAATATCTTTGGTTAATTTTGAGATCCCATCCAAAATAAATTCTCTAGTGAAATTATGAGGCAACTGGTGGCTCAGTGCATAGAGTTCAGGGCCTGGAGTCAGGAAGACTTCAGTTCAAATCCATCCTCAGATACTATGCTAGCTGGGCCAATCACTTAACTTCTGATTGCCTGACAAAAGGATCCACTGGAGAAGAAAAAGGCAAACCACTCCAGCATGTTTCTCAAGAAAACTCCATGGACAATTGGACCACTGGGTCATGAAGAATCAGACATGACTGATCAACTGAATAACCACCACCACAACAGTGAAAATATATACTACAGTTCTAAATTCTTCTGCTTTCCATTAGCCTAGCAGTCTGCCACTTTTAATCCTCTCAAGGTCACACAAACAATGAGCAAACCCATTAGTTTGAAGAAATGGGTTTCCTTAAAATAAGTCTCCAAAAAACAAAAACAAACCTTTTAAAGATCTCAGGAATGTGAAATAAGCTCAGCAGGAGAGAAGTATATTGAGGTAGGAGGCAGAAGGCAGGGATTTTTGTTTTTGGTTGTTTTTTCCACCACTCTGGTTCTTGGGAATCAAGGACAGTTAAGCATCTTCCCATGGGTCTCATTTCTCTATCCTACCCCTTCCCCCCTCCACTTGGACAGTGTCAGTCAGTAGTAGCAGGGCTAAACTCAGTCACAGGAATTCCTCCGTCTCTCACTCACCACAGTAGTTACTCCAAACCTTTTCAACCCTTCTCAAGCTTCCTGCAAAACAATTTCTCGTCCCACCTGCCACTTAGTTTAGACTCATAGTTCAATGGGAAAAAATGAGACTCTTCTTTCTCATTACTCAGATTCCCCAGCTATCTTCTCCTTCATTCCTGTCTAAGTAACTAGCTTGTCCTTGATAATACTGACCCTCTACCTATACCTTTAAATGTATCCCTCCTGAATTCTTAGCAGACAATCACATTATCTTCTCTGGCTTTGCATTTGTCTCTATCTCAATCTATATCTTCTCTCCCTCTTATCTCTCTTATCTCTCTCTCTCTCTCTCTCTCTCTCTCTCTCTCTCTCTCTCTCTCTCTCTCTCCCCCCCTCTCTCTCTCTCATCTCTCTCTATCTAAAGACTCCTTGCTTTAAGTAAGAATACATTTTCCCTGTGTGAAGGATGAATTGGAGTGAGGAGAGAATTAATGCAGGGAAGGCAGATAAACTATTGAAATTGTTTACAAGAGAGGTGATGAAGGCTAGAATTAATTCTACATCTGTGTTAGCAGTGAGAGAGACAAATACAAGGGATGTTGTAATGAAGGCTGAAATAACACAACTTGACGTCCTGATGTGCAAAGTGAATGAGAGTGAAAGGCAATGGATAACATCAAAGTTATAAAGTTGAATTACTGAAAGAGTGATATGAACCTTGACAAAAATAAGGAAGATCAGGGGAAGAGTAGGTTTAGGGGCAAAGTAATGAGTTCTGTTCTACTCAGGTTCTGTTTGAGATGTCTGTGTCTAATAAGGATTTAATGTTTCAGAACTAGAATTCATGGAGTGACTGGGGCTAGGTAGTTTTATATGTATTATGGATGTGTGTTCAAAATTAGAATCAAGAGACAGAAGAGACTTAGAAACCCAGAAAGGAGATGGTATCCAGGGAGAAAGGGGAATCAAGAGTTTCAAATGCTGCAGAAAGCATAAGAAAAATGACGATTGAGAAAAGATGAAGTTTAGCAAGGAGTAAAGATAGTTCTCTTCCTTTTCTCTCCCTCCAGAGGTTAGTAGTATACTTTAATTAGTGTTTTTGATAAAGAGAGAAGAGATATAGAACAATAGATTAGAAGGAGAGAGGGTTTAGTGATTTGTTTTAATTATGGGGCAGACTTGGGTATGACTAGACAACAGGGAATCATCCAGTAGCTAGGGAGAGAAGAAAATTTAGGAGAAAGATAAAAGTACTTATGAAATCATTTTTATCAACATGTTAAAATTTAAAATTGATTTGGGTTTTTGCTCATTCATGTCCTGCCCTCAATTTTTTGCTCACAAAAATTACTTGTTTTGCTCTTATTTCTATGTGATATATGTTGTCTTTCATAGCACTAATGCAATAACTGGTAATCTTGCTCCTTACCCCTCAATTTTGGCTTAAAGTACTCTTTATCAGATTGGTAAGTCTACTACCAAACATGTTATTTCTAGCCTTCATAAGATGTGCTGCATTCTCTTTAAGAAATCTATCATTCTTGTCCCATAAGCTATGATCCATGAAATAGAGTCTTTTCCTTTTTACCCCAAGGCCCTCTATGTAGCCACTTCATAAATCCTGCTTTCTTTGAAAAAGTCATAATCTTCAACTAGAAGAAAAGACAACATGGACTTTTAATAATGCTCCTACTTCTAGTCTCTACTTTTGGATACTTTTTTCTCTCTGAATTTTCATTACATCTCTCTTCATTCTCTCCCTCCCTGCCTTGACATTATTTCTAAGTTTCCTTTACTAGATAACCATCTATACACACCCCCATACACCCCAAGTTTCAGCCCTGGGCTCATTTATCTTCTCTTTTAACACCCCCTCTCAAAGATTCAATATCTGTTTACCTAGTGACCATTAACTCCCAAGAGGTACACAGATAGAATTACAGAATTCATGAACTTGAATGCAAACAATTACATTTTTATTTCAACATAGATTCTTTTTACATGTTTTATATTTCATGTCCCATATTTAAAAATATCATTTTTGAGAAAAAGATCATGGGCTCCTCCAGATTCCCAAAGACAGTCTATGACTGTAATGCTAATGAGATTAAAGATCTTCTCCACCCATTAACAGGCCTGTCCATTAATGGAAGCTTGACTAGGGGAAGCCCAGCACCATTTTAAAAGACTATGATGGCCTCTAACTTTAAAAAATTGTATAAATACCCTGAGATAAGGTTTTACTTTGGGGCTGACTCATTGGAAGTGTTTTTTGGCCAGATAAGATTCTAGGAAGCAGCTAAGGAGCTCCTAGGCTTTGAAAACCTAGATGTTGATGCTTCTTTCTGGTAACTATGTATGTATGGTTAGACAGTTGTCTGTCTGTTGATCTGTAATGTATGTCAGACAGCTGGAAGCCCTGTGTGTTGAATATTGTTTCTACGTATTTTCTCTGAAGTTCAGGGTGCTAATAGTTTCCCCTGAACTTAGTGAATGACATATATACTTGATTAAAGTGATTGTTGACCCCTCAAAATTTGCTTTCCTTTTAGAAATGTAGATCTGAGAACCTGAGATAGCAGGCCCTTCTGTGTATGTCGGGGTTGTTTTTACAATCACACAAAGGAGGGTCAAGAAACCCTGCTCTTGGTGATCTCATCAGCTCCCATGATTTCAAAAATTATTCTCTTTATGCAAATTATATGCACACACGTACACATATATACATATATGTGTACGTATATGCATGCATGTCTATATAAAATTTCTCTCCAGTTTTGCCTCCAAGCTTACCTTTCTTTCAAACATTCCTATTTTCTTGAAGAATAATACCTTTCTTCTAGGAAGCCTCATTTACTAGCTAATAATCAGTGTAGAAATTGTACTCTGCCCCAACATGTCACTACCCCACTCTAGAAAGCTCTAGTGGCTCCTCTATGTCTCAAGAATCAAATACAAACTTTTGGGGGCGGCATTTAAAGCTCTTCGTAGGTGACTTCACAGAAGCCCTTCCTTTCCAGGGTGATAGTATAAAACTCTGCTTTTAACATGCTGTGGTCTAGGCATACTAAACTCTACTATTTACAGTACTCAGTACTCTATCTCTCATTTATAAGACTTTGCTTAGGCTGATCCCTATGTAAGGAATTCATTGCTTTCCCATCTCTACTTCCCAGAATCTCTAAGTCTCTTCAAATCTCAAGTTAAGTATTATCATTTTTTCCTTATCCTCAAGCTACTGGCATGCCCCCCAACCCAACTCATAGTGCATTTACCCTGTGTATATATTTTATTTATTTTTATATTATTTACTGCAATAGGATAAAAAACATTTGGGGAGTAGGAACCCATTTTATTCCCAGAACAAATTATCTTTTCCTTTAAATTCTCCTCACTTACTAAACTCCTTATATATTTTCGAAATAAGATGGTGCAGTAACAAGAGCCTGTGATCAAGGGATCATCAGAAAAACTGACTCAAATCCTGACTAAGTCTACCTATGTGACCTTGGGCAAGTTACTTCACCTCCTGAGAATTCACTTCTCTCATTCATGAAATGAAGGAGCTGCATCAAATGACCTCTATAGTCACTTCGATCTCTAGCTCTAAATTCCTATATTGAAGATATAATCATCTTTCTAATAACTTAGACTCTCAACTTGGGTATCATGCTAGACTCCACTCTTCCTTACCTCGCCCAACTGGTTCCTAAGACTTGTAAGTTCTACTCTACAATACATCTTGCATCCATCCTCCTTGTCTCCACTCATAAAAGTACCATCATACGTCAGTCTCTCATGACTTTTCACCTAGACTACTGAAACAGAATTCCTGCTTCAAGACTTTCCCCTATCCAATTCATTCTTCACATAATCATCAAAGTGAACCCCTAAAGCATGAATCTGACCATGTAACTCTCCTGTTTAAGAAATTCCAATTGCTTCTTCTAGCTTCTAAGATGAAAATAAACTCTTCCATTTAATGTTGATTCTTAAAGCTTTTCAAAATGTGATTCCAGTCTGCCTTTGTAGCTACCTATTTTCCTTAACACAATCTATGTTAAAACTAAGACCAACTCCAGCTGCCTAGAATGCATGATATCTTTACTTCTACCTCACAGTATAGCTACCATCCTTTAAAACGCAATTCAAGAGGCATGTTGCAGTTGGATGTCAATATCCTTACAATTTCAACAAACCAAATTTGGACTGAGCTGTTTTGAAGTGTGTTCTTTCTTCTTGCAGGTTTTCAAACAGATGCTACTTTTTAGGTTATATTGGGAATTCTTTTTCTATATGCATTGGATTGGGTGGCCACTGAGCTCCATACCAACTCCTAAATTCTGTTATTCTGTGAAGTAACATCTCTATTAGAAAATTTACCCTGGTTGCCACTACCTCCAGACATTAGTGTCTTACCCCAGTAACTACTCTGAATATTCTTTGTTTGTTTGTGTGTGTGTGTGTGTGTGTGTGTGTGTGTGTGTGTGTAGTAT
This sequence comes from Potorous gilbertii, assembly GCA_028658325.1. Lineage (NCBI taxonomy): Eukaryota > Metazoa > Chordata > Mammalia > Diprotodontia > Potoroidae > Potorous > Potorous gilbertii. Next base: position 46,117,358 of record CM053773.1, read on the forward strand.
TTAACTTGCCATGCATATGTTGTTTTTCTTCAATAGAATGCCTATAACTTGAGAGCAGAGATTATTTCATTTCTTTTCCCATGCACCACCAATACCTAAAACAATGCTTGACTCATAGTAGGTGCTAAATACAAGTTTGTTACGTAAATGTATTAACCCTCTATCCCTTGCTAGTCAGATAGAGTAACATGGTAGCCAATGGCAACACTAGTTTAGAATTCAAATTTATTTTCAAAACATTGCTGAGAAAAAATGTGGAATAGAATAAAGAGTATTGCTTTGTAAAAATAGACAAAAGTGGTGAAAAGGGAAACAAATTCACAGAAATCATGGCGTAAGACACACCTGAATCTGATTATCCCAAGACGAAACTGAGAAGCAAATAAGTAGACTAAATGAAGAAAAAATCTCCTCATATTTCTGCAATAAAGTATTGATTATCTGAAATGACTAAACCACCAAATTTGTACCTTAATTGTGGGATAGATAAGTGGCACAGTGGATAGAGTGCTGGGTCTTTAGGTTGGGACTTTAGTCAGGAAGACTCATCTTCCTGAGTTTGAATCTGGTTTCAGACACTTGCTAGTTGCATGACTTAGGGGAGTCACTTAACATGATTTGCCTTTGTTCTTTGAGCTGAAGAAGAAAATGGCAAATCACTCCAATATTTTGGTCAAGAAAACCCCAAGTGGGTCATGAAGAGCCAGACATAGGTACTTAATACATACTGACTGACTGACAGAACAACCAAAACTACTACATAAAGAAAAGATCTTTGCAGGAAATTACTCTTTTAAAAGCCTTAAAGAGTCATTTATTTTTCCTTTGTAAAACATTTATAAGCTTTATTATACCTGAGTTTTAAAAAGTAAGTGAAGGAGGTATATGAAAACATTTTTGTTGTGTCAAGTTGTTCAGACATGTCCTACTCTTCATGATCCCATTGACCATAGCATGCCAGGCCCTGTTATGCTCCACCATCTTCCAGAGTCTGTCCCAGCTCATGTTGGCTGCTGTTAAGTCATTATCTACCTATCTCATCCTCTATCATCCCCTTTTTTCTCTGCCTTCAATGTTTCCCAGCATCTAAGTCTTTTCCAAAAAATTCTTGCTTCTCATTACATAGCCAAAGTATCTCAGCTTCAATTATTTGACGTTCTAATATCTGAGATAAGTTCTTCAATTCAATTGATGGATTTGATCTCCTTGAAGTCCAAAGAACTCTCAAAAGTCTTCTGCAGCACCACAATTTGAAAGCATTGATTCTGCAGTTCTCAGCTTTCCTAATAGCCCAAGTCTCACAGTCTTACATTGCTACTGGAAAGGCCAAAGCTTTGACTAAGCAGATCATTGTTGGCAATCTCAACTTTTTTATATGCTGTCCATATTTGCTATAGCTTTCCTTCCAAGAAACAAGCATTTCTTTATTTAATGATTACAGTCACTATCTGCAGTGATTTTTGAGCTCAAGAATACAAAATCTGCCACTGCTTCCATTTCTTCTCCCTTTATTTATCAGGAAGTGATGGGACCAGTTGCCAAGATCTTAGTTTTTTGGAATGTAAGCCTCAAATCAGGTTTTATTATACTCTTCTTTTTCATTTTCATAAAGAGGCTTCTTAATTCCTCTTCACTTTTTGCCATCAGAGTGATATCATTCACATACCTGAGTTTTTTTATATTTCTCCTAGAAACTACAATTCTGGATTATGAATCATCCAACTTGGCATTTGTTATGATGGACTTTGATTGTAAGCTAAATAAATAAGGTGACCATATAGAGCCTTGCACTCCTTTTCCAAACCTAATCCAATCAGTGGCTCCATTTTCATTTCTAACTGTTGCTTCTTGGCCTGAATACTGGTTTTCAGGATACAAGGAAGATGATTTGATACTTCCTTCTCTTTGAAGACTTGTCTCATTTTCCTCTGATCCACACAAAGCCTTTAGTGTAGTCAGTGAAGCATAAGTAGATGTTTTTCTGAAACATCTCTAATACAGTTCTAAATAATTCAGATATTTCCTATAACAAAAATAAAAGTATACAGTCAATAAAAGTATACATAGCATATTAATGCTTATCAATACATTCACACCTATTCATCTAAGCAGGATGAATACACACTGAGGCAAATTCTATAACTTTATGCTTTCTTAGTATAACAGAACTTTAGTGACATGATATTTTTTTTTCAAAATAGACTGACTTTTAAATAAATGTCAAAAATTATATATCCAAGTAAGAAATATTCCATTAAAGAAGTATATTCCAAGTACGCTACAATTTTGGAGATTCTCAAGTATTAAATTTTCAAGAAAGTTAAAGGAGTAATGAGAAAATCACAGTAATCTAAATTCATTTCCTACACTTCTCTTTTCACTGTCTTTCAAACTCTCAGCAATTTCGTTTCCAAAGTTACCAATGAACTCATAATTGCTAAAAATATTTTTTTTGTCTTAGTCTTTATGCTTCTTGGTCTCTCTGCAGCCTTTGAAATTGCTGATCACCCTTTAACTCAGAATGCTCTCTCTTCAATATGATTCATTGAAGTACTCTATTCTGTTTCTTTTCAACTCCCCTTTTAAATCTCCTTTATTGGATCTTCATCTGTTTCATGTTAATTGTCCATTGGTGGCTCCCGAGGCTTTCTTAGGGAAGAGGAGGAAGGGATCTTCCCATTTAGGTGTTTATCAGTGGTTCTTAACCTGGGACCTGTGAAGTTTTCCTAGGAGAAAGAGAGAGGGGGAGGGAGGGAAGGAGAGGATGCATGGACAGGGAGGGAGGGAGGGAGAGAGAAAGAGAGAGAGAGAGAGAAAGTTAGTTTTCTAGCAGAGTTATATAATTCTATGTTCCTACAAGCTAGAAAAACTTCAAGTGTTGGCCTAATGTACTCCAGTCATCTGAAGACCAGCCTTGTTGAATTGAAAGAAATGTCACCAGGCTGGCTGGGAGGTAAAGATTTTTTAGCATAGTAATTCTTGAAAATGATCTCCTAAATTATGAATTATGGAATTATGGAATTATAATCTACATCAAAGAAAGGAATAGTCATTTCTAGGAAATCACAGGTATTTTAATATTGATTATTAATTAAAATAATAACTAATAAAATAATTAATATAATAATTTAGTATAATAAACTAATTATTAATATTAATGTTTACGATTCACTAGCAGAAAGGGCATCCAGCACTAGAATTTACTCCTAATTGTTCTCTTTCATTTTATTTATTCTCTTTTTTCCTCTTTCATTTTGTTTATTCATTTCATTATTATGGAAATCTCATAACCCAGAACATAAGGTTTTAGGGATTGGTTACAATATACAAAACGTTTTGTTTACCATTGTGATTTTTAAAATGTGGCATTGATTTTTATTGTATTAAAACAACTAGAGGAAAATAGGGTAACAATATCATAAATATCTGGTGTGGCTTTCAATACAAAATAACTTATGCATGGTAGAAATCCTTAGTTCTCTATGTTTCCATTGAACATTAATAATTGGAATATCAAAGGAGTTCAATGAAGATTAATGTATAGTTTAAATTCACTTTGAAGACATTTGAAGATGAAAAACGTAAAGAATTTTTCATTCAAAATAAAAAAGTTCACATAAACTTTTCTTGATATCACATATACCCTCTTTTTGAGATGCCGTAAAATTCTGAGTGAACTTACTCATACAATGTTCAATATGAATTTAATAATAAAAAGAAAACTCATTAAATCATAGGATAAACTATATTCTTCCAGTGGATGAATTCTATGCCAAAGTTATCTGTAAATTATAGTAACTCCTTCAAAGACTTAATGTACCTTATTACACTTGGTTATTTATAAAATTACCTGGTAGACTAAAAACAATGCAGTTTCCAAATGTTCCTGACTTATAGTCAATTAATGCATATAATGGACATGATAAACAGCCTTGACCAAGGGTAAAATCAGCAAAGATCAAAATCTCATAAAATATAATACAATAAACATTTGTTAAGTGTGTAGGAAAATGATTTAAGTTGTTCAGGAAAAAATTATTATACTCTTTGAATCTAAACCTTTCTATTCAAGGTAGTGTGCACTCAGAATGGCACCAGACCTAGGAATTCTCTAGGAATTCTGGATACAGCTACAAGGCATTTTGGGTTTCTCAGGTCTAGGATCCACCAAAAACATTCTTATTTTGTGTTACCACACCAGGACTTGTGATGGATTTACTCAAGCTTTTGTTTTGCCTTCATCCAAATTTTATTGAACATTTACAGTTATTCATATCTTTCTCAATTTACTTTGCTTTCAAGTTGCCCTCTTTGTAGCTTTGTTTAACTGTGTACCTGTAGTTCCTGTGTAAGGACCTTGTGTCTAAATCCTATATGATGTAAACCTTCCAGGGCACAGAGGAGAGAGAGCTACATTTTCATTCTGGCTTACTCTCCTCTACCAAATAACTGAATACATTCATTTCTAAAACTATTTCAGACTTTGGGGCCAGTTAGCATGAACAACAAAATGATGGCAATGGTGGCATTCCTCATTGATTACCTCAATAAATCTGAAGACTATGGGAGCTAAGTAAATCCCTGTGATTCTAGAATTAAACATGGAAGGAACTAACACAAGATCACATTGAACACAGGGAGAAGCTGATGAGTCCTCTTGGGTTCATATTGGGAATAATCCAAGCCCTAGTTCAAGGTGTTCATAAAAGTTAAGGTGCTGTGCTTCACCCTAGCCCAGGGAAAGACTAAAGTCAGTTTATATTTGCCCAGGCTGATCTAATTGGCAAATGAGTAATCCCTTTGACTAGATCACAAGAAAAGAAAAAAGAGACCTTTTCCCATAGTTTATAAAAATGTATAGAATTATAAAATAATTAGAAACTAAAAATTGCGACTGAAAATATAATATCTTCCAATTTCCAAATCATTATTTAAAGGTTATGGTCACTGGTATTCCAGAATTTCCAAAGAAAGATACTTCCAAGGAGCAGACATTTAAATGGAATATCTGGATCTCAAGGTGAAATGTGCTGATTAAATGGACATGGGGAGTGAATTACCAGGAACAAGAAAACTTGATGATATTTAATATTAAAGAACATTTTTATATTACTTGGCTGTTAAAAACTAAACATTTGGTTAAAATTAGACTGGAGGTCCTTTGGTAGAGCTTCTTCTCAACTCTCCCTTGACACCTCGTCTGTGACTGCTAGTACTCTGAGATATGCTGGTGAACATGAGCATTAGTTCTACACTCATTCACTTAGGGTGACATTTGATTAGTAAAGGAAAGCTGTACTGGGTAGTGAGGTGGGCCTAGATGAGGACTTTCATTTCTGAAGTTCTCTAGTATATAAAAAGTCTTGTTTACTTTGGAGAACTTTGAAGGGAAATACCTCATGGTCCATTAAAAAAAATTGCTGTGAGACAATACCAAAAGGGAGCTTAGACAAGTGGAAAAGACTGATGAAGTCACAAAAAACTCTCCTACCTATCTATAACATTAAACAAGAATATATTTTCGTTGACTTTTTATTACTGGACTTTCACTGGGAAATAAAGATGGAGATCCATGAGATTTATTTTTTCTCTCTGTCCTCATGACCCTGAGCAGTTAGAGAGTGAAGAAATAAAGACAAACAAGAAAAGGAAAAAGATCTTCTTTTCCAGGTTTGTAGAAATTTATAGAATTATAAAAAATTAGATAAAAATTTTAACTGCAAATATATTTTAATTTGCAAATCATGATTAAAAGCTTATGTTAAGTAGTAAAAATTTTACGAGATTTTTGCAGGTTAGCTAGACTTAAGATTAAGTGCAAATAGTGTACCTCCCTCCTCTTTCTGGGCATGATAGATACATTCTATCCTAGTAGAAAATGATTACACCAACTAGGGAATAAACATAACTGAAGCTAGTTGAAATGATTCAACAGAATTTAATTGTTTAGGTAAACTAGAAGTGAAGTCCACTAATTTGAAATAGACTATGACTTAAGTAGAAGTTTAGCAGTTTATTAGTGTCATATAAGGAAATCTTACAGATTATATAAAGAAACATTGAAAGCATTTATAAAGATGTCTCTACCTGGAAAATTTGATGGAAAGAGTCTCCTGTCTCAATTTCCCCATGTGCTATTTCCTTTCTAAACAAGAAATTTTTTCACCTGATTAATTCTGAGCTTGGCTATAATACCCAGTGAATAACATGGAGCTTTGCTATGTGATTGTCTGTTAAATACAACAGCTACCTGGAATGAAATAGGGATAAGGAAGTTTTTTATTTTTGGTTTTTTTCCCTGTTAAAGCTTGTATCAGGTTAGTCTGCGTCCTTGAATGGGCAGTCTTCATATTAATATAACCATGACCTTCCATTTTTTTCCTTTCATAACAAATTTCTATGATGAGAGCAAGTGAATTGTAGGTTTTGTTGTTTTATTTTTAAATCTATTAATTAATAGATTAATACAAAAACATCTCTGAGTAACTGTGCTATTTTAAATGAGTTTGAATGAATATGAATTTTAATCAATTAGGTAGTCTAAGTATGTTGTCTATATATCTATCTATATCTCTCTATCTGTACATCTATCTATCTGGAAAATTCAGTTTTGAAAACATTACTAAAATATGCTCAAAGTTTGTATTTCTCACTAGAAATGTTTGGAAGCCAATCATATGTAGACATTGCTCTGTATCTATATATGTTGTTGTTCAATTGTTTCCAACTCTTCGTGATCCTATTAGAGATTTTCTAGGCAAAGATACTGGAGTAGTTTGCAATTCTCTTCTCCAGCTCATTTTACAAATGAGGAACTATTTAAGTAAGTTGTCTATATATTTATCTATATCTATATCTATCTATCTGTACATCTATCTATCTAAATAGAAATAGATCAATAAAGATATAGATATATACTTACATATCTATATTTACATATCGATATATATATATCAGTATGTCCTAGTTCTGGGTAGAAAGGTTAAGGTTATCCACTGCATCCTAAGCCATCACCAGGTGTCTTGACTTCTGTCTTGCCAATGGACTTTGATTGCTCTGGAGAAGAGAGTGAGACTGCAACTTTACTTAGTTCTGCCTCACTTAAATCTAAATCATGCACAAGTCAAGACACTGCCTTGGTGACATCACTGGTTCTCTTTGAGACCAAAGAATGAACAACAGAGAAACAGTCTAATATTGTTTTCTCAAAGTTTACTACTTCACTAAAATTGTGAAATTTTTATATCTCTATCTTCTCTTTTGAATATGTATGTCATCCTCCTGTATTGAAATAATGAGACACTTTACGGACCTAATCTTATACATACATACACACATACATGTACACACATATATGTATACTCTTGTGTGTGTGTGTGTATATATATATATATATATACATATACATATATAGGGTCATGAAGAGTTGGAAACAACAGAACAATATATATATATATATAGATATAGAGCAATGTCTACATATGATTGGCTTCCAAATATTTCTAGTGAGAAATACAAACTTTGAGTATGTTTTAGTAATATTTTCAAAATTGAATTAAAGATTTTACATATAAAATTGCATTAATAATTGTGAAGCAATTTAAAATCATCTTTTTTAAATTTTGAAGTGTGTATCTGGTAATGTCAAGAGACAGAAGGGCTAATATTCCAAGTCAAGCCTTTGTGTATCTTTTTTTTTCTTTTAAGATTCTGCTTTTGATCTATTGATGTCATTGTCTATACCAAGTACAAGGTTCAGAAAAAGCAAGTGATAAGTAAAAAGTGAGTCACTAAACTTTCAGGTGAATTATAGGTTCCTCTTTTTATGTTATTCTGATATTTCTTTCATTAACAGTATTAGACCCATAATGTTTGATCTGACTTTTACCACATGGGCTAGTTACTAGAAAGCCAAATTTAGGAGGTTATACTAAATTGTATTTAGCCTTGCTGCTGGCAGATTTTAACAACATTAAATAAGGAATCTTTGCAAGTGACGTGGAAGCAGAAAAAAAGACTGCTAGGAGGAGTTCCCTGCAAAGCCACCCTGAGAAATAAGCCTTTTCCAGAATTTCCAAAGGAAAATGTTTCCAGGGAAGAGACATCTAAATGGGATATCTGGGTCTCAAGGCAAAATGTACTGATTAAATGGACGTTGGAAATAGATTACCAGGAACTAGGAGACTTGATGATATTTAATATTGAAGGACATTTTTACATAACTTAGGCTTTTTTGTTTGTTTCTTTCATGGTATTTATGTTTTCCTGAAAGAGATGTATGCCTAAAATCCTTTTATTTATTTCTTAGTAGTCAAGTTCATTCTTCCTACAACTTTTGGTCAACCAGAAGCCTATTTATTCATTTATATTAACTTCCCTTTACCAAAATTTGACTTATAGACTAATTATGTTGTTTTCAAAATTGATATTCCGCAGGTAGAATCTAAAAGGAAGTCTGAGGCTTGAAATGACTTAGTTATTACTCAAGTTAATGGTATAAGAGAATTTCCCAGACATTGAGTTTTTTTGATTGACTTGATATAAATCTCTCTTCTTAAATCATTCCATTTTAAACTTTCTAAATGTGGTTTAACCTGTAACCTGACTTATTTTGCCTACAAGCCTGTCTAACAAGATTAATCTCCTTAAGGAATATATAAGATTGTGATTCTATTTAACAAAATATTTTCAACTCTTATGACATTGAAGGAAACATGGGATTATAATTTTTGTGATGCTCACGGCCACAGTACACTTATTTCCTGTTTTAAATGTAAGTTCCCCTGATTTACAATCCCTGAGACATACTCAAATTGAGCATTCTTACTATGAGATTTTGGGGAAATTATGTCACTAATCTGGCCTCTATCTCTCCTTAAATACATTTTATCAAGTTTTAGAGAAAATGTGGAGAACAGTGCCATTGATTCAGATTGTTTTAATGAATTCCCTGTGGTAGTATACCTTAGATTTTTCCTTCTGTAGTTACACTTTCCCTAATATGAGAAAGCTGAGCTTGGGAAAATCCAAAAGGAGGAATTTTATTATTTTGCTCAGGGAAAAATTATTATTCTTTTTTAAATCCAACCCTGTGTGATTAAAAGTAGTCTGACCCTAAAATATCACCTGACCTAAGTAACTCTCCAGGAATACTGGAGGTGGCTATGAGTTATTTTAGGTTCACCAAGATCTAGGATTCACCTGAAGCACTCTTATCTTTTAGTTTTCACAATAGGGACTTTTGGTTGATCTACCCAAGCTTGTATTTTGGCTTAACCCAAATTCTATGAATATTTATAGTCGTGATTTCTATGCTGGCACCCTTGCCTAAATCCTATATAATGTAAATTTTCCAGAGCCTGGACAAGAGAAAGTGCCACTTCCTTTGCAGCTTACTCCCTTTCTCCTAAATAACCTTATTAGGTTATTCTTAGAAACTATTTTTAGTTTCTTTCTAAAACTATTTCCCATACTGAAATATGTTCTCAAAAACAACAAGTGCCTACAATATGTCAGGAACTATACTAAGGGCTAAGAATATAAATAAGAAAAGGAAAGAAAATGTATGCCCTCAATAAATTTACATTCTAACAGCAGAAGACAACACACAGAAAGGAAACTAAGAAGGCTGGAAGAGGTGGAGTCAAATTGAGAGAGTGTGACTGGCTTCTGAGCCCTGTTACTATGGAGTCTTTGGGAGATTTTTGCTCCACTCTCCAGTCCTACAGTCAGAGAGATAGAAGCTACTGAGAGTTCTGATGAGGTATGAGTACCAAAACTAATGCAATCTCTCTGATGATGAACTCCTAGTGATGAACTTTTCATGATGGGCCATGATGATGGTGCAGTCAAATCTAGAGAGTGAAGCTGATTGGAAAAAAAGATTGAAGGATGATGGGAATCCTGATTCATGCCCTTGCTTCCCATTCTCTACAGCCTTAAAAAAAATACAAGTAGCCCTAAAGGAGGTAAACATATAGTCATTACCACCCTAGAAAGAATTAGTCCTATCAACTTGGTTTCCAATTGACAGGTAGAGCCAGGGAAAGCAAAAGGCAAGAAGACGGAGGTAGAAGTAACAAAGATAAATACAATTTTTACCTCACAGGACACTGATTAATTTTGGTTAAAAAACATTTATAATTTAATCTTTCTAGAAGGATATTAAAGCTTTTATTTGATTTTTTTCTTTTAAAGACTTAAAAGGAAGTCCAAGTGATGTATAATCTGCATCATAAATCCAAAAACTAGAGATTATCAATGGATGACATTCTATTTAGTATATGGGTGGCATGGAGGAAAAGAAGGTCAGAGAAGTTAAGGATGTCTACCACCAGGAGAAGTGCCTAGCATTTAATATGGTGGCTTTATATCTACTATACTATACCTACTACACTACTGTCTAAGAAAGTTCAGGGACAAATTTTTATCCAAACAAGCCATGTCCTCATTCACCTTATTGCATAAACTACTTATAGTTATTTTGTGGAAATACCTCAAAGGACACAAACCCTTTAGAAGAGATTCTCCCCTCCTTAATTCCCCATCTCTTACCCCAATGCCTGATTATTTTAATACATCAGTCAAAGCTGGCCCATTTCCATCTGTTTGGGTTATTAGTTGAATTACTTAGTAGCATAAAACTTATACTTTGCCTCCCAGGACAAAAATCTAAAGAATTCATGAGATACCAAACACATAAAAATTCATTTCCTGAGTATGTTCTGAAACATCATAGAGCAGAAACTATTATTTCTTTTTCATTGTGTTTAATAATAAAGAATTCAAGCAACCATAGCCTTCATCAGGGCACTTGAACTCAGCCTCAGCACTCAGCCATGGCATGTGAAGATAATTACTCTGGGCACTGGGCCTCTGAACAGAAGAATGACCCTATTTGAAGGTCCATGTACTGGATACCATGCTATAGTGAACTGTTTTACTACCTACACATTGCACACTCAGTGACTTTGAATGGAGTAATCATTCTGGCATTTTGGAAGGAAGCTCAACTGTCATCTCATTTTCACAGGGACACTTGCTTTCTCAGGTGTACATTAATGAGGGCTGACAGTGGTCTTCAGCCACTCTCTGTCATTGCAGTTGACATGGCAGACCAATCTGAGAACTTTGATTCCCATGAAGATCTCCTCATTGTAATGGAGGCTTCAGAAGATCACTGACATGTTGTCAATAACCTTTGTCTACTCTGGAATCAATTTTATTGTAAGAATTATGCATCCATGAAAACAGGAAACAATGATGTTGGGAAGTATTGGGACTTATCTGCTGACTTAAAGGAAGTCAGGCATATCAACATTTTCAGAAATCTTGCACCAGCTATGGACTATGTTGAACCCTTTCAAAGAAATAAGTCAATAGTATTGAGCATGTAAATTAGAATATAGAAGGAACAACCTATGTGGGTCTGTGCTTCCCTGTGTTTCCTTTATCCTCACCAGGGTTAGCCTTAGGCAAAATTGTTCAGGGAATTTCATTTTTTCCCTTCAATTCACTTTCTCCTTTAAAGGAAACCAAAGAGATTCTTCTACCATGCTGTGCCCATTTTATTCAGATCTCCCTGAGACTCTCTTATCATGGAAGAACAAAATCCAATGAATAATTTTATACTAAAATATTAAGGACTTAGTGTGCTGTCACAGCCTTTCTGGTAATATCCATATCTGAATTTAAATGAGACCAAATGGGGAGTAGAATTTTGAAGACAAAGGAATAAAGTGATAATTTTGGAATTTCAGGGACTTGATGGAAAGATCACTGGTGCTAGAATCAAAGGACCTGACTTAATAGAATCTGGGTTCAAATGCCACATCTGATACCTATATGACCAGGTAAGTCCCATATCATGTGACTCAATTTCATAATCTATCAAATGAGACAGTTAGACTATGTGGTTTCTAAGATCTCTTCCAGTTCTAACCTCTGTGAACTCATAATTCTAAGATGCTAAGACAAATCAGTATGACAATTCTTTTAACAACTTTCCAAAACTCAAAGTTGATTAGAAACTTCCATTATCATCCATCAGTTCAAATCTGTTACTTGCCAAATTGATACCATAATAAGTATTATCAGATCTATCTAATGAATAGTAGTTGACTCAGTGTAGGCCTTATCAGGAAGACCTCAGTTTAAACTTTTCAATCAACAATCTAATAGTTATGCAGTATTTATTTAATAGGAGCCCACCATATTCTAGGCTCCGCGCTAGGTTGTGAAGATGTAAATACAGAAGTACAACAATCCCTGCCCACAAGGAACATCCAATCTATTAAACAGCAAAACATGTTTGGAAATAAAATAAATACACAATGTGGGAGTGGGGTGGCACTAATAAACTAGGTGACCATGGACAATTCACTTAAAGTTTTTCCTCAGTTTTCTCTTTGGCAAAATCAGAATAATAACTATATAATTTTCCTTACAGGACTGCTGTATCAAACAGGATAGTTTTTCTAAAGGCTTTTGAAGCACTCAGAGTTCTATATAAATGGTATGTATTTTATACAAAATAGGCACATAAAAAAATTCTTGTTGAGTTAAACTTTATTAAAACAAAATCATTTGACACAATATGTGGCTTAGACAATATGTGGAAAGCGACTCTAATAATACAATACTGGAAATATACTCCATTTACAGCATACTCCTTGTTGAACAAGTTTCCTTAGAGTGTCTATATCCAGAATGAGATTTAGTAGATTGGGTCAGATCCTAGGAAAACAAAGTTGAAGTACAAGTCAAAGGTTAGATGACATGAAATCAGTCTGCTTTATTTCAATTGTATTTTTGGCTTCATACAAAATGAAAGTGATCTATCAAAAAGAATAAATAGTGTAAAACTCACGCTGTTGAAAATAAACACCTGAGAGGGATACAGAACAGAGGTCGATTTGTTTTACTATTAAGAATATCAAATATAAAAAAATTACTTAAGTCAACATAAATTAAACATAATTTTGAAGGAATTTCAAGAGAATAATGATGATTGCTGCCTATGAATTAAGAATATTAAGAATATTAATGGGAGCAGGAAGCAGGGAAGAATCAGTGCAAAAGGCAAGAGGAAAAGAGAATTGAGAGAAAAAAGGAAAATAACAATATAATTATTTGAATTTTCCTAAAACAGATCCTAGGAAGACAAAGAAGGAACCCCTAAAATACAGTGTAAAGAACCTTCATGGGCTCAGATTCGAGAGACTACTTTCAACTACCACTACTAACTCCTAACAACTCCTCTCCCACTTCAGTGCTGTATTAACATGGGACAGCTAGGTGACACAATGGATAGAGTACCAGTACTGGAATCAGAAAGACTTACCTTCTTGAATTCAACTCTTGACTTAGACACTTACTAGCAATGTGACCTTGGACAAGTCATTTAACTATGTTTCAGTTTCTTCATCTGCAAAATGACTCAGAGAAGGAAGTGTCACGCCATTCCGGTGTCTTTGCCCAAATGAGGCAAAGAGTGTGACATGACAGAAAAACAACAAAAATTGGCTCTTTGAATAATAATTGCTGGAATTTTCATAGATCTTTAAGTTGTAGAAAGCATTTAACTTGCAAAATTTTATCTGAGTCTCACAACTGCCCTGCCAGGAGGTACTACAGGTATTATTATTATTTTACAGATAAAAAAACTACAGTAGGCTGAGTTTGACTGACTTTCCTACGGTTACAACGTGAGAATCAGGAGTAGAATTTGAATGCAGAACATCCTGATTTCAAGTCCAACACTCTCTAAATGACAGAACCCCATAAATCTGGCATAAATCAGTCTTTGAGGCCAACTGGAAGCCAGCATGGTTAAATTCTAAGCCAACTTCTGTTTCAAGTTGTAGCTCCCCTTTACCCCCATGCTTCCCTTCACAGGCAGAAGAACTGTTACACCCAGGGTGATCGTACTGTACACAATGTCCTGAATATATACATAAATTAAAGAAGGGAATTAAGAATCAGAAAAGGCACAAACTAAATCAAATGAGAGCAAATGGTACTAAAGGGGGGATCTGTTTAGAAACTGAGCACTTAATTCTCCCTAATCTACTAGCTAATTTTAATGTTTTAATACTCTAGGGGCAGATTCCTCATGGCCAGCATTAAAAGAATTATAATAAAACACAATGAAAGTGCTATCCTTTTGAATTTGGAAGAAAGGGAAGTATAGAAGTAGGATTAATATTGTGCTCAGGAGACTTCTTAATAGGCTAGATAACTCACATCTTAATCTCCACTGAACAATTCTCACTTTTTTCCTTTTCTAGCAAAGAGGGAATTGAAAGAAAAGAATCACCGTATCTTTTTTCCAGGACCAGAGTTTAAAATGATAAGGAAGAGGCAAGACTGGATCCCTAGCTCTTGTTTTGATAACCATCTGCTTTCTTGATTTTAAGACTGCTGTAGGGAAATGGGGGAAAGAGGAAAGGGCCAGAGGTAGTTGGAGAGAAGTAAAGAGTGAGAAAGAATTATTCTTCAGTTTTTCAAGCACCAGGAAACAACTATACCCACAGGGATATGTTATCAAATACATTTGATCACTCTTCATTTCCCCTCTGCTTCTTTTTTGTTCTTTGAGATTATAAGGGAATTCAGCTTATTGGGCTAGTTATACATGAAAACAATAATTATGCATGTGTTCTCTTAGACGGAGCTGTAGGAAGCCAGCAGGAAGAAAAGGCTTCTTAACTATAAAGAAGCGTGCAAATGGGTGGTATGGCGAAGGAGAGATTAAGGGAGTTGTGGGAGCACAAGGTGGCATGAAGGGCATATATGAGTGCAGTTGAACTCATTTCAATTTCACTCAAGCCAATTCATCAAAGATTTACTGAAGTTCTAATGGGTATAGGGCATCCTGCTATTTTGAGGCTAGCTAAAACAATGAAGATCTTTCAACAAAATCCAATAAGCATTTAAGGGTCTAGTATGTGCGAAGCACTGTACTAGATGTTGACAGTAAAGTGACAATCCTTTCCTTAGGGAGCTTACATTTTCCTGTAATGTAAACAAAGTAGATATGAGAGGAGGTGTAATAAATAATTACCCCAGACTCAGTTCTGAAGACTAGTGTCTCAGTCTCTTTATTAGAAAGGCTGAAGTGCATTCCCCTTAAATTGTGCGGAAGCAGACACACCCCATAGTAAAGGGAGAGTGTGTCAATACAAAAACGAGAACAAGCTTTATAGGGTTAATAATCCTCACTCCTCCCTTCTGAATCAGAATTGGTCCTAATTCCTTCAGGTTACTTTTTTCCCCTTACATGTTTCCCATTCACATGTATTCACTTCATCATGGGTCACATGTGGCTGTAATGAGACTTTAATTGTATACAGGAAGTTTCTCATTACATGCATGAGGTTAATTAAGCATGTGTTGTATTAAGAGAACTGCTGACCATTCATGGTTCATGACCCCAAACTGGCTTGCTCCTGGTTTGCCTAGGAACCTCCACCCTCCCAGGTTATGGATTCTGAGCCTGCTCAGTTTACCGCTGATTGGCTAATAACTTTTATCCTATCTAAAAACCTTCTGTTTCGCTCAATATTGCAGATTTTAGCTGTGTGGAAGGCTAACTATTTTATATCTCTCACTGAGGAAGTATACAGCAAGGTCACAATTTAGTCCCATTCCCTTAGTCTCTAAGCTCCTCCTATGTTCTCTGACTGTCTTCCATGCCTGGTACGCTCTCCCTCCTCCATTTTCCTTAGTGACTTCCCTGGCTTCCTTTAAGTCTCAAGTAAAATTCCATCTTTTGCTGGAAGTGTTCCCCAAACACTATTAATTCTACTACATTCTCTCTATTTCCTAGTTATTTCTTAGTTATCCTGAATATAGTTTGCTTTGTATATATTTTCTTACATGGTGTTTCCCCCAGTAGAGTACAAGCTCCTCCATGGCAGGGACTGTCTTTTACCATTTTTTTTTATATCCCCTGCAATTAGCATAATGCCTGGAACATAATAGGTGCATAATAAATGTTATTGTTTGCTTGTTTAGAAGACAGAAAGAGTACTAATAAATGAGGATATCAAAAAAGGCGAGGAGTAACTCATGGACTGAGACTGAAACAAGTTAGGGCTTCTTTAACACAGAGTTAAGGAGAGAGTGTATTCCAGGAATGGGGGATAGCCTGGGCAAAGGCAGAGAGAGGCAAGACATAGAATATTTAACCTCAGGAACCAAAAGTAACTTGGCTTGGCTGGAATGTAGCGTATGTGAAGCAAAATAATATGCAATAAACCTGGAAATATGGACTACAGCCAGGTTTGTGAAAGATTTCAAATGCCAATCTTTAAAAGAATGCTTCTCATTCTAAAGTTGTACTTCATATTTATTCAATGAAATTTTTGTAATCAAAGTACAAACTTAAATGACCACAACATTTTTCTGACTAGTGAGTGTATCTCAAATTGAGGAAGAGACATGTCACTTTCTCTCATTTTCTTGTAATTGAGACTCAAGAATTACAAACTCTGGCAAGAGTGTTCATGTCACAAATCAAAACAGTTTTAGAAAAATAAATATGATCGTTATCCTTCAGCAAAACATTCAGAGAAAGGTATTACTAGTCCCTTCATGGAACAAGTAAATCTTCCTCCAAGTTCTTGATTTCTCAGTTTTTTCACTCCTCCACAAGAACATTGCTGCATATATATTATTTAGTTATCTTACATCTATATACCTATATCCAAAAATTAATGTCTATGTATGTATGTAAATTATACACACTTACATGCATACATACATACACATACATATAGTATTGCCAAATAAGCAAATTGTATATCCCTCACTTTGTAGCCTGTAAGCATGCTGAGGTCAGAGACTGTCTCATTTTTGTATTTTTACTCCTAGCCACATAGTAGGCTTTCGATATAGGCTTTCGATAAATGCTTGCTCACTGACTGATGGTTGAATTCACGTAAATTTAACTGCCAATAGCTCCCTGCCCTGGAACATACTGGGGAAAGGAGTGAATAAAATTGCCATGTACCATTTTATAATGACTGAAATGATAACAAATTAGCCCCCCAAAAGGTCACAATATTGCCTGCTGGTTTGTGTGCTTATTTGCTTTTTTCCTGGCAATGGGGCTTTGAGGAAGAACTTCAGGGGGGCTTCTGTGTATTCCCCATATTCATAGCATGATAAATATAAGGGAGCAGGTGGGATTGCATTCTCATTATGTTGGCTACCTTCTGTCACACTGATGTTGCCCCCTGCCACCTAGTTCATCTGCTTACTGCTGCCCTACATCTGTTTATAATTTATTTCCAAAATATACTACTGTATAGCACTTTTCAAAATGTATATGTCAGGAAAGATTTATTCCACTCAAACTATTCCAAATTGTCCAACATGGAATATTCTTGTGAGTCACTTCAGATTCTCCACCTAAAATAAATATACAAATAAACACAGTTTGGGCTCTTCTGTACATGATCAGTCCAAAAAACATCAACCTAGTCCTCCAGATCTAGCCTTGTAGAGTTCACAAGTGATTCTCAGTCTAGCTCTTACTGGTAAGCAGAACAGATAGTTTTAAGCTAGAAATGCCTTAGGAAAACTTAGCTCTTTTTTAAAAAGACCAGGAAAGAGAAACAGACCGAATGTATGTGCATATATGTATCTGTGTATGACACACACCTATATGTGCATATGTTTGCATATGTATATATATATATAACTATATATTATATATATAACTATATATATT
>CM053773.1:46135594-46180306 GCA_028658325.1 Potorous gilbertii
CAAATCTTTGTACAGACTGTCTCCCCACAGGAATGTCCTCCCTGTCTCTACCTCTTACTGAAAAGTTAAGCTCAAATGCCACCTCCCAAGTAAAGCTTGTCCTAATCCCCCAACCTGTTAGGAACATTTTTTTTTAAACTTCGTATACGTTGTTTACTTATTTAAAAATTTTATTGATATCTTTTATTTTTATATCACCTTAATTTCTAAATGTATCTATATCCTTTCCCAAACAACTACTCGTCTCTTACCTTGAAATAACAAAAAAATTTAAAAAAAAAAAAAAAAAAAAAAAAAAAAAAAAAAAAAAAAAAAAAAAAAAAAAAAAAAAAAAAAAAAAAAAAAAAAAAAAAAAAAAAAAAAAAAAAAAAAAAAACAAATCACAGAGATATTATACTGAGGGAACCAAAGGGGAAAGGTGGATGCTCTGTCTCACCCAGCCATAGGGCTGTAAACACATGAAAGCTTTATCGGATTGTAGATTCTTTCCTGATCTTGGGAGAATGAGTGTTCTTCAATGGTTACTTTCAGACAGTACCTTGTGAGTTAGAGAGTTTCAGAGGTACCACTAGAGTCTCACCATTGACCGGAGTTGGTAACAGTCTATCAGAGCAAGCAGTAGTAGCCTTGGAGGCAATTGAACAGAAACTTTGATATGAACATGCATAGTGACCTTGTGAGTGCTGCAAGGTCTATAGAGATTTTAGGGTGAAAGCTGTAAAGCCTATCCCAGTAGAAGATCAATGCATACCAGGATCTAATCAAGTTACCAAAGCAAGTTATAATATCCTTTGAGGAGGCAGTCCAATGGGATGATTCATCCACCAAAGATGTCATGTTCTGACATGATCTTCATGAAGACTCCTAAAAGAGAGAAAATTGCTTCCAGGTTCAGGAGCCAGGAAATGCCTTTTTGCACATGTGTTTTCTATAAATGTGTTTCATTACGGTTGTACTTTAAATTTGAGTCTGCTTTTGCTGGGGGCCTATGTATGCAAATAAAGAGTGCCTGAGATACTGGAAGGAATTCTTTTTAACAACTGTTTTTATGATACCACCGTAGTATACATTTACTATGTTTCACAATATCCTGAAGTAGAGATATAAGGTAGAAAATTCTAGATATGTTAAACCCCTGCTGCCACCTTGATCATCATCTCTCCTTAATTCCCAAAGGAAATAGCCCAGGGCATGCCCAATAGCCTTTGGAATAATAGAACACTCCCCTTTTTCTAGAAAACCAGTCTTACTTTCTAGCCAGGCTGAGAAAGCAATCACTAGAGAAAGGTAATACATCTCCCTTATCACTATCAATACCAATTGCTAACTAGCTATGAACAATAGGCCTGTAAGCCCAAGAATTCCAAGAGTGGTGGCATCCTCCAGATCTTCAGTCCAGCTTCAACCTCGGTCTCTACAGTCATCATACAGGGAAGCTACCCCTTTGAAGATGCAACTTGGTGGTTGCTTCCATGGGTGTGTTTCCTCTGAAACCACAGATAATTAATATTCTGAAAAGAAAGTTCTTGACATCAAAGTACTTAATGCCATCAAAGTGTTCAATATCAGAAATAAGCACTATTTTATCAGTAAAAATTAAATTTAGAAAATGCATTACCATTCTTGCCATCTTCCGTTTGACTTGTAACGGAAACCTTCTACTCATGTTGTTTCCCCAATCAGATGGTGAGTTCCTTAAGAGCATGCTTTTTCTTTTGCATATAATAAGCACTTAATAATGCTTTTTCATTAATCCAGTCATGCATGCATGCATTCATTCATGAATTCATAAATACCTTATCCAAAAGCTAATTGAAATCTGGCTGACTAGTGTCAATGAGAGAGAAAATGGTGAGAGCTCGTGAGTAATACTACTAGAAAAACTAGCTCCTCAGGGTTATCTACAGAATAAGTAAGGAAGAAATAGACTCTTGAACTATCTGGAGACCTCAACTTGTTAATGCAACTACCCATTTGGTCAGTGGCCACAGAAGAATTGCTTTATCTATATAAATGCTTTCCTAGAAATGCTTATATAGTTATGAATCTTGACCTACCAAACTATGAAGTATTAAATTTGGAGGTGATTCAAAGGTAGGTAGATGATTGGCACAAGTGATATGTGCAATAGTTCCTAAGATGACTTCTACTAAGGAAGAAGTATAAGGCAGTGTCACCCATTTCAAATAGAAACAGATCCCTGTGAGTCATATATTGGCTTAGAAAACCACAAATTAACATAACTTATGTTGTATTTTTATTTATTTCATTAAACCTTTTAATTACATTTTACATCTCAATTGCATTTCAATGAAAGTTTTTACTGCACTCAGGAGTTTTGCAGGCTGCAGTTTGGTTCCTTTATATTAAAGGAATATATTATATATTATTATATATAATATATATTATTTGATGTTATATATGTTATATAATACATATTGTTTATATATGTTATATATTATAAATTATATATTATCCCTTTATATAAGAAAACACAAAATTAGAAAAAGAGAACTAATCTTGTGATAATATCAAGGGATATTGTGGGTAGTCAAAGTGGGTACTCCAGGTACTAAGTCATAAAGGGTTTCCCATAAGTGAAACTGCCATTTTAAGCTTTTAAAGTCCAATACTGCACTTACTTGGGAGAGGGACAGAAAGGGAAAGAGAAAGGAAGGGTGCAGTCTGCACCAAGTTTAAGAGTACCTATATCAATGGAATCACAGACACATTGACATACTGAAATACAAGATTAAAAGTTATACTGATTATTTCATAGAAATTTTATCTTGTCAAACATAAGTAAATCCATCTACATAGCATCTATCAATGGGGTATCTTTTTTATTATTAAATCTTAAAAATCCAGAAAAACATACCCATCATTACCAAAAACACATACCCATCAGGCCTAGAAACTCTAAGTCACAAAATGACAGAAAGATTTCCCTGTATATTGTTTATATATCATTCTAAACCACTAAGGAGAGAGAGGAGCAGAGAATGTGGGAAGTGAGGATGGGGCAGGGAGAGAGAAACTGAGAGCATAAGCATCCTGTTACTCTAACTTTCCTAAAATCTCAGCATCAGAATATTCCTTTCCACACATGCTGCTTGTTGGTAGAACTGAGTGGCTATTCCCTCTCCAAATAGCTAAAATGCGAAGAGGTATCAGATGCTAATTTCAAAATTGCTATATTAAATGTACAAGCAGGAAGACTTCCAGCAACCTGTACTCTTTATATAATTCAAATGTAGCCTCTTCAGCTTTCAGTTCTGGGTTCTCCCTCTGGTAGAAATATCTGATTGCTTCTAATCTGCTTCATTATTTTATAGAAGTTGTCTAACTGAGAGCCCCCTAGAGTGGGATAACACTTCCATTGCTGAACAAAGTACATGAGGTTTGTGACAGTTATCCATCTCTCTATTCAGAGGCCTTTCTCAAAGACCTCTGGAGTTATTATATTACAGAGTTGAGTACTTTAGAAGTTCGGTCATCCATATAAGTGAGAATCTATGTATTTGAGAATACAAATAAGTAAAATTATTTAACAAATTGAGAGACATCATGGCATCATGGATAGAATGCCTAATTTTGACACATTACAGAAACTTAGAATCACAGATTTCAAGAGATGAATGGGTATCTAGTCTAACCAAGGAAGAACAACTTACAATTTTGGCACTTCAGGCAAATTTTTAAGAGTATTGGTTGTAATAAAGTCACTCATCTATATTGATAGATCTATTTTTTTCACCAGGAGTTCAATGAAATCACAGATATTAAAAAATGGAAGTTTTTCACATTTAATATTACTATATAATAAAGCTATGTGTGGTCATCTTTTGTTGCCAAAGAAGACCATATCATCGAGAAATGATGACATGATTTGCACTTGACTTTGTTTTGAGTGAGGGAGGGCTGTGCAGGTCACCAGCCTCACTTCTCCTCCAGAGCCATCTGAATCCAATGACCAGATATTCATCAGGAGGACTGGAGATGAGCCAGGATGAGGCAATTGGGGTTAAGTGACTCGCCCAAGTGGCAGCTAGGTGGTACAGTGGATACAGCACCAGTACAGGAGTCAAGAGAATCTGAGTTCAAATCTCCCCTCAGATACTTGTCACTCACTGGCTGGGGGTTATCATGTCATCATTTCTCTGATGGCATGGTCTTCTTCAGCAATGAAGGATGAACACACGTTATAAAACAAAGTGAGATAATTTTTCTGGAAAGAAAAAGGTCTTAAGGTTGATTTTTTATGCAGTTACAAGAAGGTAACTCAAAGAGAAAGTAGATGAGAATTTGTTTAATGACATCCATTTTAAAGAGAGATAAGATGAGGCATGAGGAATTAACTTGCTAAGCAATTAAATGGCAGATATAATAGTAAATTATATTTATCTTCCAGGAGTCTGGTTGATTAATAGAAGAATTAGAACCTGCTCCTCAGAGACAAGATTGCTTTTCTCATGGAAAAGTCATTTTTATATGGTATATGTTTGCCATTATCACTCTCTACTCTCCAATTATTCAAATATTAGTTCAAAAATTAACATGCCAAGATTGAAAGAAAATAATCCAAACTAAAATAGTAGAAAATAATTCAGAAAGTGTAAAATCTATACTAAACATTAATATAAACACAAAATAACTGTTGTGTAAACCACTCACTAAATATAATGCAAATTTGAATACATAGTTAAAAAACACTCTGCCCAGATTTCTTGGGGGCATAAAAAATACTCTATGTTCCCTTTTTTTTTGAGAGGGCAACTTTGATAGCAGATAGGTCCTTATATTCTCTTACCTTGAAAGAAGCCAACTTTGTTACTTCATCCTACTATTTCTTCTAGTTATTGACCTATTGTACTAAATCTTTTTATTTTAAGCCTTGGTGGCTATATTGAAATCCTCCACTTCTCTATTCATTCACTTTTAGTTCTCTGAAATCTGGCCTCTAATCTCATTATTCTATTGAAACAGTCCTTTCCAAAATTACCAACGTTCTCTTAATTTCCAAATTTAATGGACTTTGCATTTTATATTGGGGTGTGGAGAAGGGTAAGTTATTTGCCCAGGGTCACACAGCTAATAAACATCAAGTGTCTTAGGCTAGATTTGAACTCAAGTCATCCTGAGTCCAGGGCCAGTGTTCTATCCACTGCACCACCTAGCTTCCCTCAATTTAATGGGCTTTTCACCATCTTCATTCTTTGACACTGTTGACCGCCATTTCCCCCCACCCCCAATGCCCCCAATTTCTGTCATGGTTTCATTCTCTTCTCACTTTATACTATTTCACTTAGTTATCTCATTAGTTCCTATGGCTTCAATTATCACTTCGACAAAAATGAAGTTGCATGCTTAAATATCTAGTTGTAGCCTCAAACCCTGAGCTGCAGTCTTAGATCATCAAATTGTTTTTTGGAAATCTGGATCTGGAATGATCCCCACCCAAAAAAAAAACCTTTTAAACTTTCCTGTCACTTTCCCTACTACTGTGCACCACTATCCTCCCAATCACCCAAGTTCTCAACTTCAGTGGTGACCACCTCAGTTCCCCAATCTCATTCATATTCCATATCTACACAATGGGCAAATCTTACTTCTGTCTTCACAACCTTTCTAATACCTTCCACCTTGTCTCCAGTCCCATCTCTGGTCACAACCTTATTTCAGGCCCTCATCACTTTTTGCCCTGCCCATTACAGTAACCTTCTCATTGGTTTCCCTGACTCAACTCATGCTTCACACAGATGCCAAGTTGATTTTTCTTAAAATGAAGGTTTAACCATTTCAGTTTAAGAAGGGACTCAATAAATTCCAATGGCTTTCTGTTACTTTTATAATAAAACATAAAATCCTTTATTTGAAATTCAAAATGCTTCAAAACATGAACCTTTCTAACTTTCCCAGTCTTTTTACATTCTACTAACCAATCTTTCAACCAAACTCTACATCCTCTGTAATCCAGTCATACTGGCTACTTGAAGTAGTTCCTCCATCTCCTTTCTCCACGTATTTGGACAGATTGGCCACCATTCCTGGAATGTTCTCCCTCCTCACATCTGCCTCTTTGATTATGCTTGGATTCTTTGAATATTCACCTCAAATGCTACCTTCTACAAAAGGTCTTTCCTAAGTTTCCCTACCCTTAGCTGCCTTTCTTGTTAAGGGTATCTGATCTCCCCAGTAAGAATGTAACCTCATTGAAGGAAGGAACTGTTTTTTTAACCTCATTGATCAACACTATGAAAGACATAAAATAAGCATGTAATAAATGCTTATCATTGCTATTCTTGTTAGGGAAGAGAATTAAGTCTGTGAAATAAGTCTGCATGATCTTGCCAATCTAAACCATACCCTTCTCAATATAACTGAATATATCGTGTTGGTAATTTTGTGGATTATATCAGAATACTGAAAGCTCTGGAAAATTAAACAGAAATGAAAATTTCTACCAATGCCCAGACTGAAAACTGAGTGGGATGAAACTTCAAGGAATTGGAGCAGGCTTGGGGTACATAATCCAAACATACTCAATGGCTTTGGAATCCAAACTTAGTATACAGTTAATGCCACAAAATTTTGAAATGACATGATTTTTCTAGGATTATCAAATTCCAGGAAGGCTTTGTAGGACCTCTCTAGTATGATAGTGAGTTTGAAGGACATTCCCAGGATGGTAAAGAATCTTTGGACTTGTCTGTTTAGATACTCAGGAGAGCTCAATTTTATTTAGCGTTTCTTGACCTTGAAGGGAGACCTTGAAGAAGGGACTTCTGTTTAAGTATATGGGCACTAAACAAGGGACACAGACAGATAAGAGTAAGATACAAGTGAATAAGCATATGATTAAGAAAACAAGAATATAGAAAACGTCATGAAGCAGGGGTTGCCTGGAGCTCTGATCAGTTTAGACCATACGTTGTGGCAGCTGGGAAAAGTGAAGTCCATTCGTCATCTTCTTTCTTCCCCTTGATTTTCCCAGAATTCAATGCTGAGAAAATGTCTATTCAGGATATTCTTAATCTCTTCTTTCAACAGCCACATCATGGACCAGCTGAGATTGAGTAAAGAAGAAGAAAGAGGAAATCTTAGTTATGAGGCCACTCCGAGTTTTCTATGCTTTGCTTGAATGTCAATCTGCCTTGTTTTGATGTTTGATGCAGTTAACAAATTACAAGTGAGTATCATGATTATTTTTCTAAACCTATAAACTCACAAATCAAGATAAGAGAAGCCAAGTTAGCCCATTAGGGAAATTTTCCTAGTTTTATTCTGGGCAGGGGATAAGCCAATTAAAGAACTTCTATACTTTTGATAATTTACTAAAAAAATTTAGACTATATTCAATAGACTGCTTTGATCTAGGAGAGAGGGAGAGATTTAATCATGCAACAAGTCAGTACAAGAGATGTAGGAGATTGATGTGATTGTGAAGGAATTCTAATAAAGCTTCTCCCAGCCCCAATATTCTAACTTCCCTATAGTCCCCACTGAACAGCAGGCCCGCTTCTCCTACAGAGGCACTTCCCTTCCTTCTGCCCCACCAACTCAATAGTCTAGCTTCTTCATATACGCCTCACTGCTCGGTAGAACAGGTGTATCCATGAACTCATATTTCTCACAGAAACAGCAGGGGTGTCCATGTAACGGGATCCCAAGCACTGCCTCTAGCTAGTCACTGCTCCCAGACCCATTCCTCATGTTTCTCACAGAAACAGGTGTGTCCAGGCACTGAACCACAACCACATCATCTATCTTGACCCGACAGGACCACAATAGCTAGCTAATCAGAAAGCAGTGCCACCAGGATGTAGAGCAGGATGCGTGATCACCAAACCATAGAAGGGGACCACCCTAAGGTGGCATCTGTGAAGTAATAGTAAAGAATCGATCTAGAATTAACTTATGATGTAGAGAGGCTTGTTATAATAACATTATCGTACATACATACCCCCCCAGGTTATTCTATAGGTATTATGAGTAATAGCATGCATAGTTTCACCATGGCTGGAATCCCTCCCCTATTAGCTAATCCCTTAACAAATCCCTTCTGCCTTTTTAATACTATAATTTCTGTAATGTAATTGCAGTTTCACTCTATCAAAATCCACCGTGCTCTCTCTGAGATTATTGGTTCCTCTTGGAACTTCAGCTCGTTTCACAAGAGGTGTCAATCTCCATAAATGACTATACTTGGATTAGAGGTGGTCTGACACTGAATTCTTTGAGATGGTTCCACCACAGCACATCATGAAACAGCAACAGTTTTTGGCATCTCTGGGTGAGCAGAGTTTAAACCACAATAACTATCTATGAATGTACTCTGTTAATAGGTGAAAGTTTCACCATATACATTTCCTTTTCTCTTTTCTTTTCCTTTCTTTCTTTCTTTCTTTCTTTCCTTCCTTCTTTCTTTCTTTATGGGAACTACCTACCTTCCTCCTGCCCAATCAATCCTTGATATCTGAAACAGATTAACAAATTCATATGGGAGTGATAAGAGTGTCATGGTGAGTACAGATATTTGCCAGACAGTTTTGTTCATGATCCAGAGACAAGTTTTTTATATATCCTGTGGCCTTTTATCAATGTAAAATAACTCACTCATGCCTTGCACTCTTTTTACTGCAGTCATAATGTCATCAAATCCAATACCCTCATTGTACAGATAAGGAAATTGAGACCTACAGAAATGAAATAGGTTTTCCAAGGTAAAAATTGCCAAATTCATAATATATACTTATATGCATATACATATGAATGCATGTATATCATGTATATATGTATATATATATGCATATATGTGTATATATCTGTGTGTGCATATATATATATATATATATATACATGTATCTATGTATGATATATACACAATTATGCATAATTTAAATATTACTGCCCTGGTCTTAATGATTTGAGGTGGGATGATTTTGTGGTCAAAGGATTCTAATTGGAACCAAGAATGCTAGTTCAAATTCTGCTTCATATTTTCTATATGACCCTGGGAAAGTCAATGAACCTTTCTAAATTTCAGTTTCTCTGTAAAATGTAAACTTTAAAAAATAGCAATCAATTCATAGAGTTGCTGTGAAGAACAAATAATATAAATATCAAGTGCTTTGCAAACCTTAAAGCACTGTGTAAATGTGAGCTATGATTATTCTCATATAATGGTAGAGAGAAGTCAGTGTATACTTAAGACTTAAGGTATATATATATGTATATATATATACATATATGTATATACATGTATATATACATATATATATACATGTATATATATATATGTATATATATATACATATATATATATATATATAAATATACATATATATATTAACCTGGAAACAGCCCCTCTAACATCACTAAGTAAAATGGATGGTTTTATCATTCCTTTGACATACAGTCCTCAGAGGACATGTTGCTTTTTTAATACTTCTTTTTCACTTCAAGTATTACAATTTTAACATTCTTCCATGGCTGTATGAATTCTTAGAGAAGGTAGTTTTCCCTAGATTCATCACTTCCTTAAATGTCTCCCACCCCAAACTCAGTTTGGGAAGGTGCAATATTGCTACAACTTCAAACTAACTCCCTCCCAATATAAGTGAATGTATCATTCCAACCTTATAGTAAAATGGTACCCTTCAACTCTCACAACTGATTTAGTATGAGAAAACAGTGGTAATTTAATAATATCTTAATAAGATATCTCTAGCCATTTTGAATACTTTCCAGTTATAAAGTAACAGGTTATGTCACTTGTATTCATACATTCATTCATTCAAT
This sequence comes from Potorous gilbertii, assembly GCA_028658325.1. NCBI lineage: Eukaryota > Metazoa > Chordata > Mammalia > Diprotodontia > Potoroidae > Potorous > Potorous gilbertii. The sequence continues at coordinate 46,145,396 of CM053773.1, forward strand.
AAACATTTTACTAGTATTTACTATCTAAAAGTCTTCATTATACACATTTTCCAAAATATCACCGTGGAAATAATTGCAACATGCAGTCAACATCTGTTTCAGAGGAGGAAGAAATAGAGAAATCGTATGAAGACCTTGATAAAAATTCTCCAAATTAAATCAACGTATGCAATGTTCATTAATGAGTTAAGTGCTAAAGAGGTCATGGAGGAAGATGTGTATATGTGTGTATGTGTGTGTGTGTGTGTGTGTGTGTGTGGTCATGTTTATGAAAATACAATTAAGGAATAAAAAAATAAAAAGGAACAAAATATAGTGTACCACATTAAGCCAACAACAATGAAATGGCAAAACCACGGTGCTTTATTGATAAATGAACATCATAAGAATGAAACTCCTTTTTACAAAGTCAGACTGGGTGAGAGATATGAGGAAAAGTGCTTATCTTATTAGACCTAGGTCATTAGCAGAAAGGATGAGGGAGAGTTCCTTGGGCTAACAGTTCACAGTCTTCATAGTATCCATGATTTCCCACTCCCTCACTTCTTCTATACAATTAGCTGGCAAATCTTGCTTTTTTGCCTATTTCCAAAACATTTCTTGCATCCATCCCCTGATCTACACCCACACAGCCACTACTGAGGCCCATTTGCTCAATCACACAACTAGCAAGAGCTAAAATCAGACACTGATTTCACATCTTTTGATTCTAAATTTAATACTCTGAATCACAGAAGCTCAAAATTGGAAAACACTTCAGAGACAATCTAATTCAACCTGCATTTGAACAAGAATCTCTTGATAACATCCTTGAACAATGGTCATGGAACTTTCACTTGTGGATCTCCCAGGAACAGGGAAATTATTCTCACAGAAGGCAATTCATTCCATTTATAGACAAAAATAGTGACCTAGGGGGGATGTGGAGAAATGGTTCCTTATGAATGAGGCTTAGGAGATCCTAGAGGTCCCTAAGATGGGGAGTTTCCTAAATTCATTGCTTCACCGACACTATCCATCCCTGCGTACATAGTATGCATCCCCTCTACCAGTTCTGGTCAAAGAAAATTAAGGGGATATTCTCTCAGGGGCAGGAATATGGCAGAAGGCTGCCCCTAATTCTCAGTCCAGTTCCCAGCCCAAAGCCCAAGTTAAAAGAGCCTCTATCATTCCTTAGTGTTTCAAAAATATGACAGGGTTATATGAGTTCATTTCATGATCATGAAAACCAAAGATTAGAGAAGGGCAGAAAATTATTCCAATTCACTTGGTGAATCTACGATAAATTGAGTAAAAAGAACCTAGTATTCATGACAGCCATTTCAGGGGGCACTAACTTCATAAACATGTGGAACCATGATGATTTGGGATTCAAAGTCCCTGGGTAATTCCTGTTAATAGGTAAAGGTTTTTCAGGATACCCAAGATTTTCCTTGTTATCTGGGAACCACCTACTTTCCTTCTGACTAATCAGCCTTGAATCTCTGACTCAGTCTTTTCTGAACCTGGAAGTGATGGATGTGTGTCATAGTAAGCCCACATCTTTGCCTGATTCTAGATGCTCCAGGGTTCCTTTCACTTGTTCCATTTTGAAAGCAGATGGCCTTTAATCACACTTAAAATAATCTATTCACTCAGGAATTGATGGAACTTAAGGTTCCCTCTCCATAGCCCTGTAAATTCATCTAATCCAACGTACGCAGAGATCCATAGAATGAAGTTGGCCAAGGAAGACACATGTAACTTCTATTACTCACAACTTGCACCTAGATTTTCTGATTTTAAATCCAGCTCTCTAGCTACTTAACCACACTAGTGAAATTATTTTGCTAGTGAACCAACTTGGTTTGTTAGTGAAACTATCTTACACATGAATATGGGCTCAGGTTTGGTTTAAAAAGATTAAATTCCTAGGGCCCAAATAACCTTTTTTCTTTGAATATATGAATAAAGACAACCATTTTTTGGACTTGAGATGCCTACCAGAAGAGTAAGAGCTGTGCCTGTAATCTATTCACATGGCCACCACTCTCATTCGACACTCCTAACTGCTCACTAAACCACTGGATCAACCTCCTAACTAGTATTCCTGCCTCCCGGGAGGAAGTCTCTACTTTCTCCAATCCATCTATGTAACTGTTAAATTGGTGTTCTTAAAAAGATATGATCTGACCATATAACTTCCTCAACTGAGAAGCTTTAATGAATTCCTATTGTCTCTAAGATAAGACCTTTATAATGCAACCCCAATCTATCATTCCAGAATGATTTTACTCTACTTCCATTTCTATACTCCACATTCCAAACTGGTTTATTTTTTGTTCTCTGAACATAATATTCTGTCTCTCCCAACTTTGTGCATTTGGACATATTTTCTTTCTTTCATCACTGATGTGCTCTCCTTACTTCCTCCTGAGAGGAATTCCTCTGAGAATTTCAAGTTTTAAAGTTTAGCTCAACCATTCCCTTCCACGTGAAGCTTTTCCTCATCTTCCCAACAAACATTATTACTTAGTTTCCTCCAAAATTACTTTGCATTTACTATATCTATTTTTATATTTACTTATCTATGTACATTACCATCTTATGTACTATAGATGTGTCAAATGACGTTTTGTTAATGAAGTCAGATGAATAAATCATTCCAGCAAAGGGCAGAATAAAGAACCTCTAATCCCCCAGATGAATAGTTTTCCCAGTTATTTTCTCCCAGTGAAATGTAAATTCCTTGAAGACACATTTTTTTAATCCCCAGTGCCTAGCAGAGTGCTTAGAAAATTGTTATTGTTCATTAATGTATTGTTGGTGGAGTTGTGAAATGATCCAATCATTCTGGAGATCAATTTGGAACTATGCCCAAAAGGTTATAAACATGTGCATACACTTGGAGCCAGAAATGCCACTTCTAGGGCTGTATTTCAAAGAGATTATAAAAATGGTAAGGACCTACATGTACAAAAACATTTCTAGCAGCTCCTTTTGTGGTGACCAAGAACTGGAAATCAAGGGGATGCCCATCAGCTGGAGAATGGCCGAACAAGTTGTGTTATATGAACGTAATGGAATACTATTTTGCTATAAGAAATGATGAGAAGTCAGACTTCAGAAAAATCTGGAAAGACTTATATGAACTGATGCTTAGTGAAATGAGCAGAAATAAGAGAACAGTGTATACAGTAACAATCACATTATACTGTGGCTAACTTTGATAGACTTGGCTCTTCTCAGCAATGCAAGGATCTAGGACAATTCCAAAAGGTTCATGATGGAAAATGTTATTCACATCCAGAGTCTGTGTTATTCACATCTATGGAATCTGAGTGCAGATAGAAGTAGACTATCTGTTCTGTTTTGTTTTCTTTTGTTTTCTTTCTTCTGATTTCTTCCATTCATTCTAATCCTTCTTTACAATGTGACTAATGTGATAAAGAGCCTTTATCAAATTGCATGCCCTCTTGGGGAAGGAGAAGAGAGGGAGGCAGAGAAGATTTAAAACTCAAAAGTGTATAGAAGTGAATGTTGAAAACTAAAATTAAATGAAATAATTGAATGGCAGAAAAAAAGTCGCTGTTGTTCAATCAAACCTATGTCTTTGTGATTTCATGGACCTGAGTGTCCATTCCATGGGATTTTCCTGACAAAGATACTGGAGTGGTTTGCCATTTTCATCTCCAGTGGATTAAGGTAAAACAGCATCAATTTGAGTTTCAAAAAAAATTTATGCTTCTGCTCTCCTATTGCTCTTGTTCAGTCATTTTTCACTCATGAATGACTCTTCTTGGCAAAGAAACTGTAGTAGTTTGCCATTTCCTTCTCCAAGTGATTTTACTGATGAAGAAACTGAGGCAAACAGGGTTGTTATTTGCCCAGTATCACACAGCTAATAAGTGGCTGATGCCAGATCTAAACTCAGGTCTTGACTCTAGGCCCAATGCTCTACCCATAAAGCTGACTCTTGGGCAAATTGCACACTGTTCATAAATGCTCTTTGAACATAGGAGTTGAGTCCACCTTTCCTAAGGAAGTGAGAGAAAAGAAAAATTATATCCTAAAATTTATACCTGAAATTCTTACAGTATGAATACTTGTAGCCACAAAATTTATGGCCCACACATTTCTAGCATCATGAAACTCCCTCCTAATTACAAGGAGTATCACTTTTAACACTTAGCACAATTCCTTAATGAAGGTTTATTGACTGCTATTGATTGTAGCAAATTAGCATGTGGTGTCCACAGCACTCTGGACAGTACAGGAGTAACCAAATTTGTTCTACCCATTTCCCTTTCAATTCTTTTGTTTCTTGGGGTTTTTTTGCTATATACAAGTGAAGAATGGTACACTTTTGTTGTGTGATTGTCATAGTTGGTCATATTTCCGAGGTGAGGGAGTAAGGGATAGTTATATTTTTGTTTTGACCAACTGTCTTTTGTTTGCCAAAAAGAAGTATCCTTACCAAACAACCTACCTAAACTTATTTCTAAGCCCTATCTCCCCCCATAAAAATATGCTCTGTTTCTCCTTTAAAAATCTTAAAAGCAAACCTCATTTTTCTTTGTAGAGGAGACAGTGATCATGTGACAGCACTCTATCACTGACAATTCTATTATATAAAGTGACTGGCACAGATAGAATCACTTCATCTGATAGATGCTGGCACAGTAGAATGATAGCTGCTGCTCATTCATGGGCATTTCATATTCTTATTGGCTTAGATAAGACCTCCTCAGTACTTTACCCAATCAGAGATCCTCTTAACTTTAAAAGAAGCATTAAAAAAACTAAACTGTACCTTTTTAAAGCTACTCATTCTGAGGGACTGACAGTTTCTTCACCACCACTCCCCTTAGCTTGAATGATTATTCATTTTGTTTCACTAACAAGTCCCATTTGATACATCTCTAGAATGTAACATGGTGATTTTCTCTCACATTCCTTTCTCTGGTTGTAGAGAGAGCTTGAGGTAGATTATCCTAGTGCCTAAGCTATTCTTTTGGAAGTGACATTAATTCTTTCAAGGCACAAATCTATTCAGAAAAGGAAAATCTATGTTCCATCAGTCTCGTTGCTATTTTGGGGGTTCTAGCTTCTGGTTACATATGGCAGCTTTTTTCCTTTCCTCCTCAAAATTACATAAAATTACAATTTTCCTCAAATGGGCAGAATTAAACATAATGAATTTTCTGTTTCTGTAATGACTTATCTAAAGATTTCAAAGTATTAGACATTATTACAATTGTAAGTTCATTTGTAACTCAGTAATTGAAGGGTTATACATAAACAGACACAGTTAAGAACACTGTTGAGCAGTTGCTATACATTCTTGCTTAGATTGTTAACTCCTCAATGAGAGCTAGTCTGCTTTCATCATATGAAACCTTTTCAGGAATGAAAAGTGAAAAAAATGAAAAGTGTGTCCATATGCATGCAAAAATGTGCATATATGTCTATGTGCGCATATAGGCATATATGCATGTGGATATAGGTATGGATATATGCACACATGTTCATATCTATACCTGAATGTATACACAAATGCATGTGCATGAAATACAGATGTGTGTGCATACACATACATGTTCATGCATATGTAGCGCAGCATATTGTACTGTATACCTGTATGTTCTACATTGTGTGCCTATATAAGCATATACACACATACGCATATATATACACAAATATGCATTACATATTCACACATATTTGTGTTTTGTAATGCATATTTGTGTGGTAATATCAGTACTTTTTTTTCATTTATCAACAGGGTAGGGTTTAAAAGACAATTTCGTAAAGGCAAAATATTTTTGACTTAGAAAAATATTTTAGTTCTATGAAGAATGGGCCACATAAAACTTGTACATTTGAAATTTGAAAACCTAAATTTGAATCCTGTGGAACTTACTAATTGTATGACCTTGAGCAAGTCACTTAATGTCTCAAGACAAAATATCAATTTCTTCATTAGAAAAATAGAAATTATAAAATTTACACTACTCAATTCAGAGGGTTGATGTGAAATAAGTACTTTGAAGGAATTCAAAATACTTGTGATCACAGAACTAGAGTATTACTCAGAGACAACCTTGAACAAACTCCTCGTTTTTACAGATGGAAACTGAAGTGACTTTACATGAGATCCCATAGGCAATAAGCGTTAGGAAACAAATGTGAAGCCAAGTCTTCTGGCTGCAAAGTATATACTCTTTTCTTTGTGTCATACTGCCCACTTCATGCATTTGTAGTCTTTGTTCCTTCTAGCAATGTAAGTTACACCCTTTCAGACCAGCAACTCTTGTATATGTTCCTCTCCATATATCCCTACATCCTCTCCAGACACCCATCTCGCTCATTGGATTGTTTTTCCAAAAGATGTCTCCTCTCTGAATGGATATCTTTGCAGAGCTTAGGTCATTCATTCATTATCTCTCCCTTTCTCTATATAATTAGACCACCCCAATGGCAATCTTTTATGCCATATTTTCTTTATAATTCTGTGGTAATATGTTACAAGCTACTCAGACCTAGAATGTTCCTCTTCATTACCCTGTAATAGACATACAACTTTATTTTTTTTTTAGATTATTGTGTCCCATGCATTAAGGCCATTAAGCATCATTCAAATAATAATTGGCCTTTGTTTTCAGAAGCACCTTACAGTCACTAAAAGCACTGAAAGCAGTCCAGTCTGGTTTTTTTTTTGTCCAATTTTAGGTCCAGTTCATTGTCTTTTTGTGGTGCTTCTTCAAGATATACATGCTGCTAGAATGTATGGATCTAGCATAGGGAAAGTTAATATCCCTGTTGTTACTAATTTCCTTCAGTGAGAGATATTTCAAGAGGAGAAGAAAAAAATTCCTATGTGGTATAAATTAGTAGATAATGGAAAACAATCTCAATCCAAAAATAGTGAAAAAGTTCAGATCCCAACGTTGTTTCTTTTTGTCTGTGAAATCTCCATGGACCTCCATTGTCTCCTCTGTAAAATGAAAGGGCTGGACTTAATGACTTCCAAGATTACTTCCTGCTCTAAATTGGTGGTCCTAGGTTCCTTTACAGATCTAAATTCTTTCTGCCTGGGGATTTCAGTGCCTAAGACTAAGATTACACCAACAGAATTTTAAAGAATAACAGGCTTTCAGAGCCGGGAGGAAACCTCACAGAGTTGGGGGGGGTTTGTTTTTGTTTTTTCTAAAAGAAAATCCTACACAAAATCCCTAACTAATGGTCATGATACCTTTAAGTAAGAACTCTCAGGACAAGAAACACCTATAACAGAATTACATTGGAGAGAAGTGGAAAATTGCATTTCAATGATAAAAATCCTGCATGGGAAGTCACCATTAGGAGGGATAAGAGAATCTAAAGGAATAAATTGTTAATAAAGGAAAACAATTCCAACGAATAAAAGAGGAAAACAGGAATAATCCAAAGAAACATGAGCACATGCATACAGAACTGACCACCCAGAGAAGACAGCAAGAAAAAAAAAAGATGTTTACAGAAGAAGGAAACTATGGCAGATAGAAGATGATAAATATAAACGATTTGTAGACTTGCATAAAAATAGCATCAGGAGTGCTAAAGCTCAGGATGAACTGATGCAGGGAAGGGAAGCAAAGGAATGAAAAACAATGAAATTATTTGTGTTGTTATCTCATTTTGGTTTTTTTCCCCTATATTGGGGGAAAGAAGAGAATTACAGAAGACTTAGAACTTCAGTTTGGGATTGACAGGATAGTAAAAACTGACAAGAGACAGAAGGTCCAATTCTAAAATTATTTCTCTTTTCTTTCAGAGAAAGGTTCAGAAGGATAAAGGAAAACTGGCTTGACAGGGAGTTGATAACCAACCTAAGTGGACATAGTAAGATAGCACATAGCTGTCCTTGATGAGTTCAAGTCACCTGGCCCAGATGAATGACAGACATCCTTACGTAGTGTGGATAATCAGAGAGGTGTCACAGGACTAGAAAATGATGAATGTCCTAATTTTCAAAAAAAAAACCCAGAAATATCTTCAAATTAAAGACCAACACACATAACTTCAAATCTTTTGAAAATTCTAGGTTAGTTAATTGATGTTAAAGAGATAAGTCATGAATGCATAGAAAAGGAAACACTTGATTATAAAGAGCCAGTATGGCTTCATCATGATTAGGTCATGCTCTGTTGTTGTAACTGCTATTGTTCAGTCCTTTCAGTTATATCCAATTCTTTGGGACCTCATTTGGGGTTTTCTTGGCAAAGATACCGGAATGGTTTCCCATGTTCTCCAGCTCATTTCGTAGGTGAACAAACAAGTTTCATTGTCCAGATAGCTTGTAAATGTCGGAGGCCAGATATGAATTTTGGTTTTCCTGACTCTAGGCCTGTTTTCTATCTCCTGTGCCACTTAGCTACCCATGGTCCTGCCTAATTAATTGAATTTGCCTTTTTTTTACAGAATTACTAAACTTGTTTATGAAAGAATGCTATATATGTAGTTTACATAGATGTTAGCAAGTTAGTGGATAAAGACACAGAGGTACTCACTAGACAATCCCTTAAAATTAGATGAATTCAAAACTATTTGAGTGGCTGGAATTAAAGAGTAGTTCAATGCCTTCTTGGTTGTGGAGGGAACTGTAAATATTTCCCCAGTAATCTGCACTTGGCTTTATAGTAAAGGAGCCAAAAAATTTTTTTATCAGTGACCTATAAAGACATAGATAACAAATTTAAATTTGCTGATGGGCCAGAACATTAGGGTAAAGCTAATGAGATGAAGTTCAATAGGGATCTAATCTTTACTTCTTGCCTACACTGAGACCACAATGGAACTTGTCTCCTTGACTCCAAGACCAGTGCTCTATCTACTGATCATTAGAAGCCAGCCATAAGATATGGAAACTTAAAAAGATAATACAATCTTGGGCAACATAAAGAACCATAATTTACAGAGATACAGTGACAGTTGTTCACTACTCTTTGTTCAAACTATATATGGAATATCATGTTCAGTTCCTGGAAATTCTTTTTAAGGAGGACACTAATGATCTAGAAAGTGTCCAAAAAAGGACAACTGGGATGGTGAAGAAAATTGAATCGAAGTCCCCCACTAGAATATTTCTATCTAATACCAACAATAATATTGGCAATGATGATGGTAGTGATAACAGTAAACTGACATTTCTATAGCACTTCAAGATTTGTCCCAAGTCAGTTCTTCAGTGTGGCGAGGAGATGCTTCAGAGGGCATATGATAGCTTATTCAAGTATTTGAAGGTCAGGCTCAATGACTTATAGAATCCCTTAACAACTCTACATCTGTGATCTTAGGTTTAGATTTTGTTATCTCATCATCCAAGTCATCTTTCTGTTTAGATGGCTTATATCCCCTTCTTTGTTATTCCCCCTTCACCTGACTGATCTTTACTCAAATGGACTATACTGTACTTTTCTTGTTTTTATTCATTAACTTCTCCATTCCCTTTGAAGAAAGTATACCCTTCTATAAACAAATACCAGTAATCAGAATATGTGTAGCTGGCTTCCCTCTCTGGACTCCTTCTTCTTAATTGGCACATTGGCTCTTTGAAGAAACCTGTGCCACTCCTTTCTGGTGATTCTTTCCCCAAGACAATCACTTCAAGAAGGACTCCAACAATTCTTCACCTCATTCATGCTTGGACTCTCTGCCCAGCTGCCTCTTCTTTCTCCTCACTTGCCAAATTGCCCCTTCTATCTTGCACCCACTAAAAAAAAATTTCTTGAGAGTAGGGATTATCTATTTCCTTGTATTTGAATTCTTTAGCACTGTACCTGGCACATACTAAGAACTTAATAAGTGCTCCATCTATCTGTCTCACTCCACTTTGCATCTGCTGCCCTTGTTTTCAACTCCAGGAAATGAAATGCCCCTCCTAAGGTAAGTGCATCACTTCGAATCCCATTGCCATACTGCTAACTCAAACTATGATTGCTATCACCTCTCTCAGTCTTCTCTCCCCTCTGATTGGAGGACTAGAAGTTGGAGCATAAAACTCTTCCCAATGTCTTCCTTTATAGAGGTCAAAACTAGACTGTCAGTTCATTCTGCTTTGTATTGCTGCTGAATGTGATTTCAACTTCACAGAACAAGATGCCTCTGAACTGAGTACCTACTGGTGTCTCCCTACCCTCCGCCTTAGATTTCCTGCCTCCTTTTGTGTGTTCTTACCCATTAGATTGTAAACTCTGAAGACAGGGACTGTCTTTATTTCTTATTATTTGAATGCCCAGTACTTTTCATTAAGAATACTTGAAACACTTGTATTTCGTGAAATATCCATTTTTTTTCTCTATTTTACTATACTCAATTTTCCTGGGTAGACTATTTTTGGTTGTTATCCTAGTTCCTTTGTCTTCTGGAGTATAATATTCTAAGCCCTCTAGTCTTTTATTGTGGCAGATACTAAATTTCCTGTGATCCTGATTTGTGACTCCATGGTATTTGAACTATTTCTTTCTGTTTGCAGCATTTTCTCCTGGACCTGGGAGTTCTGGAATTTAGTTCTGATGTTCTTAAAAGTTTTCATTTTGTGATCTCTTTTGAGAGGTAATTGGTGAATTCTTTCAGTATCTACTTTGGCCTATAGTTCTTTTATATCTAGGCAGTTTTCTTTTATAATTTCTTTAAATATTATGTTTAGACTCTTTTTTTTTTACTTATGGGTTTCATGCAGTCCAATGATCCTTATACTGTCTCTACTTGACCTATTTCCCAGTTGACCTATTTTCTAATGATATATTTCACTTTTTTTTCAATATTTTGACTTTTTTATTATTTCTTGAGGTCACATGGAGTCATTAGTTTCCAGATGACAAATTCTAATTTTTAAGGAGTTATTTTCTTCAGTGATGTTTTTGTGCTTCTTTTGAATTTTGAATTTTCTTTTTGTAATTTCATTGAATTGTTCTAATTTCTTTCCCTAATTTTTTTTTCTACTGCTTTTTTTATTTTTAAAATCTTTTGGTTTTGCCCTTTTATATCTTTCTTTAGCTCTTCAAGCAATTTTTGAGGGGCTTGCACCAATCTACCATTTTATTTGAAGTTTTGCTTGTAAATGTTTTCAAGTCATTGTCTTCTGAGTTTGTTTCTTGAGCTTCCCTATCTACACAAGGATTTTTTTGGCCAGGTTCTTTTTTATTCTTATTGTTTTGTCATTTTTCTCAATCAATTTCTAGATTTTGGACTTCATGTTAAAGTTGGGCTCTGTTCACCTCTTGAGAGGATGTCTGTGTAAAGCAGGCCTGTATACTCTGCATACTGTGGGCTGCTTATGGCACATGAAAGGATTTTGGGTGGCCCACAGAAATGTAGAGGGAAATGTCCTCTACATTTTTCGTGGGCTGCCTGAAATTCTTTGGCATGCACATGGGCCATGAACATACTGCAGGATGCAGGTTGTATAGGCCTAATTTAAAGTGAATTCCTACAGATAATCTGGAAGATTTTAGATTTTTGGTGCTTCTAAGGTGATAAGACTCAGGGAGAGTTCTGGTCACTATCTTCCTGCTCTGTGCTCTTGTCCTCACTATCAGTTCTCTGCTCCCTTGATACTGCAGAGCATAATAGTTTCTTTCTACCTTAGAACCATGGCCTGGAACTCGGTAATGGGTGAAAGAACTATCAAACTGTACATGGTCTTGAATCTAGTGGTAGGACTAGGACCCCTGAAATATTTCTGACCAGATATTTAGCCCCATTAGGTGCTAAGCATTCTTGGTGCCAACAGTGTTGATGCTGCAATCACTGGCTTCCTCTCTGAGTCCCACAACTACTGTTTCAGCTGCCACAGTCTCTAGATTCCACAGGTAGTGAAACTTCCTCCATACTTACTTAGGACCATTCCCCACCATGGTGTCCACAGATCTCTTTCTCTCTCTTCCCAAGCTGTCTTGGTACTGTGACTCCTGTTTTTGCTGTTGCTATTGTCATCAGAAATTGATTTGAAGAGTTGCAATCTTTTTTATGTCATTTCGATAGTTGGGATGGGAGACTTCAAATGAAATGCTCAATTTCGCTACCATTACCACCACCATCTTACCTCTGACTCCCAGAGGTAAGCCACTGGACTTTATTGACCAAAGGAGGGAACATTGCCTTGGGAATGTACACTGTTATACTGAAGTGTTAACAACACCACAGAAGAAGGAAAGTGCAGAGCTTAAACATTATCATTGATGGACTTGATTCTGAATTAGGTGACACACATTATCTATAGTACTATTGTCTGTGCCACCTTCTACCTCGAAGGTGAAAATTCCCTCCCCCGCAAAAAAAGGGCTGAATAAATAATTAAATACTGAATGATTTATACCTTTAAAATGAAAACAAAGAAAATCTTCTGATGTTATTTTAATTCTTAAAACCTGAAATTTATTTTGAGGATTATTGTTATTTTTACCATTAAAATCATCATTTTCTTGGCATTCTCTTAGTAACATTTATCTACAGCCACAGAGTGGGAGGCAAGCTCACCATTTAACATCCATATGGTATCATCTGTGTTCTGGGTGTAACTTGGTTCCTTTCAATGGGAGAAATTCCTTAAAAGCGAAGCAATAGTCATCTTAATGGTGCGTTTATATTCCTCTTTCTCTGGTATTCTACCAAAATTGTCAGGCTTTAACTTTAAATATCACTTTGTCCTTAGTCTGAATATGGACAGCCTCAGCTTAAGTAAAAATATATAATCAAAAGGTTTTTGCAAGAATATCATCCTTCTTCCATGCATGAAAATGTTAGCTATAAATTTTAAAATGTGGTTGTCTTTTTAAGTCAAGTTGAAATTTAAGTCTGTATATCTGTATACATTCAAAAATTATTTTTAATATACTTTTCTCTCTAATATATTATACATAACATACATATACATAAACACACATGCATGTGTATGTATGTGTGTTTGTGTGGTGTGTGTGTGTGTGTGTGTATTGTTTGGCTCTATTGCTTAGTGGATAGAGAGCTTGTCTCAGAACTTTCGGACTATTTGGGTTCAAGTACAGCCTTGGATACATATTGAATATAATTTTTGCCTCATTATCTCTTCCTGGCTTACTTGACTTCCTTCAAGTCTCATTTAAAGTTCTAGTTTTTGCAACAAGTCTTTCTTAAAATTCCTCAACCCTAGTGTCTTCCCTCTGAGACCACCCTCAATCTATTCTGTGTATATTTTTGTACCTAGCCAATAAACCCCAAATTTGTTTCTTCTTTCCCACAACTATAGATTGGACCACAAAAGGTCCCTCTCCAAGCTCCACTTAATGGCTGTATTTTGGGCCCTTCTGGCTTAGAGTGAATGTCAATGGTAACTATTTCTCTTTAGAACAGCAACCCTGAGGGTCTCCCCTCCCAGACTGATTTTTTTTCTTTTTGTCTAATTAAAGGGGTCATCCTTTGGCTCACTTCTTAAAGGTGGCTGATTACTGAATGGGCATTACCTCACTGTAAGTGAGCACTTGCAAATGCCTTAGCCTAAAAGGGCCAGAATCTCCCACAGCATCCTGGGTCATCTCCAGTCATCCTGGTGAATATCTAGTCATTGGATCCAGATGACTCTAGAGGAGGAAGTGAAGCTGGCAACCTTGCACAGCCCTCCCTCACTCAAATCAAAGTCAACTGGAAGTCATGTCATCATTTCCCTGAAGTTATGGTCCTCTTTGAAAACAAAGAACAAAGACAACAACAACCTTTTTTGTACCTTGTCATTTGCATTTTGCCTCTTCCATTGGATTGTGAGCTCCTAAGAACAGGGGATGTTTTTTTTTTGCCTTTCTTTACATCTACAATGCTCAGCTCAGTGCCTAGCACATAGGAGACACTAAGTAAATGCTTGTTGACTAACTTACTGTGTGAAATTTAGATTGAATGAATTAATTTCTCCATGTTATAGGTAGCTCTCTAAGATTATACATTTTAGAGAAGGTGCTAATCAGCATTGGTAAGGGGAGTATACTCATCCCAGGGTTCCTGGTGCTAATGAAATAGCAGATCTAGATCTTATGCTATATGTGACAAATATATCTTTTCCTTTCTCTGTTGTGAAGGCTCAGTGAAAAGACCAATATTATAGAGCATGATAGTCTTTGGGGTAGAACTATAATATTTTGACCTATTCAATCTGGACTAGGCTCTGGATGTATATTTTCATGAAAGGAAAATATAAGTTTCGAGATAAAAGACTCTTAATTTCTTTTTGCATAGAGTTCAAATATGTTCCAAGCAAACCATGAAATTCTAATACAAATTGCTTTCATTTACATGAAAGAATGCAGAGCATTTCAAAATGCAAATTTGTTTTTCAAAAAGATAGAATCATTAATTGTTTTCAGGCTGTAGTTCTCATTTTCAAGACCCACAAACCATAGACTGTCTTCTCTCAGAGCCCCATAATAAGACATAAAGTTGAAGAATTGGCTTTAAACCTCTTGTTACTCCTTTTTCTGCCTTTTCCTATCTATCAGTGACTCCTCTAGATTCGCCAACACTTGTCTTGATGATAGTTACACTTGTCCTTTGTGTTGTACTTTTTTACTTTCAAAATCATTTTAATGTTTCCTTTTTTAATCCTAAATAAGTTTTCTTAAACTAATTCCATTCTTCTCTTGTTACTGTCTTTTGTTTGCTTTACCTAAATGCACATTTCACAAAATACGACACCCATGAGAAAAATTAGTTCCAAAATCAGAATTTCACCAAATCTTAGCTCATCTGCAAAGATTTTTATTCCAGTCATATTTCTTCTTCTTCCTGGAATATCACAGCATAAAAACAGTCTATTCAAAGAGTCAAAAAAAGTCTGATCCTTAGAGGTAGAAGGGGTGGAGTACTGATGTAATGGTGTCATATATTAGCTTGAATTAAACCATTATACTTCCACTCATTATTCAAACATGATTATTTTTAGTGGTTTGGTTTTCTTCCTAACAAATCCACTCAGGCTGCTCTGATTTGCATGTAATGCAGGAGAGGAAGATCAAAGGCCAAATGAAGACTGCATGTCAGATCCCTAAGTTAGATTGCACAGCTTGTCCTAAAGATGCTACTGGGGTCCTTCACATCTAGAATTGGTTTAGAAATCTGTCTTATCAGATCTCTTCTCTGAATTAAAGACCAAAAGAGAATTTAGAATCAGGGCTATCACACCTGTGATATGAATGACATCTTTCTTTTATGCATACTGTGACTAGCAGGGGACCTGCCTCCTGTTCCCAGCCAGTTCCATATACCAGTCTGCCTGTTAGTGCAACTACAACATGTCAGCTACAGTATATCAATGACATTGGGTATAAGAAGAAAGGATATTCAGTGTGCTACCAGAAGGCAGAAAGAAATTACAAACCTGAGCAGAATAGAAGAGGGACTTGTCTATACAAAATTTCCTTTGAAAATGAAGACTCGATTGATTCTGGAATTTCCCAAGGCCAATTTCCAGCTGTGCCAAATAGTAAAGAGAGGGTTTCATATCTTTATTTTTGACTTAAAAAAGAATTCTAACACATTTTCATAGGTATTAATATACAATGGACTTTCTACAAAGCAATCCCTACATACCTATGTTGACAAATAACAACTGAGAACTGCTTACAATATTAGGTGCCTTAAAGGACTCAGAGGCATAGGATTTGGACCTTGTACTCAAGGAGCTTCTAAGAGTTGTTGGATAAACTCAACACATAAAAAGAAAACCAGCAGCATATGAACTCAACTAAGAAGGGTCCATTCGAAATCCTGTGTCAGTTCAAAGGAGAAGGAATTAAATTTATAGAGCAGTCCTTGGGAAATTGAGCTGCCCTTTAAAGGGGAGAGAAAAATTTTAAGGGATGGGAGAAAGTCAAGGGCATTGAGGTGGGACATCAACTAATATTGTTTAATAGTTAGTGGGTTAAGATTCTGGCAACTTGATGAATTGGAGTAGAAAGTTAACTTGAGGGAGTATAAGTCAGAGTCCCATGTCACTACAACCAAATTATGGATCAATTAATTAATCAGCAAACATTCATTAAGCAGTTACTATGTGCCAGGTACTTTGCTAAGCCTTGGGGATATAAAAGAGGCAAAAGAGTGTCCTTACTCTAAAGGAACTTAGAATCTAATAGGGGAAATGTACACTTTATGGAGCACCTTAAATGTCCCACTTAGGAATTTTTATTTTATTCTAAAGGAAAGAAGGAATCAAGGAAGGTATTTGAGCTAGAATTGGAATGAGGAAAGAATGTTTTGGAAACATTAATCTAGTGGTGAGGCTATAGCTAAGATTAGTTGAGTTAGAACGGGCTAGTGCTCCGGTGAGGAGATATACATTCTCAATCATTTGGACAGGTCCCAATCAGGTTCTTGATTACCAAAAAAGGTCAGTCAGTGGGTATGCGATAAGGTTAATCAGGAATTATTAACCAAGTAGAAGATCAAGTGAAAACTTGCAATGGCCCGTTTTGGGAGCTAAGATCAAAGGGCAAGTTTAATACATCAGAATATAACAGAGGGAGAAAGATGAATATTGCAGGGAACCATAGGATCAGAGGAAAAGACAGAACTGAAGAACAAGCTGTGATGTTGGAGAAGTCATTTTTTAAAAAGTCTTTCCAAGTAATGTGATATAAGTGGACTGTGAAGGTTTGGGGAAGGAAAAGTAAAGTTCTGATGAACCAAAGATTCAGAGGAAGTCCTATTAAGTTGTCAAGATTGTATAAATCCTTGTGAGAAGGAAGAGATTTTTCTTGGAAATATTGAGAGTTATATTTGAATTCTTTCTATTAGTCCTTTAGGAAAGGAAATTTGTTTCTTAAATTCATCCTATGTCTATTGCAATTTATGAATCTTCTCCATCGTTCATTTCTGTAAATGAAAACATTTTCTATTTTTAATATCTTCTTAATGACAGAGAGTTTGCAGTATAGCTATACTTGGGATGCAAAAATTCTCTGAATGGGAACATTAACCAAAAATTTTTATGAAAAATTTCCCCAAAGATTATATCTAGATTCTTATTTCAAGAGGAAAGTCAGTGAGGCATTCCAATGCAACTATAAGCATAGATCCTTTAAATACTGTAAGATATGTTACTTTCCTCATTTGTATTTGCCTCCTTGAATACAATGAGGCATTGTCGTATTTTCAATCCCTGAATGGGTCCTATAATGTATGTAGTTTTTTTACTGACCTAGGACAGGTTCAGAATCCACAGTTATTCTTTCATTAGTAAATTAGGTGATAAAATCCTAACCAGAGAACTGCCCTTCATGTTGGTATAAAGGAGACCTCTTCTTTTCCAAGACCAAACTGAAGCAAACACTTTTTTAAAAAGTAGAGGTCACCTGGGTCCATGTTCAAAGATATAGCTCATAGATAGCACCCCAGAGCTTGCAGTCTTAAAATGGTGGTATTTTATATATAAATAGTCCTACTCTACATCCTGTACTACTTATGAGAATATAGGACACACATATCAAATTTACAAATTGAGCAAACCTGTGATAACACTTCTTTGATGAAAGTTGGGCTCCAAAAAGACCTCAAAAGATTAAAACACAAGAATGGGTCCAATAAGATGACAGTAAGGGAAAATGTGAATTATTATGCTGGAAGCCCCCCTCCCCCCAAAAAGCTCTCCAAGTATGAGCTGGAAAGGGTTCTAGGTGTCAACTGCTCTTTAAATTATCTAGGAGTTCTGGTGGGCTGCAAGCTAAGTGTGAATTAGAAATGTTTCAATGACACAATTAGAAAAGTGAACATAATTGTATGTTTTACTAAGAAAATCCTAGCTTGACAAGCAAGTCAAGGGATAATCTTACTATACTTCAATGGTCGGAACATTTCTGAAATTCTGTGTTAAGTTCTAAACACCACATTTCAGTAAAACTATTGATTATATGAAAAGCACTTACTGAAGGGTGAAAAGTATAGTGTAGGGACTCATGATCATGCCACATGAGGATCAGTTGACAAGATAAGGGATATTCAGTCAGGGGAAAACAAGAATTAAGAGGTAAATAGTATCTATCTTTAAATATTTTAAAGATATACAAAATAAGTTCTAGCCCTTTGTGTGAAAGTTTTGTTGTGGTTGCTGTTGTCATTGATGTTGTTTTTTCTACTTAGCCAAGGGAGACAACAGACAAACAGGGGCTGGATGTTACAAGGGCAAATTTAGGTACTGTGTAAGGACAGCAGAAAGAACGCTGGCTTTGGAGTAAGAGGATCTAGTTTCAAATCTATGGTGCCTACCTAGTGTAATTTTGGAAAAATCACTTAGCCTCCCTGGGCCTCAGTTTCTTCATTTGAAAAATGAGATGGTTGAACTAAATGGCCTCTGAAACTCTTTTCTAATTCTATGATCTTGTAATCCTAAAAACTCTCTAAAATTAGTAGCTTTCTGAAAGTGAAGCAAGATACCTTATAAGGATGTCTCCTCTTAATGGAGAACATTAAGTAAAACTATGACAACTCACAGGAGCAATTGTTCTGTACATTTAAGTGTGGGTTGAACTGGATGGCCTTATATCCTTTTAGCTCTGAATTTCTCTGATTCCATAGGAGGATGTGATTTTTTTTTTTACTTAGTCTGATACTGCTCACTGTTGACATAGGTGGTAGTACAAAGAACCCTGGGTGGGTCTGGGTTTCCTTTGAATCATATCCCTGGTGACTTGCGTTGAAGTGACCTTCAAAAATATCTCAGTATGTAGTTCTTTCATGGTCCCTTATTTCCCTGGATATAGAATTTCTAACAGGGAAGGGAGTGACTAGAGATGGCTTTGAATTGGAAAGTGTGATCATTAAGACAATCAGAAACCTTTTTCCAAAATATAATCTGAATACCTACCTAGACCACTGGGAGAACATTGATCTATCTGAAGTTTATGGTAACATGAAGAGTATTTTCCCAACACACATAAACTGGTGTCCAAGAGCTTTGAAATTATAGGTGGTGAAACTTTTATAATAATAAATGTACCTAAATAATTAATGTACCTAAACTAGATAAAAGATCAGATTTTATTTATCAAGCCAAAATTATTACCCTAAGCTTAAATGGATGTGGTTTAATATTAGCTTTTGAGGAGGGGAGTGGTATGCAGGTTGGAGATTGGTGCACGAAATAACTAGCATTTATATCACTCTTAAAAGTTTGCCAAGTGCTTTACAGAATATTATCTAATTTTATCCTCACAATAATTCTAGGAGACTGGTGCTCTTACTGTTTTCATTTTATAAATGAGGAAACAGGCAAACAGAATTTAAGCGACTTGCCCAGGGCCAAACAACTTTTGAGTATCTGAGGTAAGATTTAAACTCATCTTCCTGACTCTAGTGGAAGTGATCTATCCACTGCACCACCTAGGTCCCTATGTACTACAGATCCATACCATAGAACCATATGCTGCACATTTTCTTATAATCTCAAAGTTGGAGCCTGTCCAGCAGGAAGAATCAAAATGATGGCTTGGTATTCCAGTCTATTAAAATAAGCATATAGAATCATAATTCTGGATTAGAAGGGACTTCATAAACTGTCTAATCTTAGCCTTTCATTTTACACTTTGGAAAACCGAGGTTCAGAAGAAGCTACACACCTCAGACCGAGTGTCATCGTGTGTGTCAGAAGAAGGATTTGAACTGAGGTCTTCTGACTCCAGAGTCGGTTTTCTTTCCCATTGTACACAGGCAAATCACCCTGTCTGCTGAAAGGTATGAATTTCAAAATAAAACATTCACTATTCCACTAAGGT
Organism: Potorous gilbertii; assembly: GCA_028658325.1. Lineage (NCBI taxonomy): Eukaryota > Metazoa > Chordata > Mammalia > Diprotodontia > Potoroidae > Potorous > Potorous gilbertii. The sequence continues at coordinate 46,165,150 of CM053773.1, forward strand.
TTTCAGCAGACTCCTAAAAAAGAAGTGTCTTAATGAGAAACAGGGTCATTGCATCAGCTATAGAAAGTGAGGTGAGACCTGTGGGCAGCAGTGTCACCAATGGAGGACATTCCATTCCATGCTGATCTTGATAATGATGCCACTGTGTACTACAGAAGTCTTTTTTACCTACTGCTTGAGGATTAATTTACTGTCAAAAAGAATGACAAGGACTCATCCACCAAATCATGATTTTTTAACTCATGATATATCTTATTAGGTAATGTCTTTAATTGCCGTCATCTGGAGCAGCAACAACCATTCCATCAGCTAACTATTGCCATTGATTTTTTTCAATAGGAAAATGTCTATTGCCCCAAAGCAAGGCATCCACAACAATTTTTCCTAAGAAGGCAAGACAGGAAAGAGGTGACATCTGGAAGCTAGACTGTGGTGCAGTCTAGAACGGTAAGAAGTTATTTTTTAAAAACAAAAAGCAAAATAAAAAACTCAAGCCATAACAATGCGTCACTAGAAAAATGAACAGGAGAAACACAGACAAAAGAAAACTGAGTTTATTTTTGTTGAAGTGTTTTGGGAGCAGAAAGAGGTCATGTCTAAATCTTGACATGTTGTAAGGGAGGAAGGGAAATATGAGAAAAGATAAATACAAGGATAATGAGTTGGGAAATTCAGAAAGAGTAAAAATATTCTATAGAAAAAATATTTATATATTCCTATGGCTCATGGTTCAGGATACTCATATTGTGCCTTTTAAAACCTGAAGAAAAAAAGTCCTGCACTAAAAATCTAATTACCAGTGCTAGACAAGTAAATCTCAATCTAGACAGAGGATGCCCTAGGGATAGTGGAGAATTATGAATATTAGAAACTTTAATTTTTTTTTAACCTTTGCTAGCTTCCTAAAAAAGATAGAGTCCAGGGAAACATTGAGACTAAGCTCCAGGCATCATTGTAAGAAAAGACCTGATGACCTTTTGAGGATACCAGATGCCAGTTTTAAGAGCCTTTAAGCAAAGGCTAGATGACCACTTGTCAGGTACATTGGTAGAAGGATCTTAAATACAAATTGAGTTAGAGAGCCCCTGACATCTCTTCCAACTTTGAAATCTTGTGATTCTGCTCAAATAAATTCAGCAACCTATTGTTATAGAATAAAAACAAAGCAAAAGCCCTCCTTACCCTGAAATTTAAGACCTTTCACAATCAACCTCCAACCTATCTTTTCAGTCTTATTTTACATTAATCTTCCTACTCTCTAGGTAAGCAAGTCATTTCTAAATCTGGGAGATATAGTGTGACAAAGCAAGAGATATGAGATCAGTGATAAATAAAAGAATAAAAAGTTGTGAAAAAGATATCAAAGAGTAGAAATATTATTTTTACAGAATAGTTTCAGTATCACAGCCCTAAACCCAAAGTATACTCTCCAGTCTCTTTATGCTTCAGGCAAACTGGGTTGCTGAATGTGCCCCAGATGGAATATTCCACTTCTTGGCTCCATACATTTGCAGAAGCTAGTTCATGTGCTAAAATATTCTGTCCTCATCTACCTTTCTTCAGTCCTTGTCTTTCTTCAATATTCACTTCAAGTGCCACTTCCTCTGTGAAGATTCCCCTGATGCCTTCAATTCTTAACGTTCCCTTGCTCATTAAATTAGCTTGTATTTATCTGGGTATGTGCTGTATCCCTCCCCCTCCATTCCCAGTCCTCCCTTAACAGATCATATATCTCTTGAGGGCAAGAACTGTTTCAGTTTGGTTGTGGTGTCCTCAGTCATTTGTACGAAGAAACATACACATATGCTTAAATTCAAAATAAATTCCCAAACGTAATCCAGCTTGATATTTTCCTTGGATATATCCAAGATAGATGCATCAGCAGACTTCAGTGTGTGTTAGGGTCGGAGTAAAGATGAAAAAGGGGTAGTAATGACAAAAAAAGACAGGCAGAGAATTTCATTTCACTTGAGAGAAGTGAAATACAGCTGCAACCCCTCCTGAAATTGTGGGTCATAGGTAGGCAATCACCAGGAGAATGGAACCTCAAGGCAGAGACTTCTCCAAGTGGAAAGAAGAACCTATCCATTTTAGTGACAAGGTACTACAGTGTTCTTGGCTTCACTGAATCATTTTGCCATACTCAATCTGTACAATGTAAGGGTTCCCTACTTATTTTAACTCTGGGCAGAAAAGCCTCCATTTTTGGTGTTGATTAGGCTTTGCTTAGGCTTTATGTTAAAATTCAATGGATCATTAAAAGAATTATTTCAACGTATATTTTTGACAGGAAACCTGACATGATCTTAAGTATATATGATATTTCCATATATATAATGATATTTCCATATATATATATATATATATATATATATATATATATGATATTTCCAATTAGTTTCATGGGACTGTGCTATAGGTAATCATCTGTAAAAATCTGCATATCCCTTTCTCACATTTTCATCAACAATATTTTCAGTGAATGTAGAGACCAGGGTTCTTATTTGATAGTTATATTTTAAAATAATTTTTTAAATCATTTTACTTTATTAATTTCAAAACATTATTCTGATATGGGACCCATAAGCTTCACCAAGTAGTCAAAAGGTTTCATGATATAAAAATGGTTAAGAAGCCATGGTATAGGACATATTTATCATGATTTTACAGAGATGAAAAGGCATAGGAAATGGTAGTAGTCAGTCACCTTTCTTTGGTAATAGTGCACTATACTATTCCCATTTTTCTAAAATATTCCCTCCATGTCATATCTTAAAAACCATTTTCAGAATGTCTTTAAATCTTTTTTAGTTTCAGTATAAATTTCTTCAGTTGTTTTGAACTTCTGTTTTGGAACTGGCTGTTCTTGAACAGTTCTGGACATCTTTTTTTTTTTCTGGCATGATTTTCCTAAGTGATGTTGAGACTTCCTTATGTGGTACATCAGAAAAGAAATGGTAGAGTTCAAATGAAATCATTCTGATGCTGCAGTTTATGAAAACAGAGTGTCACAGGCAGGTCTGTTTAATTTGTTATCTGTTTGCTGTCCTACATTTCACCACCTAGAAAATACTCTTGGGATAATCTAGCTAAGCTGCTTTTAGAGGCTTATTGCCTTTTTCATATTCTTCTGCCATTTTCCTTTATAATAATCTAGTATGCGAAACCATTGTTGTTCATGGCTCCTATGACTCTCTACTTGTTCAAGAGATCAAGTGTTTACTTTTTAAAAAAAGAAAAAATAAGATCTGAGCCCTTTTGGGCTCATCATGGTGGCAGCTATTTTGTATAGGTAGATTTCTCTAAGAATCATGATGAGTTCAGAATATTTGCCTTTGATATTTCCAGAATTTTTACCATCAAAAATTCACTTAAATAAGTCAGGTTGAATCCATTTTAAACTCACATACAATACCTTCTTTCTTTTATAGTTCATTTTGTTTTTGATCTTTACCATGAAAGTCAGTGATCTAACTGCATAGAGAAATGATTCTGAAATGACCCCCACTCCCCCAAAAAATCAGTTTTTGGTTAATTTTCTGTCCTAATTCATGTTAATTGATTTTCTGTCATATTCATTTCTTATTATCGTTAATACATTCTCTTTTTCATTGAATAAAGGACTTAAAATATGAAGGCACGACACTTTTGAGCATTGTACAAGTCTTTTTTAGTCTCTCATTTCTTGATTTGAGCCATATGTCCAATTTTGTCTACCTTTGTATTGACATCAAATACAAACATAAATTTTGAACTAGCTCATCATAAGATCAGTGAGTTACAATTAGAATGGATTTTACAGGTCATCCAATTCAATACTTTAATTTTTTTATGAGGCAAGTGAGGCCCAGAGAGGAAAATGACTCAAATGAGATCAGAGACAAAGTGTCAGAGCTGTAATTTGATACCAACTCCTCCTAGTCTACCTCCAACATGATTTCCCCATATGGTGCTGTTTAAAACTTGTCATTATAGATAACATTTATTTTCTTGGTCTAGAGATGAAATCAAATTTATCATAATCTATAAAAGATAATCACATAATTAAAATTATATTAATCTTAATATTCGTTTGTGTTTATAAAGAACACTAAAAATGACCCAGAGTCCCACAACATGATGTTTCTTATCATCTTTCAGGGAATTTTAAATCCTTTATTCAATGAAAAATTTCTCCCAATCCTATGAGCTGATTTCTCATTTAGTTGCTTTGTCTTGAAATTATCTGGTTTCACTTAGAATGAGAATGCTTACATAGATATGATTTATTTCCTCTAGAAATATATCTTTTCATTGGTAGCTGATCAGTTATCATTGTTTTAGATCATCAACAATTAAATTGCTTTTTTAGATGATCTAAATATGTTATGAGTCATAGGATCATCTGTCTTCATTTCTACCAATCTGTGTTTATCAATGCAGAAGCATCTGCTCTGTTCTGTGGTTTATCCTTCCTTTTTGAAAAGGACCAGTGACATCATAACAGACTGTGAACCATTTTGTATAGTTACCTCTTTAGTGTATTACTAAATCAAATAAAAGCAGCTACTACAATAATAAATACCTAGTGTTCAAACCTTTGTTGACGTGCCTCACTTCACTCATTCATAAGACAAGAACAACAATAAAATATGGTTATATTGCTATAAGATTTCCAAAATGTTTTAAATATCTCATTTGATCCTCATAACAATCCTATAAGTCAGTTTTAATTATGTGTGTTTGAACATACTACAAGCATAAATTTCCTCGTTGTAACTCTCTCTCCCAGTTCTACTTCTACCTCCTATAACCATGCATAATAAGATTAATTAGTGTCTCATCTATGTGATAGCCCTTAGAATACTTGGAAATGACTGCTGTTTCTCTTCTAGGCCAACATTTTTCCAACATAAATATTCCCAGTTCATCCAAGAAATCTAAATGTGGCTTCATCCTACGTCCCCTCATTATTCTCTTTACCCTGCTCTGAACATATATCTCTTGCTCAATATTCCATCTACAGCATGACTAGCCTAGAGGTAGATGAGGCAATGAGGAAGAGAGGATAGAGTTAGGGATCAGGAGACAGGATGGCTTAAATTTTAACTCAACATCTGATGTTAAATAAGTGTATAAATATAGGGAAGTTGCTTAACCACTCCAAATCTCAGTTTTCTTATCTGTAAAATATATACAATATTACTCCTCCCAAAACTATTGTGTAGTACAAATGAGATAATATAAATAAATTGCTCTTTAAATAATTGCTATTATTATTTCCTTTTAAAAACATGTATTTATCATTAAAATTTACTTTTTGAGAATTTCTTATTTCTATGGAGCTTACAGAATATGAAGCCATAAAGTCTTATTTATCCTTTCTCCATACCCTCTGAAATCCTGTATCACAGAATCTATAAGACAGTTTGTCTTATGAATTCTAAGATAAAGTAATCATTTGCTTCAATTTTCCTATTGTATTTTCACCTCTTTTTTAAAACAGAATCAAATCCAGAATGGTAGTTGTCCTTAATTCTTCTTATGTCTTTTTGGAGTATGGTAATTATAAAGAGAACTTCTGAGCCAGAGGGAGTGGGGAGAGAGAAAGGGAATCCTTCTACAGATATGTAACTAAGTTAAAGTCCTCCATCACTAATATATAATGCCTCTGTGACATAATCGTGATGTATTTCTAGAATGTCCCATCTACATTCTCCTAGTTAGGTGATCTGTAATATCCTTGTACGAAATAATGTTTCTACTCCTCCCTCTGCTAATTTTCACTCAACTGATCTCCATCATGCTTACCATCCACTATGCATAGGAATTCTTCTCCTGGGTCTATCTGCAAATATTAGGAATTCTTCTCATGAGTCTATCCTCTAAAATTAATTGCTACACTTCTCCCCATCCCATACATATACAGACAATCTATTCTTAATCTATTCTCTTCTTTTTGAATTGTGTGTATCCTTCTAAAGCCATATTCCACTGAGTTCTTTTTCATCATTTCAGTGATAAATTATGAAGCTGAATTTGCCACCTTGTTGCAATCTCTATTTTACCTTGTATATCATTTGAACTTCATGCATTTGTACAGACTCATATTTTATTATACATTTCATTCTTGAATTTTGTTTCTAGTTAATTAATAGTCTTCAACTTTTGTTCTTTTTCTCATGTCAGAACTACTATGCTCTATTTTATCTGGAAGATAACTATAAAGAGTTTTCTCACTTCCTCTTTCTTTTGAGTTTAAAACTCGCTTGATTAATTAAAAAGAATCTAAAATTAATAAGAATCTAAAACTTATTATACACATATACACACATTTATATGTCTGTGTATTATAGCCTAATTAAAGTATAGCTCATGCCTTTACAAGACTACATTATCTTTACATTTTAAACTGTGACCCTAAAATCCAAATTCTAATCTCAGGTATCATTTTCATAACCAGCCGCACACTTTTCAAATGTATCTTTCTCTTCTGAAATCCCTATCTTCAATCAATATCTGTAATGAAAACACAACCTGTGCCCTTTAAAATCTTCATTTTTGACAGAACCAAGATGGCGAAGTATAAGGACAGACCTGCTCTATCTTTCCCCCTATAGCCCTTAAAATACCTGTAAAAAATGACTCTAAAAAATTCTAGAGCAGCAGAAGCCACAAAATGACAGAATGAAACAGATTTCCAGGCCAAGACAGCCTAGAAAGTCAACAGGAAAGGTCCATTGCACTGGGCTCCTTATGGAGCTCAGTCCAATGTGTGTCATGCTGCATGGACAAGACTGGAGAAGGTTTCATGGCACTTAATCATGGGCAGCAGCAGCAGTTTCCATATTTCTCAGTCCACAAACACCAAAGACAGCTTTAAAGGTCAGTAAGAAAGTTTTTTTACCTGCATGAGAAGGAATCTTGGTCAGGCCCCAGCCCTGGCCCTGTAGGTGGCAGCCACTTTTTGATCCCTTGGTCCAAACATCCTGGGGGAATCAAGTAGCTGATAGGGTCTTAGTACTGAGTGATAGTCCTGAGGTGAGGACAAGTGCTGGTGTGGTAGAGTTTGTGACAGTGTTGGAGAGGGAATCTTACTCAAAGTTCCAGGGCAGAAAAGAGAGTTTTTGCTTATTTATAAACCATAGCACAGACCAGGAGAGGAGTAAACTCCTCTCCCTTGATTGTGCCACCTTGGAGGAACAGAGAACTTACAGATCCCTAAAGATATCTCATAGAACAGCTGCACAAAACCTCTGAAGCCTAGGGTAGCATACCCTGCACTTGACAAAGGACTCAAAGTCAAGTAACTGGTGGGGAAAATGCCCCAAAAGGGGGAAATAATAAGACTATATAAAGTGACTTTCTTGATAAAAAGTTATTTTTTTACATCCTTTTAGATGATGAAGAGCAGAGTGTACAATCAGAGGAAGACAGCAAGTTCTATATCCAAAGCCTCCAAAAAAACTATGCAATAGTCTCAGAACATGGAAGAGCTCAAAAAGGATTTTGAAAATCAAGTAAGAGAGGTGAAGGAAAAATTGGCAAGAAAAATGAGAGCGATGCAAGAAAATCATGAAAAGTGGACAACAGCCTGCTAAAGGAGACCCCAAAAATGCTGAAGAAAATAACACTTTTAAAAATAGATTAACCCAAATGGCAAAAGACATCCAAAAAGCCAATGAGGAGAAGAATGCTTTAAAAAGCAGAATTAGCCAAATGGAAAAGGAAGTTCCAAAGCTTACTGAAGAAAATGGTTCCTTAAAAATTAAAATGGAGCAGATGGAAGCTAATGACTTTATGTGAAACCAAGAAATTATAAAACAAAACCAAAAGAATGAAAAAATAGAAGACAATGTGAAATATCTCATTGGAAAAACAAGTAACCTGGAAAATAGATCCAGAAGAGATATTTTTAAAATTATTGATCTGAAAACCATGATCAAAAAAAGAGCCTAGATGTCATCTTTCATTAAATTATCAAGGAAAACTGCCCTGATAATGTAGAACCAGAATAAAATAGAAATGGAAAGAATTCACCAATCATTTCCTGAAAGAGATCCCAAAAGGAAAACTCGTGGCAATATTGTAGTCAATTTCCAGAATTCCCAGGTCAAGGAGAAAACAATTCAAGTATTGTGGAAATACAATCAAAATAATACATAATTTAGCAGATTATACACTAAGAAATTGAAGAGTTTGGAATACAATATTCCAGAGGTCAAAGGAGATAGGATTAAAACCAAGAATCACCTACCCAGAAAAACTGAATATAATACTTCAGGGAAGAAATGAAATTTCACTGAAATAGAGAACTTCCAAGAATTTTTGTTGAAAAGACCAGAGCTGAATAAAAAGCTTGACCTTCATATACAGGAATCAAGAGAAGCATGAAAAGGTAAACAGGAAAGAGAAAACATAAGGAACTTATTAAAGTTAAACTGTTTACATTCCTATGTGGAAAGATATTTGTAACTCATGAGAACTTTCTCATATTAGGATAGTTGTATGGTGTGTGTGTGTGGGTGTGTGTGTGTGTGTATGTGTGTGTGTGTGTATGTGTGTGTGTGTGTATAAATGTAGGTGTAGGTGTATATTATATATGTGTATGTATGTATACGTACATGGTGTATGTGTGCATGGCCCAGGTTGAGTTTTTCAAATTTGATGGCATATTGAGTGAAACCCTTTAACGGTATCATTTTTTAGAATTTTAAATAGTTTAACTGGAATTCCATCATCTCCACTAACCTTATTGTTAGCAATGCTTCCTAAGGCCCATTTGACTTTTCTCTCCAATCTATATGGCTCTAGTTCAATAATCACACAGTCTTAGTTATCAGTGATGATAAGATCTTTCTTACATAATTTTCCATATAGTGTTGCCACCTCTTATTAATGTCTTCTTCTTATGTTAACTCCCTACCATTTTTATCTTTTATCATGCCTTTTTATGCATTAAACATTCATTTGATATCTCTAATTGTCTTGACGAGATCTCTCCTCTTTCCCCATTCTATTGTTTGCTTCTATTTCTTTGCTCATTAAAGAAAACCTTATCTTCTTGCTATTATTTGGAATTCTGAATATCTTTCCCTTTTTCTTTTACCTTTCACTTTCCTTCCTTTCTAGGCTATTTGTAAAGTTTTATCAGGTAGCTATTTTGCATTCTTGCTCTTCTTTTTTGGGGGGAATTTTTTATTGTTGTTGCTGCCTCTTATTCAACATTATGACCCTCTCACCATACTTCTTCAGCTACTGTATCTACCAGATCTAATCCCTTAAATCAATTCATCACTCCTACTTCATATTCATAAGAGATTTTATTTAGGTCATACATATATAGCCCAATGGGTTTCCCCACTTTCTTCAATTTAAGTCTAAATTTTGCAATAAGAAACTCATAATCTGAGCTACAGTCAGCTCTATGTCTTGTTCTAACTGATTGTATAGAGCTTTTCCATCTTTTTCTGAGTATAAAATCAATCTGATTTCAATATTGATCACCTGGTGGTCATGCTCGCTATCATGTTTATTAGTAAGTACTGAATGAGATCTTGGCTCCTTAAATCTAACTTCTCCCATCACCCAATGTATATTGATCCCTTTCAGTATGTCCAGCTTCTTTATGCTCAAGAAATATAAACAAATTATAACATGGATTGTCTTGCAACAAATATAAAGTATGAAGAAGTCAGCATTTTCTCTAAAAAATTTAGATATAAACATACCATTATTCTAATTCATTTAAGTACATATTTAGGAGTTGATTAATTTAATAAAAAAAAGAACAGGAACTTGAGATAGAAAAATAGTTTCAAAAGTATGTCCATCATTACTGACCTGAAAGGGTCGTATAACTGAGACTTATTTTTAAGTTTGCACATCTACCTAATGATGGGATGCAAAGTCTGAATTGAATTCAATGTTAATAGCAAATGATAAATCTCTAAAATTAACTTTATTGTCATCTGCATAATAGTGCAGGAGAAATTGCAAGTCCTCAAGGTTTCTAGTCCATGACAATAATTTAATGCAACAAGGCTGTCATTATAATATAGTATACAAATCATCCCTGATATGCAAAAAATTACCTCTCAGTAGAAAATATTTTTAGTTATTAAGATGAAATAACTGTATATAAACAATTGCAAATGAGTTTTATTGGGGTTTTTTTTAAAAATCCACACCCCTTCAGAACAAATGCTTTTCTTTGCTTCAATAAAATTTGGGCTGCATTTTAAATGTGTGATACATTAACTATTAAAGACTAATTTAAAATCAGCAATTTCAGAAGCAGTCTCTAAACAAGAATCTCATACTCATTAATTAATTCTAGATGAAAACAAAGAGTTTATTATTCTAATTTCTCAGAAAAGTCATTATATCTATAAAATGTTCAGACTGATATCATAAGTTAGAGAGACAAAATAACACAGTAGAGAAAATGTTGTCCTCAGAGCCAGGAAGATCTAAGCTAAAAATCTGCTTCTGATACATATTGGTTACATGGCCTTGAGCAAATCTTTCAGATTTTTAGCACTCTAGAATCTATCTAAGACTCTAAGTTGCAAAGAAATCACTAACTTTGATTAAATCTGAGATCAGTCATCACCTACAGTCTAATTATAATGAAATGATTCAGGAAATTGAAGGCAGCTCTTCACCTGGGCAATACTGTGGAATGGGTTTATATGTAACATTCTAAATGGAGCTTTGAGACTGCTTAAGCCATCAAGATTCTGGGTATTCTCCATTCTCTTAAAGCTAATTGTTCCTTCATCTCTCTTCTAAACAACCTACATTTCCATGAACAAGGACTATCAAATTGATATCTTGCTCCTCTCATCCTTTATCACTAAAGTTCTATTTTCCCCAAGAAGCAGCATTAAAGAATTTCATGATTAGAAGGGAACTTGGGGGCATCCAGTCCAATATATACTTGATTAAGAATCTCTTCTACAACATTTAGTCAGTCAGCTGGTCTGTAAGCATTTATTAAGTGATTACTATGTGTCTGGCAGTACGTCAAGCACTGGGAATAAAAATATACACAAAAAAATATAGTCCCTGTCCTCAAGGAGCTTGCATTTTAATTGGAAAGATAGCATATAAATGGAAACTGAAAAGGAAGAAGAAAGAGAAGGTACCCAATGGGGGGATGTATAATGGAGATGTCCAGAGGAGTAAAGACTTATAAGTAATGAAGAGAGTGCTCTACTCTTCATAGGTGGAAGCTGTGCAAGGACGCCACCAGCCAGAGAGAGAGCGATCCCAGAGTCAAAGGGTCCTCCTGAAATATGACTTCCGGAGTGTATGTATCTTGCAGGCTGAAGAGCTTTCTAGAACATAACAGAGAAGTCCAGAAGAATGAAGCCTGGTGGGAAATGAAGTAATCAACATTTATTTGAAGACTATTTCAAATAGTCTTCAGCTCACTCAGATGCTGAATATCTCTCCTTTTTAGGAACTTTTCCCCTTATTATATTAAGCTCAAATCTGTTTCTCTACCAATTCCATTCTATTGCTTTCAGTAACCCATGTTCCTACCATTCTGTGACCACACCTACTCTTCTGCCTTTTGAAACTAGCTCCTTTGAATTCATAGCTGTCTCTCTAATTGAATATTCTTCTTCCCCTCCTCCCACAGTATTATCTCACAGAGCTTGAAGGTGAAGTTTCTTTACTTTCTTTCTCTTTTTTAAAAATTTTATGTGTCCCTTCTGATACTTTCTACCATTGGTTCTAATTCTTCTTTACAATATGACTAATGTGAAAATAGATTTAATAGGAATGTACATGAAGAGTCTATATCAAATTGCACACCATCTTGGGGTGAGGAGAAGGGACAGACAGGGCGAAAATTTAAAACTCAAAGTCATAAGGAAGTGAATGTTCAGAACGAAAAATAATTTTTAAATGTAAAAAAATAGAGTAACAGGAAAGGGAAAAAGAAAAAAAAATGTGCTTGGATATTTATTTCCTTCCATTCCAGAATAGCTGGAAGAATTCATACTACTATATTTATGGGATTCACAATAAATGTCAACTTTTTTACCTCAGTGGAGCTCAGTATACTATAATACCAGGGATGGTATGTATTCCAAACTTTATCTTCTTTCAAAATCCCACCTCAATCACTTCCTTAATGTGAATAGCCTCAGCTCTGAGATTCATACAATATGAACTCTACAAACCGCCCCCCCCCCCACACACACACACTTTTACTCCTCTATATTTATCAACGTCCTCATATCTAGCTGTTGCTTGTTTAATCCAGTCTCTGGGGAAAAAAAAGATGACAGACTATCTTTCTAAAACTGTCTTTACCTTATCCCTAAACTTATCTTTCTCCTCCTCCTCACTGATAAAGCTAGATAAGGAGTGATCTACCCTCACTGCCATTCACTCTACTGCCACTCCCTGCTACTCCATCTAACACCACAGTCCATGAAAATCTGTTTTTCTCCCTACCTTGTTGCTGAAACAGCTTTTCTTTGGGCCACACTACTGGACTCTAATCACTAAGTGCAATGTTCCCTGCTTTATGCTTTTATCTTGCAAAGAATTTTTGTAGGATTTGACATTGTAACCTATCCTTTCTTGATAAAATTTCTTCATTTCAATAGTTCATCTCCTATATATAGTATCTCTCTTACAAATCTTTTAAAAATTATTTATTTTTATTTTTCGGCATTCACTTTCACAAGACTTTGAATTTCAAATTTTCTCCCCATCTCTGCCCTCCCCTCATCCCAGGACAGTGCACATTCTGATTACCCCTTCCACTAGTCTTCCATCCTTTCTATAACACACCCCCTTCTCTTATCCCTTTCCCTTCTATTTTTCTGTAGGGCAAGATAAATTTCTATGCCCCATTGCCTATATAGTATATTTCCCAGTTGCATGTAAAAATATTTTTTAACATTCATTTTTAAAGCTTTGAGTTGTCCCTTCTCACCCTTCCTCCCTCCCCACCCACACTCACTGAACAGGTAAAAAATTCAACATAAGTTGCACATGTGCAGTCATGCAAAACCTTCCACAACAGGAATGTTGCAAAAGACTAATTGTATTTCCCTCTATCCTGTCCTGCCCTCTATTTATTCTATTTTCTCCTTTGATCCGTCCCTCTACAAAGGTGTTTGCTTCTGGTTACCCCTTCCCCCAATCTTCCTTCCTTTTTATGATCTCCCCCTCTCATCCCCTTCCCTCCCTGCTTTCCTACAGGGCAAGATAGATTTACATACCCAATTGAATGGATATACTATTCCCTCCTGAATTCAAATCCAATAAAAGGGAGGCTCATTTATTCCCTCTCACTTTCCCTCCCTTCCCCTCCATTGTACAAGTTCTTTGTTGCCTCTTTTATGTGAGATGATTTCCTTCATTCTACCTCTCTCTTTCTCTTTCTCCCAGTACATTCCTCTCAGCACTTAATTTAATTGTTTTAGATAGCATCCTTTCATATTCAGTTCATCTTGTGCCCTCTGTCTGTACACACACACATACATATATATATATATATATATATATATATATATATACACATATATTTGTGTGTGTGCATATATATATGTATTAATATGTAGTTTCCTCCAACCACCCTAAAATGAGAAAGGTCTCATGAGTTACAAATATCATCTTTCCGTGTAAATACTTCAACTTTAATAGTTCCCTTATAATTTCTCTTTCCTGTTTACCTTTCCATGTTTCTCTTGATTCTTGTTTTTAAAAATCAATTTTTCTATTCAGCTCTGATCTTTTCAACAAGAATATTTGGAAGTTCTCTATTTCATTGAAATACTATTTTTCCCTTGAAGTATTATGCTAAGTTTTGCTCAGTAGGTGATTCTTGATTTTCATCCTAGCTTCTCAGACCTCCAAAATATCATATTCAAAGCCATTCGATTCCTCAGTGTAGAAGCTGGTAAATCCTGTGTTGTCTTGATTGTGTTTCCACAACACTTGGATTGCTTTTAGCTGCTTCTAATATTTTCTCCTTAAGCTGGGAACTCTGAAATTTGGCTACAATATTCCTTGGAGTTTTCCTTTTGGGATCTCTTTTAGGAGGTGATCATTGAATTCTTTTCTTTTCTATTCTCCCCTCTGGTTCTAGAATATCAGAACAGTTCTCCTTGATAATTTCTTGAAAGATGATATCTAGGGGGCAGAGCCAAGATGGCAGACTAGAAAGACATACATCTGGTAGCTCCGAACCCACAGCCCATGGATTTCCTCTAAAAAGAACTTCCAAAAAATTCTGGAACAGTGGAAGCCACACAGCAACACAGTGAAGGAGATTTCCGTTGCAGAGAGCCCTGAAAAACCGACTCCAAAGGTCCATCATGCCCCGGACGGGAACGGAGCCCTGACCAGCCCTGTGGAGCCCTCCCCTGCCCCAGGTGCGTGGCACAGAAAGGAGCGAGCAGATCCGAACAGGCATCAGGGACAGAATCTCCAGCAGCTGTGAAGATCCCTCCACCCACAGGCTCACAGGTCAGTGAGAGAGAGAAGCTGAGAGGGGAGCAGGGTTTCTCAGGGACTCAGGCCCCTTCGGGAGGCAGTGGCAGAGGCAGCAGGCGGCCAGAGGCTCCCAGAGCAGGCAGGAGCTCTGCAGGAGCTCCATTACAGAAGGTCTCTGCATAAACCCCTTGAGGGAACTGGGCCTGGGAGGCGGCCCTGCCCCCACCTGAGAACCAGCAGATAAGCTCAAATTGAATAGCAGCCAGGCTTGCTGCCAAAAGCCCTGAGGCTGGGGAGCAGTATTTGAATCTCAGACCCCAAGCACTAGTTGGGCAGACCTAGGCCAGGGGTGGACAGGACTCTTAGAAGTCAAGTAACTGGCTGGGAAAATGCCCCGAAAAGGGAAAAAAAATAAGACCATAGAAGGTTATTTTCTTGGGGAACAAAGGATTCCAACCTTCTTCTCTGATGAGGAAGAGATCTGCTTACCATCAGGTAAAGACATAGGAGTCAAGGCCTCTGTATCCCAAACATCTGAAATAGATATCCAATGGTCTCAGGCCATGGAAGACCTCAAAAAGGATTTTGAAAATCAAGTTAGACAGGTGGAGGAAAAACTGGGAAAAGAAATGAGAGAGATGCAAGAAAAGCATGAAAAACAGGTCAATACCTTAATAAAGGAGACCCAAAAAAATGCTGAAGAAAATAACAC
>CM053773.1:46180806-46202794 GCA_028658325.1 Potorous gilbertii
ATGCACACTCATTTTGGTATGAATACCTATCTTATAATACAGGAAAGTGGGGGAGAAGGAGATAAGCAGGGTGGGGGTTGCTGATGGAAGGGAGGTCAATGGGAGGAGGGAGCAATTTGAAGTCAACACTCTTGGGGAGAGACAGGATCAAAAGAGAGAATAGCAACAATGGGGGCCAGGATAGGATGGAGGGAAATATAGTTAGTCATACACAACACGACTATCATGGAAGTCATTTGCAAAACTACACAGATATGGCCTATACTGAATTGCCTGCCTTCCCAAGGGGAATGGGTGGGGAGGGAGGGATGGGGAGAAGTTGGAACTCAAAGTTTTAGGACCAACTGTTGAGTATTGTTCTTGTTACTAGGAAATAAGAAATACAGGTAATGGGGAATAGAAAGTTATCTGGTCCTACAGGACAAAAGAGAAGATGGGGTAAGGGAAGGGACAGATGAAGGACAACAGGGCAGATTGGTGATATGGCTAATTATAATGTTCAGTGTATTAGGGAGGGGGGAGGAGACAAATGGGGAGAAAATTTTGGAACCCAAAATCTTGTGAAAATGAATGTAAAAAGTTAAATAAATAAATTTATTAAAAATAAAAAAAAAGAAAGATGATATCTAAGCTTTGCTTTTGATCATGACTTTCAGGTAGTCCAATAATTTTTAAGTTATCTCTTCTGGATCTATTTTCTAGGTCAGTTTATTTTGTAATGAGATATTTTTTATTGTTTTCTATTTTTTCATTTTGTTTTATAATTTCTTAATTTCTCATAATGTCATTAGCTTCCATTTGCTCCATTCTAATTTTAAAGCAATTATTTTCTTCAGTGAGCTGTTCCATCTCTTTTTCCATTTGACCCATTCTGCTTTTTAAGGCATTCTTCTCCTCATTGACTTTTTGGACTTCTTTTTTTCCATTTGGGTTAGTCTATTTTTAAAGGTGTAATTTTCTCCAACATATTTTGGGTCTCCTTTAGTAAGCTGTTGACTCTTTTTTCAACATTTTTTTTCTTGAGTAACACTCATTTCTCTTCCCAATTTTTCTTCTGCTTCTCTTACTTGATTTTCAAAATCCTTTTTGAGCTCTTCCATGGACTGAGACCAATTCATATTTTTCTTGAATGCTTTGGATGCAGAACCTTTGTCTTTGTTGTCTTCTTCTGGTTATATGTCTTGATCTTCCTTGTCACCAGGGATGTAAGCAAATATCTTTTCACCAAGAAAATAGGATTCTATAATCTTTTTTCCCCCATTTTCTCGTTTCCCCAACCAATTACTTGACTTTTAAACTCTTTGTTAAGGAGAGGATGTAATACCCCAAGCTTCAGGGGTTTGGGACAGCTATTTTTAGAGATATTTCTAGGACTTGTAAATTTTCAGTTTTTTCAGTGTGGTATGATCAGAGGAGAGGTGTATAGTCCTGTCATTGCCTGTATTCTGGTCTGTGAGTAACCATAAACACCCTTTTCTGCCTTACAACTGTGAGGATTTGCTCTCCAAGGCTGCCACAAGCTCTATCATGGCAGCACTCCTACTTGCCCTAGGACCACCACCCATATCAGCTGCTCAATTCCCCCACTGTCTCTAGTCCTAGAGCTCCAGAAGCAGTCACTGTTGCAGTAGTGGCTATCACCACCCTGGGGGTGGGGCCTGGGTTAGGTAGAGATCACAGTCCTTTCTCACCCAGGTAAAAGATCTTTTCCACTGACTTTTGAAGCTATCCTTGGCATTTCTGGGTTGAGAAGTCTGAAAACCACTGCAGCTGCCAGTGATTCAATGCCCTAAGGCTTGCTCCAACCCCATGTGTACCAGCATGGCCCATGCTGGACTATGCTCTGCTCCCACCCATGTGATAGACCCTTCCTTTTGATGTTCCAGACTGTCTTGGGCTGGAAATTTGCTTCAGTCTGTCATTTTGTGTCATCTGCCACTCTAGAATTTGTTTAGAGTTATTTTTTAACAGGTATTTTTAGGGGTTTGGGGGAGAGCTCAACCAGGTCTCTACTTCTACTCCACCTCCATACTAATCTTTTTTATGCTTCTTATGGATCCTTATCCTCCTTCTACCTCTTTAGGCATCCACCAATGTTCTCCCATTGGAATTCTGCTCTCCTCCGTTCTTTAGTTTTACTCTTGCTGGTCCTAACTACTTCTGTTATTTCAGTTACAACCTCTGTGTAGGTAACTCACAAACTTTGTCTCTGTCATCAATCTTTTTCCAAATCTCCATGCCTATAATTTCATTAGGTTTCTGACTATCCTACCAGGATTTCCTGTAAGCATTTGAAATAGACAATGTCTAAAATTGAACTCACCCTACTAAATGACCCTTTTTATGGCATAGTTATTAATACTGGCCATGTCTCCTGAACAAGTTGTGGTATATGAAGGTAATGTGTTATAAGAATGATGAACAGGCATATTTCATACTGAAAACCTGAAAAGAGTTACATGAAGTAATGCTGAGAGAAATGAGCAGAACCAGGAGAACATTTCACACAACAGCAACAACACTGTGCAATAATTAACTATGATAGACTTAACTTTTCTCAACAATACAATAATCCAAGACAATTCTGAAAGACTAATGATGGAAAATGCTGACCACATCCAGAGAAAGAATTGGAGTCTGAATGCAGATTTAAGCATACTGTTTTCACTTTTTTTTCATTTTTTCTTTTCTTTTTCATGGTTTTTCCCTTTTGTTCTGATTTTTTTCTTTCCCAATACAACTAATGTGGAAATATGTTTAATATGTTTGTACATGTGCAACCTATCCCATATTGCTTGCTATCTTGAAGATGGGGGAGAGGAGGAGAGAGGGGAAAAATTTGAAACTCAAAATTTTACAAAAATGAATGTTGAAAACTATCTTTACATGCAATTGGAAAAAAATAAAATGCTATTAAGGAAAAAATATTAACCATGTCTCTATTTTCTCAGTTACTCAAGATCAAAGCTTCAGACATTTTTGATGCTTTCCTATTCTTCAGTCTACATGAAAAATAAACTTCCAAATCCTTTCAATTTAATTCCTCACATTAACAACAGAATAAAGTTGTTTGATGTGTCTGTGATTAGTAAAAATCAATAATAATATAAAATGGAGGAAAAAACCTTACCAAACATTCTGGACATTATCACAGAGAATGGGTGATGCCCTGCAACATAGCATTTTCCTAACTTTATACAAATGAAAACAAGCATATGAAAAATATACATTATTCATATAATTACGTACAGTTCTGTAATCTTATGTCACTGTCATCAATATTCTTATCAATATAGTTTTTTTCTATAGATACTGTGCATGGGTAATTAACTATATCCAAAATTGAATAAAAGTAGAATATCAGATTCAATTCCTTTAGGAAATTGTTCAAACTATTTAATTATCCCTCCCTGAAAAAAGCCTCATGTTTTTAGGAATAATATTCTTTTGGTGATATTGTATGAGTTGAAGAACCCCACGGTCTTCAAAGTCCTGAAATAGAAGATCACTCAAAGGTCACTAGAGAGACATTTCACTAGTAGGAGTATTTTGCAATATAATGCTAACAAATAATTGCACAGAAAGAGTATAAAGAATATCAACAAAGAGATATATAATCATAAAAGAGGGCAAACTGGTCATTAAGTGAGTGTGAATAGTGGAAAAGCCCTTGAGCTCAGTTAGTCCACTCAATATCAAAAGATCTAGGGGAATGCTTCAAGCATGGGACAAACCCCTTACGGAGTCTTTATGAGAAAGTGGGAGAGTTTGATAGCATTAGAAGGCATGGATGTGTTGCAGTTTATGCCACTATATTAAGTATTCACATTATTTGAATCACAAATCCATGGAAATACATCCCTGGCCCTTAGCAAAGGGTTTTACATACAATAGGATTTGGATAAGGATTGGTCTTGTAATTTCATAGATAAAAGAATGTCCCAGGTGGCAAAACTTCTACCCATATAGGTAAATATCTTTTCTTTGACTTCTAGTCTTGAAAGGTTAAATGACTTTCCCAAGGTCATAAAGTCAAAGTGTGTCAAAATTGCAATTGAAACCCAGATCTTCCTGGATGATAGTGGTATTGTATCCTCTGTACACAACTATCTCTCTAGATATATAAAGTCTGTTGAATTATAATTACCTCATCATTTTATGAGTAATATTTATGTCACCCTTTGTGGTTTCAATGTATTATCTATCTATCTATCTATCTATAGATATACATCTACATCTAAGTAGATATCTGTCTTTAGATGTATATGCATGTATATACATATATGTGAACTTATTCACAAGTATATGCTTATATTACATGTTTCCGTGTTATAAATACATTTATAGCTATAAACAAATATGATCCATATGTCTATATGTACATATGTATTTATATGTACATTCATATATCACATTAAATCCTTAAAGGGCTGTACATATATATATATATATATATATATACATATTCAAATATAATCTTTCATTTCTGAGAAGTGTGTGTGTGTATGGGTGTGTTATTGATATGGATGTATGGATTATATGTGTACATATTATATAACAAAATGCATGTGTCTATATCCACACATATACATATATACAGTTGGTGTATGATATTTATGCATGCATTTATGTACATCATATGTCACCAAGAATTTATATGGCACCATATGCCAGACCAGGTAATAACCATTGAGAAACAAGCAAAAACAAAATATGGACCCAGTCCTCAAAGAATTTACATTCTAATGGAAGGAATACCATGAAAATAACTATGTACTTATGGGATATATAGAATACAAATGGAGGATAATCTCAAAGAGAAGAAACTATCAGGGAAGGGAGGAGTGGAGCAAAATTGGAAGTGTTTTCTGCAGAAGATGGAATTTGAGGTTAATTCAAAAGGAAGCTAAAGGTGAAGGTGAGGAGACAGAGCATTCTATGTCTATGTATATATGTATGTGTGTATGTGTTTGTGTATCTTCTCCTTCTTGCTTTTTTTTCCCAGCTGATGATTTATTGTCATGGATGCAACCATATAAAAACATAAAAAACACAGTCACAACATTGCCCCTGGATCCCTCACTCACCCACAAGAGGGAGCTGGGGATTAAAAGTGGAGGACAGTGGATGGGGGAAGGAGTTATAAGGGGTCCTCAAATAATCAAGCTGGCCTCCTCAGCCCCCCAGGATGGCAGTTCCCTGGAGTGGGGTGGGCTGGCTGAGGCAAGAGACCTGGAACAGTTGGGCCAGCTGGGGCAGGGGCCCATGGGATCAGTCCACAGGGCTAGCTCAGTGCATCCTGTAGTCAGTGGAACACAAGAGTTCACACAACTGGCCTTTGAAGTCCAGGTTGAGGATGAAGTTGAGGTCTCAACTGCTTTTGGCATTGGACCACATGCCAATGGTGCTGAAGATCTCTTCGCCCATCTTCACTGTGAGGTAATCCTCCATGTAGAAGACAGTTTGCTTCCAGTGAGTGTAAGGGGACTCAGGACTTGTGGAAGAGCTTGTGTGCTTATGGCAACAGGTGAACTCAATGTTGAAGTAGGCAACCAGGGCATGGATATAATCATTCTTCCTCACTTGCAGACAGGGATGAGGGCTGGGGGGCAGGGTTTGAAAGTCAGGTCATCCATGCACACTGTATAGATGTCTACCTTCTTGATGAGGTCACCAGCTTCTTGAGGTCAACCATGTCCACGCGAGGCTCCTTGATGACCATGTCCTTGATACAGGACATGTTAAAGCTGTAGATGCCACCAATGAATCTTGTAGTCTTTGTACTGCCAGTCCTCTATGATGGTCACATACAGTGCTGCCCAGTCAGAGAAGATGAGCCAATCAGGGGCCAACCACTTGACTCAGGCATGTAGAACAGTGGTGAGCATGGATTCATAGAAGAGGCAGTTACCCATCCACTCACTGATGATCACATCCACCTTATCCACAGGCAACTCCACTTCCTCCACCTTCCTTTTGATGATGGTCACCACGTGAACTTTGTTGGCCTTGACAATCTTGATGGCACAGTCAAAGATGCTAGAGCACTCAATCCCAATGACTTTCCAGATCCCAGCCTTGGCCGCAAACATGCAGAGGATGCCTGTGCCAGAGCCAATATCCAGCACCACCTTGTCCTTGAACAACTGCTGGTTATGTAACATGAAACTGCAGTGAGTGTCTGCACCTTGTCCTTGAGCATTTCCTCATGAATGACAAAGTGGGTGTAAGAGTCGAAGTAATAATCCTTGGACGTTATATCCTTGGTGTTGGGCTTCTTACTGCTCTTGGTCTGTGCACAGGACACTTCTTGAAGTGGAAACTGAAGGCTAATCCCATTAGCCAAGGTGGCCACAAAATTCTCCATGATGCAGTGCGTGGCCTCAGCTACTGCCACCATCTACTCTCCCTGTGACTTGACCCCACTTCTTTCTGCTTTTAATGATACTCCTCTACTTATTTTATCATGGTAGTGATCTTTCTACACATGATAGGTGTTCAGTAAATCCCTGTTGGATTTAAATTACATAATCAGTCTCAAATAGATACCGTGTGTGTGTGTATTCCTGCACATACAATACATAAACATACACACAATCACATAGAAACCTTACAGGGCTGCATAAATATTATCTAATTTTATCCAATCTTTATACATGTCATTTCTTCCAATAATATGAATTAGATAACAGAGGGATCCCCCTTTTCTAAGTGAGATAATTTAGCCTCAGGGATTTTCAGTGACTTGCCCAAGATTACACTAGCAACAAGTAATAGAATCAAGATTTATAATCAGATTCTTTTTCTATGAAGCCACATTGTTTCCACTCTATCATTCTGCTTCCTTGGTCAATACTTCATTACTAATTGAGGTCGTTTTTTGTCAAACTTAATATTTATTTGTTGAATGACAGAAGGAATGTGTAAAACTAAAAAGAATATATAAGCTGCCCATCAAATTATCAAACAAACACTAAGGCAAAGTTTGTCATTCAATGATTGACTCTAAACTTTAGGCTCTTTTCCCTCTACTCTCTCAATTTCTCTGCCTTAAAGGCATTCACTGTTGATTAACTCCTCTTCCATCAGCAATTTATTCTAGCTCTCTATCTCTCTAGCAGAGTTGAATTCTGTGGCCCTCTGTCTTCTTTAATAGTGTACAATTAATAAAACAGAACTTCAACATCCAGCCCCAGATCATCTGCTTAATTTCATGCAGCAAAAATCTGCATAAAGATTTGCACAATTTTTAAAAGCATGGAAGATTACCTCATGGAAATTGTGATCCAAACAAATCAAATTTTCAACAGTTTCTTTTCTCAGGAGGACTGGGAGCAGAAAATGATAAGTGGGTGGAGAAGAGGAAGCTAATCCCTTACCACTCAACCAAGGATATCTCTGGGGACCAGGAACCTGAGGGAAAACTTTTCTTCTAAAGCATGTTTACATTTAGTCTAATGTGCTAATCAGAGGACTGTGATATCATCTTGATGCTGATATAGATGTTGCTCTCTTTAGGCTGAAGTCAGAGACTTGTACAGAATTTCAAAGATACTGCCATCCATCCTCAAAGGAAATAACAAAACTATGTAGGTCTACTCTGTTAGCATCTGATGGTTCTCAATGTCTAAAGAGATTCTGGTCAGAACCTTTTTGAATGGGAATACTCAGAGCCACAATACAATTTATTATTAAAAAAATGGAACAATATCTTCAGGAAAAGGATAAGAAATAATGTGAAGTATGTAGAGGCAATGGCAAAGTATCAAAATGAAAGATTTGGCTTTTAATTTCCACAAAAATTATTTCTTTCCCTTAAAATTTTCCAAATGCCTTAAGGGCATTGCACTGGTAAGACTTGCTAGAAGCTTGATGTCTTTCCCAACACAATCCTTATCACAACTTACAGTGTGAACACAAATATTATAAAAGATTTCCTTTTATTCCAGCCAGAATGCAGTAAGAGCCCTAAATATGCTATTAGATCATTTATAGCTATACAGGAAATTGTTCCAATTAAATAGGACTAACAATAATATCTTACATTCATACAATTGTTTGCAGGTTACAAAGTGTTTACCTCACAAGAACTGTGGAAAGTACTTTGTACCAGTCTGTTGCTATTCCCCCTGTTGTACAGAGATGAACTTGAAGCTTGGATAAATTAAGTGAAGTGGCCACTACAAGGAAATAGTGGCATCACAGCTCAAACCTAGGTCCTCTGACTTCAAGTCAGGTGCACAGATTATGCTGTATATCGTCTAAAAGTATTTTGGTCAACACGTGTATAGAATTATTCCTGAAATAGACATCTAATATCTTTGGTATATTCATAGTTATGTCATAGGAAAACATCTATAGAAAAGAACTCTCAGTCAGACATTAGTTTTAATTCCATTTCTTCCAATTACCTATTATGTCACTTCAGACAACTCACAGAATCTCATAGTTTAAAAAGGTCTCTGAGACCATGTAGTCTAAACAATATCAAAATAAGAATCTTTCCTACATAGCAAATGACAAATAGGGTAAATATTGACTATGGGGGAAAAAAGTGCATCATTTTCGGTGCCATGCATTAGGTCAAGCATAGCCTGATAAGTGGGAAAAAGGGATAATATAAGATACCTAAAGTCATTTATTAGAGAATTCCCCTTAGATTGAAGTCAATCAAATTTGTGCTATCTCATTGTATGGTCATCCAATCAGATCTGAATATACCTTTTTCTTTCAATACACAAAGACATTGTGAAAGAGAGCCAAATACTTATAGAAAGCACAGGATACTGTCCCTTCTATATTTCCTGGCTATTCAAGTCAAAAAAAGCTCTGTGTTCCTTTTGTTTCATTAGTTGAGGCATGTTGAAAAACAAAGCAACATGCCAACTAGTATTTTTGAACATAAGAGATGATTCTTTCAGAGCAAAGTTTCATGAGGCAAATGTATAGATTTTGTAACAAGCAGGGAGGGATATAATTATTTAAATATTGTCATGATTCTATGACTTCATTGCTGTATTACCTTCCTTATTGCTGATTCTATCTCCTCTAATCTTTCTCCCTCTGTATGTTTCTCGCCCACACTCTTTTGTAGATCCTTCTAAAAGTAATCATCTACCATGTTGGACACTTTTCTCTAGTAACTGTCCTATCTCAGAGTTGCTAAGGAAAACACTTGAATGCCGATTCCTTCTATTATCTCTCATTCTTCCTACATGACCATCATATCTACTTTTTTCATCATGCATATCCTTGGTGACAACTCTTTTATCACTCTTCGATTTCCAAGTCATTGTTGATTACACTGTTGCCTACTTATGTACACCATAAACCTATTCATTACAGAATAATCTAAAATTTTTAGAGTTCTAAAGAAATTCAGAAGTTAGTTATTTCAAATTGTACCTGGAAAAAATCTTCTTGGATCCTTTGGAATCCAAGGAACTACCCACCAACTCTTTCCAAGGCAGCCCATTGCACTAAGTATACCATTTATCATTAGAAATTCCTATATACATTAAGCTTATATTAATGTCTTTGCAACTTCCACTCATTGTTTGTGGTTCTGCTTTCTAGTACCAAGCCTAATTCCCCATCTGGGAGATTGGATTAGGTGATTTCTAATGTTCTCACCTGCTTTGAATCTGTAGATTCAGGGATCACATTTTGGCTGCAGGGAGATACATTTCTTTTTTAGCAGCTCTTGAGAGCAGTAAGAGGGGGAAAAGGTCTGGATTTGGAGTCAGAGGACCTGGATTCAAAGCTCAGTTCTGCTACTTGTCTTTTTGTGACCTCGGGCAAGTCACTTCCCTTCTCTGCTTCCTGTTTGCTCCTCTGTAAAATGAGATTGGATTTGTTGACTAATTAGATCCTTTCCAGTTCAAATTCTTATGACTGTAATCAATGTTTTCATTCACTCTCTTCTCTATACTTATTCTTCCACTGATGTCTACCACCTCATTCTGGCTTAGAGGTGACCATAGCTTCTCAAAAAAGGCTGAGCTGATGGAGCATAAGCTCTGGAAAGACTTGGAAGACCATCTTAGCAAAGATATGAAGACAGTTACCATGGCTACCTGATACTTCTCTTCTGAAACCTAAATATCCCCAACAGAACATTTCTACAGGATGAAATTGGAAATGTATGTGAAGGGAGGGAGGATTTTATTATAGTCATGATGCAAAGATGTGAGAAAAAAGAACAAAGACAGCAGAGAATGGGGTCAAAATAGGTGATGATTATTAGTATTTGACTGGGACAGAGAATACATGGGGCAATATTTTGAGATATGTGTAGAACAGTATTTCAGAAGCTTGATCATGTTTGGTTCACTTGGAACCAAATGAAGGACCTTGGATTTATAGATCATATGCAATTTTTTTATTTTTTATGACACTAGGGCTCCATAATTGGTGTCCAAATAGAATCTCTAAGAGCATTTTGATGTTAACAAGGTGAACTTTTAAAAGTGAATCCCTTAGGATCAGTGAAAGGGTTTCACAGGTTTCCAAAAGCATGCTTTCTCCTAATCAGTTTTGGGGACACAGCTCACTGTCTAAGATATATATAGATATAGATACATAATTTGATAGATATAGATAGATAGATATAGATATATAGTTAGATATATCTATAGATATATGATATGGATAAATATAGATATGTAGACAGATATGTATATATATATATATATGTGTATATATAAATATATACACTAAAAGACTAAAACAATGAGCTGTGGCATTCGGCCATATATTATAATTTGCAAACTCTACAGTGGATATTGACTAATGAATTAATGTCTTCACAAGCACAAAGTATGCCAAGGACATGTGGTCATTCATTGGTGTTTTTAGCTATGCTTACTACTGTAACACTGTCAGCATTGTCATTGTCAAATACATGAGCAACAATATGATCAATAAATAACATGATATGAAGAGAAAGAGCACAATTTCTGCCTCTACTTTCTTCTTCAAGCAGTATAAATTGACTTACATTACAAAAAAGGAAGATAAAAATTGTTTAAAAAAGAAAACTAGGCTTTTGGGATTTTTGTCATTATTTTTGCTTTGTGTTTTTTAAACCAGGACAATCTTTTTCAAAGTTCCTTACTCCCTGCAGATAGGTCAGCTATTCTGGTAATTCACATGAATGTTTCCTGGGCAGGGCGGGGGGAAGGGAAATTGGCAATGTTTTCAAACTTTTTTCAATTTCTTTTCTTCTTGCAATAACAGTGGACTCATAAAATATATTTTTCCCATGGAAGTCATTCATTCATAATACATATATAATTATACACATATATATGCATATGTGTATATATGCATATTATATATATGTATATATGTACACATAGATATAGATATAAATAGATAGATGTTTTTCTTTCAATTATCAGCTCTCTAAATCTTTCACATTTAGCCTATTCTCCAGTCTAAACTTACTCAGCAGTTTTGTCTCTTAAAACTCCAACATCATGAGCATATAAGAGTGTCAAGAAATCCATCATTTCCATCTGTCCCAGTTGTCATTTTCAGTAACTCTTTCATAGTGTCAAGGTGTCTCTCCATCAAGAACCATTAGTCCTAGGACTATCTATATTTCAATTCTTTCTTTTTATTTACTACTAGAGTTAAGCCTCAGGGTGCTATCTCCAAGCATTTGGCTAACATTTTCTAGGGATTATATCAATTCTATGGGCCAAGCCTTAGAAAGCCTCCACATTTAATACCAATTATTTTTTTTCCTTAATGATTTTACAGGTTTAATCATAAATACTAACAAAGCACCACGATGGAGTTTCCAAAACCCTTTAGCTTAACCCATTTTAGGGGAGCTAAATTTGACTATTTTTAGTTATGGTAGGCCTATTTTTAATTCCTCCAATAATATTTAAGTTTAGACTAATGAATTTGGGAAGAAGAGGTGAGAACAAAAACATGACTAGGAGATGCTCTTCGTAAAGAAAAGGAATCCTCGATTTGTCAAATAACACTCCTCTTCATTACTTAATACTCCCTTAACTCCTATATTGATCTTGTTTATACAAAGTTGCTTGCATGAAATCTTCCCTATTAGGCTATGAACCCCTCAAAAGGAAGAGTCTGTCTTTTACTTTTCTTTGTATCTTCACATAGTACCAGGCACATCATAGACATTTAATTTTTTATACTAACTTGAAGATTGACATTTATCTGTCATTTGAAATCAGAGTACTTGGCTTACCACCTGTAACCTATATGAATTCAAGGAAGTCACTTCATTTTTTCTAGGTCTGAATTTCTTCATTTATAAAATAAGATGGTAGGGCTTGATCTTTTATATAGCTTTTTGCCAGTTTAGTGAAGGTTTTGATTTCTTCACAACAATGGTTTTAGGTGTATAAGATAAAATGAGTAGAATTACAAAAGTAAACACTTATGTTGAGATATAGTTATCAATTAAAAAATAAATGTATACCTCATTTATTATAACATTATTTTTTAATGTTGAATTCCAAATTCTCTTCTCCCTCCCTTTCATCCCTCCCCCAACCATTGAAAAGGGAAGAAATGTGATATCAACTCTACAATTAAAGTCTTGTCCAGCATTTCCATATTATCCATGCTGCAAATAAAAGTCAAGGAAATATTTAAAGTGGAAAAAAAAACGTTTCAATCTGTACTCAAACTTCATCAGTTCCCTCTTGCTGAATGTAGCCATTTATTTCTTAAAACACGTTCACCAAACCCAGGTTAAGAACCCCTAGATGAGAATTCTATGAATCATTTCAGGTTGAAATCTATGTTTCTATGATTTTGTGATCACTCAGTGCTACATGCCTCATCAAATATTCCCAGACTCTGTAATAATAAAAACAAATGAAGATTTTTTTTCAGTTTGTTTCTTCAACATTCATTTCTTTACCCTTTTGAATCTGTAGTTGTAAATTTCATCAACATTTTATTTACTATAATAAAATCTCATTAATTCTGAATTTTAAAAAATAGAAATGGTCTGAATTATAATTAATCTATGTACTAACATTTTAGATCTTGGAAAGACAATTGAAGGTGAAAGCAAGATAATAAGGATGACATTTATTCAACCTAAAGAACTGCTTCAACTTGAGTTTACTTCCACCAACACTAGAAATTATTTAGAGAATTTATTGCATGTTTAAAATATTTAGGAATTTTAAAATCCCAACATGACATGGAATACTGGACTAAAAATTAAGGTACCCTCTCTCCTCTCACCTATAGAATTCATTATAAACATCATTGTAATTATTTAATTTTAAGTTATCTGAAAAAAGGGAGAAGGTAGAAAATGTTATTCCTTCAAACTTCTAAGAACCCATTTAGCATTACATGATCAATCCAAGGGCATTGGAAGACCATACAAAATAAAGATAATTTTTTAATGAGTCATGAAAAGAACACAAGGCAGTAGGTAGGATGGCTAACTATGTCTAATGCAACTGATGGTTTTATAAGCTTAAAACAACCCAATAACATATGCAAGTGAAATGATAGAATTAATCCTGAGAACATAAACTTTACAAAGGTGTGAGGAGGAGGAGAATGTGTGTGTGTCTCTTTCTCTTAGTAAAGATGCAGACAGATATGTTAAAAGGTTTAGACATTCCTTGACGTAGGAGCCATATGATCACTTGGGTGGCTAAGCTGAAAAGATAAAGTCAAAATCAAGAATTCTAGTTTCACAAAAGTGTACACCCACATCCAATCAGGCACTCAATATGCTTCAGACAAAATGAACAAGGCAAAAAGTAATGGAATAGAACTTGGAAAGATGGTGGAGTGATAAGTTTCCTAGGGAGAATTTTCCCCTCACCATACCACAAAAACCTGAAGTAAGGAACATTTAAATATAGAAAACACTAGCAGCAGGAAGAAAATTGAAAAATATTCTGTTAAGACAATACTCTTTCCTTTTATTAAAAGCTGTGAATTTTCCTTTAGTTTTAGTTTATTTATTTTTAAAATTCATTTTTAAATGTTAAAATTCTAATTCTCTCCTCCAAACCCCTCCCTGACCAATTGAGACGGCAAGAAATATAATATCAATTATGCATGTGAAGTAGTCACCATATTATCCATGTTACAAAACAAGAAAAAAAGAATGAAGACAGTGAGATAAAAAAGTATCTTCAATCTACACTGAGAAGTCATCAGTTCTCCCCATGGAGTTTACATCATTTCTCATCATGTGTCCTTTGGAATTGTCTTGAATTATTGAATCAATGAGAATAGGAAAGTCACAATTGATCGTTATCACAATATTGCCATTCACTTTGCATCAGTTCATATAAATCTTCCCAAGGTTTTCTGAAGCCACCTTGCTCATTATGTCTTATAGCACAATAATATTGTATCACACTCATATACACAAAACTCTTTTAGTTATTCTCCAATTGATGGGCATTCCCTCAAGTTCCAATTTTTTTGACACCACTAAAAGAGTTGCTATTAATATTTGTGTGCATATAGGTCCTTTTATCTGTATAAAGACTTACTAAAGTATTGCTGGGTCAGAGTATGCACAAATCTATTGCCCTTTGAGCATAATTTCAAATTATTTGCAAGAATTCTTTAACCAGTTATTTAAGTAGTCTATTTCCTATTTAGTTAATCTGGGCAATGGATATTTTTTGTAAATATTTGCTTTTACTTCCCTATAAATGAGCAAAGTAATTCCTAATAATTTTTAAAATTTTATCTTCATTGGTGGTGTATTTACTTTTTTCATTTTTAAAAAATATTTTTATTGAATTAAATATTTTCTGATTCAGTTTAAAAAAACTGTACATCCTTTTTGAAATTTAAATTTCAAATTCTCTTCCCCCTTCCACTTTTTTTGATCCCCTAAAACAGAAGAAATATGATAGTAATTATACATGGGAAGTAATGAAAACATATTTTGCAAAAGAAAACACATGCAAAAAAAAACACAAGAAAAATAAAGTTCTCTTTCTCTCTCTCTCTTTGTCTCTGTCTCTCTCTGACTCTCTCTCTGTCTCTTTCTCTGTCTCTGTCTCTATCTCTGTCTCTGTCTGTATCTCTCTGTCTCTCTCTCTCTCTGTCTCTCTCTCTCTCTCTCTCTCTCTCTCTCTCTCCCTCTCTCTCTCTCTCTCTTTCTGGAACTGTATAGCATTCTGCTGCATGATTTCTCTGAAGCTGTCTTAGATCATTGACTTGATCAGAGTAGCTATGTCTTTCACAGTTAATCATCTTTACAATATTGCTCTTGTTTCATACAATATTTTCCTGTTTCCGTTCACTGTGTTTTGAATGTTTTTTTTTTATTTTTGATGCTGGTGATTTTTTTTCTCTCTTTATTGCTTTGACTGCATTCCACAAATTTTATGTTGTCTCATGGTTGTAATTCTCTGTTGAAGTTATTGATTATTTCTATAATTTCTTCTTTCACAGACTCATTCTTTAAGATTAGATTATTTAGTTTTCAGTTAATTTCACCTAGGTTTCCATGATCCTTTAATGAATTTAATTATTGAATATAATTTTTATTTCATTATGATTATGATTGCATTAACTATTTCTGCTTTTTTACATTTGTTGGTGATGTTTTTATGCCTGAATATATGGTTAATTTTTGTGAAGGCTCCACATAGAGTTCAGAACAAGGCATACCTCTTTCTATTTCTATTCAATTTTCTCCAGAACTCTATTATATCTAACTTTTCTAAAATTGCCTTCTTCTTCTTAACTATAAATTCTACTGTCTCTTTCCTCCTCAAACTCATTGAAGCTTTCCTTTAAGAATGTGGATTCTATGATATTTGGTGCATTTATGTTTTGTATTGGCATTCATTTTCCATTGAGCAAAATGTAGTTTCCCTGCATATTGCTTTTAATCTAAAAATCTAACTTTTGCTTTTGCTTTGCCTGAGATCATGATTGCTCCTCCTACCTCTTTTTCTTCACCTGAAGCATATTAGATCAGAATCTTTATTCCATCCCCTTTATTTTAACTCTACATATATCTTTATGTTTCAAATGTGTTTCCTATAAGATATTTTTTTATTTCAACTTCTAATCCATTCTGCTAACTACTTCTGTTTTATTCATTCTATCGACATTAATAGTATGTTTACTATATGTTTCCCACCATTCTATTTTTTTCTGTTTATTCTTTTCTCTCTAGTTCTTTTTACCTTTTCTGTCCTCAAAGATCTGTTTTGTATCTTCCCGCTGCCTCTCTTAATCTCCTCCTCCCCTTTCTCTCATGCTTTTCCCCTTCTACTCCCCTGATGGTTGGATAGCTTTATATACCCAATTCAGTTTGCATGTATATATTACCTTTCATGGCACTCAACACCACTACCATTTTCCTCTCCACTATAAAAACTCCTTGTTTCATGCCTCTTTTTCTCAAGATGATTTTCCCTTTCCTTCCTCTCCTCCTTCTCCCAGTGCATCCCTCTTTTTCATTCCTTCATATTTTTTGAGACTATCCCAAAATAATTCATTATTGTGACCTCTGTCTATGTAATCTTTCTAACTGCCACACTAATGATAAAGTTTTAAGGAATTACATGTATCATCTAATATAAATTCAAACAATAACTATATTGAGTCTTTAAGATTATTCTTTCATTTTTACCATGTTGTGTTTTTCTTTGCCTTGTGTTTGAATGTCAAATTTTTTATTCAGCTTTTTTCTTTTCATCAGAAATGTTTGAAAGTCATCAATTTCATTCCATTCCATTGTTCCCCATGAAGGATTATACTCAGTTTTTCTAGGTAGATTATTCTTGGTTGTAATCCTAGGTTTTTTTTGTTGTTGTTGTTGTTGTTTTGTTTTGTTTTTTTGCTTTCTGGAATATCATATTTCAAGCCCCTGCTCCTGTAATATAATAGCTGATAAATCTTGTGTGACCCTGAGTGTGACTGCGTGATATTTAAAAATGGTTTCTTTCTGGCAGCTTGAAGTTTTTTCTCTTTGACTTGGGCTCTCTAGAATTTGACTATAACATTCCTAGAATTTTTCCTGTGGGAATTTCTTTCAGGGGGTGATAGGTGAATTTCTTCAATTTCTATTTTAATCTCTGATTATATGAGGGCAATTTTCCTTGAAAATTTGAAGAAATATGATGTCAAGGATCTTTCCTTGATCATGGCTTTCAGGTAGTCTGATTAGTTCTTCTTCATTTATTTTCCAAGTGAGTTGTTTTTCTGATACTTCGCATATACTATTTTTTTTATTCTTTTGACTTCATTTAGTTGTTTCTTGATGTTTATGGAGCCAGATTCTACTTACCCAATTCTATTTTTTAAGAAATTATTTTCCTTTTTTTCACTAATTTTATTTATTTTCAGTGTTCATAATCACTACCGTATAACTTAGATTTTTTTCCCCTTCTTACCTCATACCTTCCCCTTCCCTCCCTCAGACAGCATACAATTTGTATATAGGCTCTACGCAAACATTCCTAGTAAATACATTTTCACCTTATTCATACTGTATAGTACAATTAAAATGAATAGGAGAAATCATATAACAAACCAAAATGCAATACAAAAGAAAATGACCTGTTACATTCTATGACTGAATTTCATAGCTCTTTCTCTGGATGTGGAAGGAACTTTGCCTTAAAAGATCACTGGGAATTTTTTTAAGTCCTGGCATTGCAATGAAGCTCCAAGTCTACCAGAAAAAAAAAAAACTCTCATACACTGTGATTATTGCTGTGCACAAAGTTCTCCTGGCTCTGCTTCTTTTGCTCAGCATCAGGTCATATAAGTCTTTCCAAGCCTCTCTGAAGTCTTCCTGCTCATCATTTCTTATAGTATAATAGTATTCCATTACATTCATACACCATAATTTATTCAGTCATTCCCCAATTGATGGGCATCCCCTTGATTTCCAGTTTTTGGCTACCACAAAGAGTACTGAGAAAAATATATTTTCACATGTGGGACCCTTTCCATTTTTATGATCACTTGGGGATATAGTCCTAAAAGCGATATTACTGGGTCAAAGGGTAAGCATATTTTTATAGCCCTTTGGGCATAGTCCCAAATTGCTCTCCACAATGGTTGGATTAGCTCACAGCTCCACCAACAATGAATTAGTGTTCTAAAACATCCTCTCCAACATTTATCATCTTCCTGTTCTGTCATGTTTGCCAATTTCATAGGTGTGATGTGGTATTTCAGAGCTGTTTTGATTTGCATCTCTCTAATCAACAGTGATTTAGAACATTTTTTCATATGACTATAGATACTTTTAATTTCTTCCTCTTAAAACTGCCTGTTCATATCCTTTGATTCTTTATCATTTGGGGGATGGCCTTTATTTTTGTACATTTGACGTAGTTCCCTGTATATTTTAGAAATGAGGCCTTTATCACAGATACTAGCCTCAAAAATTCTTTCCCAGTTTTCTGCATCCCTACAATTCTTGGTTGCATTGAGTTTGGTTGTGCAAAAACTTAATCATGCATCTTGCATTTCATAATGCTTTCTATCTCTTCTTTAGTCAAAAATTCTTCCTTTCTCCATAAATCTGATAAATACAGTATTCTTTGCTCCACCAATTTGTCCATAATATCAATCTTTATACCTCGATCATATACCCATTTGGACTTTATTCTTGTGTACAGTGTCAGGCATTGGTCTATGCCTAGTTTCTACCACAATGTTATCCAGTTTTCCCAGCAATTTTTGTTGAACAGTGAGTTCTTATCCCAGAACCTGAGGAGATTGCGATATTCATTGCCTACTGTATCCCGAGTACCTAGCCTATTCCACTTGTCTATTCTTCTGTTTCTTAGCCAGTAATACCAAGTGATTTTGATAATTGTTGCTTTATAATATAATTTGAGGTCTGGTAACGCTAGGACACTTTCCCTAGCCTTTCTTTTCATTAGAACCCTTGATATTTTGGACCTTTTGTCCTTCCAAATGAATTTTGATATTTTTTCCAGCTCTACAAGATATGTATCTGATAGCTTGATTGGTATGGCACTAAATAAGTAAATCAATTTAGGTCGAATTGTCATTTTTGTTATATTCGCTCAGCCTACCTATGAGCAACTGATGTTTTTCCACTTACTTAGATCTGACTTTATTTGTGCAAAAAGTGTCTTGTAATTGTGTTCATTTAATCTCTGGGTTTGTTTCCAAATATTTTATAGGGTCTACCCTAGCTTTAAATGGGATTTCTCTTTCTATCTCTTGCTGTTGGGCTTTGTTACTGATATATAGAAATGCAGAAGATTTCTGTGAGTTTAATTTGTAACCTGCAAGATTGCTGAAGTTGTTTATTATTTCAAGTAGTTTTTTATGTTTATTTGAATCTCTGGGATTCTCTAAGTATATCATCATATCATCTACAAAGAATGATAACTTATTTTCTTCTTAGCCTAATTTTTTCAGTTTCTTTATCTTCTCTAATTGCTACAGCTAACATTTCTAGTACCATATTGAACAACAGTGGTGATAATGGACATTCTTGTATCACCCCTGATCTTATTGGAAATGCATCTAGTTTATCTCCGTTATATATAATGCTTGCTGAAGATTTTAGGTAGGTACTATTTATTATTTTGGAAAGTTTCCTTTATTCCTATGCTATCCACTATTTTTAAAAGGAACAGGTGTTGTATTTTGTCAAAAGCTTTTTCTGTATCTATTGAGATAATCATGTGATTTCTGTTAGTTTTGTTGTTGATATGATCAATAATGCTAATAGTTTTCCTAATATTGAACCAGCCCTGCACTCCTGGTATGAATCCTACCTGGTCATAATACATTATTCTCATGATAAGCTGCTCTATTCTTCTTGCTAAAATCTTATTTAAAATTTTTGCATCTATATTCATTAGAGAAATTGGTCTATAATTTTCTTTCTCTGTTTTGTCTCTTACTGGTTTGGGTATCAAAACCACATTTATATCATGAAAAGAATTTGAGGCAACTCTTTACGCAGTTCTCAAAAATAGTCTATATAGCATTGAAATTAACTGGTTTTTAAATGTTTGATAGAATTTACTTGTAAATCCATCCAGTCCTAGAGATTTTTTTCCTAGGGAGTTCATTGATAGCTCATTCAATTTATTTTTCTGAGATGGGGTTCTTTAAGTGTTCAACTTCCTCTTCTGTTAATCTGGATAATTTATATTTTTTAAAATACTCATCCATCTCATTTAGAATGTTGAATTTATGGGCATAAATTCAGGCAAAGTAATTTCTATTGAAATTATTTTCTTCACTGAGTTTTTGTAGCTCCTTTTCCATTTAATCAGTTCTGCTTTTTAAGAAATCATTTTTATCTGCTCAGTTTGTATTCTTTTATCATCAGAGTAATTCTGTTTTTTAAGGTTTTATTTTGTCTAATATTTTTGTGCCTCTTTTACAAAGCTGTAAAGTATTTGCGTATTTTCTTGTATCATTCTCATTTCATTCCCCCATTATTCATCCACCAGTCTTATTTGTTCATTAAAAATTTGTTCATTAAAATATTTTTTAGCTCTTCCAGGAATTTTTGTTAGACTTGTGTCCAGTACATATTTTTCCCCTTGAGAATTTGTTGCAGGTATTTTGACATGGTTTTCTTCTGAGTTTGTCTCAATCTTTCCTGTCACCATAGTACCTTTTATACTCAGATTCTATTTTTCTTGTTATTTCTTTATTTTTGTAGCCTATTTCCTGACTTTCAACATTATGCTAAAGTTGGGGTCTGTTGCTGGACTGGGGAAGAAGCTTCATGATATTTTACATTGTTCTTTTCAGAGTTTGTCCAGGAAGTTTGGAAGGTATTTGGATCCAGGGAGAGATGTGGTCACTATCCTCTTGATCTACATTCCACTCCTTTACCCAAAATGGGCCACGTTTCCCTTTGGATCAAATGTGATACTGCTCCTTAAGGTGGTTTTTAGTGAAAGTGTTGCTTTCTGACCTATATCTGTGAGCAAAAGGTGAGTATAGACAAGAGAGGTGCCAGAAAGTGGCCAGTATTGCACCAAATGCTATCCCAGGGGTCCAACATATCTATCTAAGCACTTTAACAATCCCCTCACCATCTGCTGCTCTAGAGCTCCTAAAACTGCTGCTGATGTCTCAGTCTCTAAGGCCAACAGCAGAAGTTGCTGCCACATAAACTCCAGACCAATCCCAGTGTCACATACTTCTTATTCTTACCTTCTTAATTGTTGGGATGGAAAAAAGTGTCACCTTAAAGATTTTATTGGATCTACTGCATTAGAATTGAATTTAAGGCCATAATGCAGAATTTTTGGAGGAGAATACAGAGAGAGCTCAGTTCTAGTGCTTCATTTACACTGCCATTTTGGCTTTCCCTCTGGAAGTCTCTCTACATAAACCTTGAACCCATAAGGAAATTTTTATTTTATTAAATAAATTTATTTAACTTTTTACATTTATTTTCACAGAATTTTGGGTTCCAAATTTTCTCCCCATTTGTCCCCTCCTCCCACCCTAATACACTGAACATTCTAATTACCCATATCACCAATCTGCCCTCTCTTCTTTCATCCTTCCGTTCCCTTACCCCATCTTCTCTTTTGTCCTGTAGGGCCAGATAGCTTTCTATTCTCCATTACCTGTATTGCTTATTTCCTAGCAGCAGGAACAATACTCAATGGTTATTCCTTAAACTTTGAGTTCCAACTTCTCCCCATTCCTCCTTCCCCACCCATTCCCTTGGGAAGGCAGGCAATTCAATATAGGCCATATCTGTGTAGTTTTGCAAATGACTTCCATAATAGTCGTGTTGTGTAAGACTGACTATATATCCCGCCATCCTATCCTGCCCCCCATTGCTTCTATTCTCTCTTTTGATCCTATCCCTCCCCAAGAATGCTGACTTTAAATTGCTCCCTCCTCCCATTGCCCTCCCTTCCATCATCCTCCCCCACCCTGCTATCCCCATCTCCCCCACTTTCCTGTATTGTAAGACAGGTTTTCATACCAAAATGAGTGAGCATTTTATTCCTTC